>KZ308128.1:0-156425 GCA_000376725.2 Ladona fulva
AGAAATTTTTCCTTGGAATTATAAGAAAAACTAGAAGTACTAAAAATTCTGACTAAACTCTTCATTAGCCAAGCATCTTAAATCAGGAATCAGTTTCAGATAATTTTATTTATTTTAAATTTAATGAATGTGCACAACTATAAGAAACAGACACACTATTTTTACCCTGTAATACTTCCATACATCGTATCTTTCAGTTGCGTTTAAATAGCTATTAAGTTTTTCTTTTTAACAAATATGCTCTATTTTCAAAAAATTATTTCATCAAATATATGAGACCATCACAGATTGAAGCACTTAGTTGTGAGCAGTAGCTCTCTCTCCTGAGTAAAAACACTGTATATAAACTTTCATAAACTTCAAAGACATCCAATAGGATTTAACTGAGTCACCCACTTTTCCTCTACAGATAAGTACCCAGGCCATTCCCAAGAATTCTCATAGTAGCAATTTTACATTAACTTTAAACTCCATAACAATTTCTTAAAATATCTTTCATTAATCGCATGGTGGTAATAGCTTACTTCTCTCTTTTAACTTTTGTATAACTATTGTCTGCATGCCAGATTAAATGTACACCTTTAAACACTGAGCTAAAAGATGCCAAATCAGATAAATGATGCCAAAACTCAAAGAAACAAGATGTAATTATTGGAAAAATAAATCTTAACTCAGAACACATCCTCTTTTGGGATAAATATATATGATTTAATAATTCCCAAAATCCCTATCAGTTTTATCCTGAGAAATTTATTAAGAATAGTTTTCACATCAAATGTCCATCAAATCCACCTACAAATGTAGGCATGCAGAATAGGAATATCTGTTTTATAATGTTCCCATCGAGCATGAGAAGTCATGAGACTTTCAATATGGTGATGGTTTAAATATTTACAAATGCTAACTATTGTGATTGCAATAATAGTTACAAGTGCACTGCTCAAGGGCTTCATGACAAAATACTGAAAATTATCAGTGAAATGGAGGAATTCTGACCTCCTGATACTGAATCTCATATTCTAATGTTAGCAAAACTGATCAAGAAACAAATTCAAAGAATATTAATATGATGTTTCCTTAAAACCAACAATACATGAAGAATAGTGCTCTGAATAAAATTGGTTAAACAATTTTAGTATGAAATATCATTGCAAACACTGCAGATAACAAAAGCCATTAGAAAATGGCAGATAATACGAATAGTCATACAGAATTATTTTAGAAAGCATTTGTTATAGAGACATGAAAGATTTCTGAAAAGCACATGGATAAATTACAAAACAACATCATAACAAATAAAGCAACCAAAAAGATTCTGGCACCCAGCAAATCTCAATTGCACTAGTATATAGCATTGGCAAATATTGAAACAAATTATACAGATATAACAATCTATAAGTAAAGTGAAATATAACGAAAGGATTTAATCATACAAAAAGAATCACACAGTGGAAGAAAATATTTCAACATCTATCAAATGAAACAGTAGGGTAGTGCCAAACATCTTTTAATACATATGATCAGAGTAATGATGAAGATGAAAACAAGCAAGGGATTCACAAGTAGCCAACATAAGAGCTGTGAAAGAAGATTTTACATTTCTTTAATATGGATTGCAGAAACAAGAACTTTCCTTTTTAAAATGCCTAAAATGACCCAAAGATAGAAATCGTTACAGTATAAATACTTATAATATATGCAGAGAATATAACCTCTGTATACCACCTAGGAGTTCAGCAATACTTCAGTAAAGCTGGATGCATATTTTAATGCTAGATTAATTTTTTTCAAACAACCATAACCACTTACTTCCATAGTCTTGGAATGGTGCATATTCTTGATAGCACTGATGGCACATTGCTTGGAAGAGTAAGTAACAAAGGCACAGCCTGGTCCAAAGAAAAAGAGAAAGTATTCATAATGTAATATAAGTAACTTCGCTCATAAAATACTGACTCTCATGAATCCTCTTCATAACATAGGTATATACTATGACAGTGATAAAAATATAATCAGCTCTATTTAGTTTTTAATACTTTATACATTTAGTCATACATAGGGCAATTGCATATTTAATTTTAGAGGTTTTACTCTTGAATTAAAAAGCAGTAGAATTCATTACACAAAAATTGTGTTACAAATATTAATAAATTTCTAACCTAAAAATATAAAAGTTTAGATGATGTTAGTGTTAATTATGATCTACTGCTCCAAAACCTGAAAAATATAGTTTGAGACTTAGCCATTAATTCAAGACTTGGGAATTAATTCAGATTATTTTCAATTCAGCACTATTTTCCCTGAATAAAAATTTTATTACACAGTGAAATTTCAGTCCAACTTAATTATTAAAACCAAAGAAAATTAACTTTTAAATCCTTGGTAAGGAAATACATGCTAATATATGATTAAATGGAATCCCTAAATGATGTCCTAAGAAAAATATCATAAGAACACCTTATTCAAGCTTGAAGAGATTTCTCTGGTCCTCCATATGGTCACCTTTTTCTGCAGCTAACAACTTTTTTACACTTGAAATTTACTAATACGTTAAAAATAGGTTGACTAAGGTTTAAGAATTGTAGAAATAAATAAAAATAATAAGTGTGTGTATATATATAATAATAAGTAAATATATATATGAAAATAAAGTAATTACAGCAACAGAATGAGTTTTGTTACCAGTTCAATTTCAGATCAGCTAACAATGTCTTGAATACTTGGAATTTTACCCCTAACAAAAAAAGTTCCTCATTCTATCCTGGAATGAGAGCTCATTATACTAAAATTTCCCTGCGGCCAATGTATTAAGCAGCGTAAGGTGAAATCCTTGGTAAATTGAATCAATAAATTAAAATACATTATTAAGAATGGTTCACTCATTTTGAAAAGGAATGATCCAGTATGTATATTTAAACCTGCATTCAGTAATGTAAAACATGCTACCCATTTACTCAACCATTTACTACTACAAAAAGATGACATTTCTCGTTTCAAATGAAATCGATCGTGGAAATGTCAACAATAAAAATTTAAAATTTTTCACAACATCATGGCCCGACAAGGTTAACCAAAGGGAGAAATATTAATTCCATAGCCAACATTTGAAAATAAACTGAATTTTTTAAAACATTCTCCTCCCTACTGAAAAATTGCTTGGCATTTTATTACTTCAACAAGTATTAAAATCACTGTAAATCCCAACCGCATTAAAAAAACCATCTATTAACTGAAATTAATAACTAAAATAAAACATTATCTACTAACTGAAATCGTTGTTTAATCTGAAGACTAGTTGGTTATTTAAAGAAAAATATTGCTGCATGATTTTAATGTTTATTTTTTAAGATATGGCTGAGTAATGAATCCAAAATAAGAAACATTCAATTGATATCATTTTAACATTTTCCTCTTAAAATTTGTTCTAAAGCTAAAAATACTTAATGTGATTTTTCATAATGTTATACTGTTCTTTCCTGCAAGTCAGGCTCTTAGAATAATAAATTTGAAAGCTTGCCTACTGATCCGTACATATTTTCTTAATTCTAAGATAACCTATACTGATCTCATCATCAGTTTTTCAAAATTTGATGTGTTATTTAGATAATTATTCAAATAATAAAGACTTATGAGGGTTTTCTTACCAGTTACCAATTCTGCATAAGAACTTAACAGTATTGTAATAATCTACTACTTCAGCCCTTCACTCATTGGACATCATGAGCCATTTCATTCATCATAGAAGAAAATCCACATAGTATCACAGTATTTCCCTTTTAAATTCACAAGAATATTTATGCAAAATTTAAAAGTGTAATTTCTTCTATGATGACTTAAATTAACTACATTGATAAAAATAACTTTCATGAGGAGAACTGAGTTTAATTTCTATCGTACACTTAGTCCACAACTAATATGATTTGTAAAGGTGATGAATATTTTATACAGTAAGGGTCAATATTTGAAGAATTGCTGCCAAGGTAAATTAATCATTTTGTGATTAAGCCGTATATATTTACGATTTTATATAAACCATATCTTAAGTGGAGAATATTGCTTTACAACAGGATTGATATGAAATCTGTGATCCTTTGTTAACATAAAAAAGATATCTTTCACATCAAATGTAATAATTCTAGAAAGGCTGGTAATTTCACTAATGGAAAGAAACATGTTCAGCCTTACAACAATTTTAAAATGGTGCATGATTTTCTTTTATCACAAATGAATGTACATGAATTGTAAGGTAGAATGAACAGTTATGTAGGATGAAAGAGCTTTTATTTCCCAAAACCATTTTAGCTTAAGAATGAACTCATCCAAAAATATGTACACTACATATGTTTACTGTGTGTGCACATCATACATACATTAATTAAGTTAATGCATCATAGAGAATGGATAAATACATATGTGATGCCACTGATGATGATTACAGAAGTAAACAGATGAAGGTTTAGAAAATTTCTTAATTACCAGTAATGAGTAAAGAATCAATGATACAATTAAAAATATAGATAATATTAATAAAATAATAACCGAGTCTTTAAATCAAGAGTGAGTGGAAATTTACTGTAATAAAAATACCTCTATGCTTATACACTCAACCTAATACTGAATACTGGAACATGCCAATGAGCAATAGCTATGAATGATTTTATTCTTTCTTCTAATATGGGGCATTTAATTAATTCAACAAAATGCAATGTGTTAAATCATTCAAAGTACCCATCATTATTTTAATTTCAGAGAAAGACATTAACTGATTACTGAACTGACCTTAAACATTTTATTTGTAGTGTGTATTGACTGTAAGATAATATCACATGAACAATTTTTAAATATAGCAATGACAAGATATTGCTGAAGATTACAATTATTTTGCAATAAGATATCATCAAATATTTCCATTGGACTGGAATATTATTAAACTCAAAAACTGTCAGCATTAATATAGTTTACATATTATATTCCATTGGATCAAAACTACCTTAACAGCTGAGAAATATGAGAATAAAACCAATGGCTCTCATAAACTTAGAGGAAAAATATTGGAAGCTCCCAATTTTCTCACCTAATACACAAAACAATATAGTCAAAAAATAAATAAGGAAGTTCAATATCATAGTTATCATATCAACTAATGTTGTCTAAATGGAGACTTACAGTAATGACTTAAAAATTAATCACAACACAGATGAAATGACTTAATTCTGAAAAGGGGAATCATAGAAGTTATAATTTTCCAAAACTACCATAAAAGGAAAAATCAATTCATACAAAGTATGAAATAGACAAATAACTCTTTTCATTAAATTTTATTCATGGAGATAGAAATGTATGTTGAACATCTTTTCATTGATTTTGGTAGGGATGCATTACACAACAAAACTGTAACAGGGATTTCATAGCATAAATCTATAGGAACATTATAATGAAATGATGTACTCGTGGAAAACTTATGGAAATGATAACTCAAAGACTAAACCAATGCTTTAACATGTAAATTAGTGCACAAGAGTGTAAGGAAGCAACTCCTTAACATAAAAAGTGGGAACAGCCATTTATAACAGAGGTTAATAACTATGTACAGAATTTAGTTAAGGAATGTTGGTTAATCCTGCCCCAATTTACATGCAAAATAAAATTGTTCTGTTGGCTTAAATAAATAACTACACATTTGGTAGTAAAGGATTGAGAAAGCACACATAAAAATAATAATAGATTTTTCACATTATCTAGACCAGAAGTATGTAAGTAATTTACATTTAGACATACATTTGATAGCTACATAAAACAGCTGCAGTAACAATTGAGTAAACATCAAGTTTTGTTGATTTGAACTGACCTTTGCTCTGACCACTTGTGTCTCGCAGAACTGTGCATTCTTCTATTGTCCCAAAAGGCCCAAACAGAGCTCTAACATCATTCTCTGTACACTTTTTGGAAAGCATTCCCACAAATAGCTTCCGCTCTGAAAAAATACAATAAGAAACATTAAGTTACCATTTTAAAATTTATTTTCAATTAAACATATAATAAGCAGCTAAACCCATTGGCAAAACAATATCCAATTTAATTGGGTATTACACACATGTATGATTTCATTAAAGAAGTTTTAGCTTGTACTTATTTCCATTAGAAATTTGTCGGAAGTGTTAATTATGATCTACTGCTCCAAAACCTGAAAAATATAGTTTGAGACTTAGCCATTAATTCAAGACTTGGGACTTAATTGTGGATCCTTTGAAATTTTGTTCAGCGATAAATAAATTGTAAAAGAATTAAAAGGCTTTTCTAACTAGATGAAACTATACCAAGAATGAAATATAAAAAATGCATATAAAATGTGAGACAATTTTAAATTGTTTCATAGAGAAATAAATCACCATGCTTTTTTCTGATTCTTTCTTACACAGTCATTCCTGATTGTTTCAGGGGTAAATGATTTGGATGGACAATCCATAATTAAATTTTCTTAAGGTTGTAATTGCAAGGAAGCAAAAATTTAATTCTACTGAGTACTGTAACATAATTTTGATGATATAATTTGGCCTATTAACAGGTATACTATATTTCATCATTTTGCAATAAACACAAATTGAATCAGACAATATCTTTGAGTAGTGGGAAGAGGAGATCCCAATTAATTCTAAAATCTGCAAAAAGAAAAGGAATAAATCTGGGCAAGAAGTACTGCCATGTTTGCATGTATCCATTCATAATGGCTGAACAAATCTTTTTTAAGAACAGTATAATAAAAAAACTGAGCTGACGTATGTCACAAATGATAGACCTGAGCATGCCTAAGTCACAAATTATAGTCTTAATGCATGCACTTTTAAGAAGAGATCTACATCTACATAAATGGATGTAGATCTCTTCTTAAAAAAGGCATTTCTTCTATGCATTTGAGACTTTCACATATGTTGGCTGGAATTTGTTAGTTCAGCTTTGTTCTTTTATAATGCAGTTCTGAAAAAGATTAGTTCAGTTCAGATACTAAGCTAAACAGCTCAGAGATTTCTTTCCCTCATTTTATTGTAGAGCCAATATCTAGCAGGTCTAATTTCTTACCATCATATTTTATTTGCTACCTTAAGCTTGAAATAGTATTCATAAACAGCACTTTCATAAACTCTTCATTTAAAACTTAGCCAAATTGTAATATTTTATCCAACAGGATCTAATTTATTCTGCTATCAATCTAAACCTAAATCTAAACAGAACCTGTGACTGTAAATTCTTTTAATTTGTTAAGAAATTTTTCCTTGGAATTATAAGAAAAACTAGAAGTACTAAAAATTCTGACTAAACTCTTCATTAGCCAAGCANTAAATCTAAACAGAACCTGTGACTGTAAATTCTTTTAATTTGTTAAGAAATTTTTCCTTGGAATTATAAGAAAAACTAGAAGTACTAAAAATTCTGACTAAACTCTTCATTAGCCAAGCATCTTAAATCAGGAATCAGTTTCAGATAATTTTATTTATTTTAAATTTAATGAATGTGCACAACTATAAGAAACAGACACACTATTTTTACCCTGTAATACTTCCATACATCGTATCTTTCAGTTGCGTTTAAATAGCTATTAAGTTTTTCTTTTTAACAAATATGCTCTATTTTCAAAAAATTATTTCATCAAATATATGAGACCATCACAGATTGAAGCACTTAGTTGTGAGCAGTAGCTCTCTCTCCTGAGTAAAAACACTGTATATAAACTTTCATAAACTTCAAAGACATCCAATAGGATTTAACTGAGTCACCCACTTTTCCTCTACAGATAAGTACCCAGGCCATTCCCAAGAATTCTCATAGTAGCAATTTTACATTAACTTTAAACTCCATAACAATTTCTTAAAATATCTTTCATTAATCGCATGGTGGTAATAGCTTACTTCTCTCTTTTAACTTTTGTATAACTATTGTCTGCATGCCAGATTAAATGTACACCTTTAAACACTGAGCTAAAAGATGCCAAATCAGATAAATGATGCCAAAACTCAAAGAAACAAGATGTAATTATTGGAAAAATAAATCTTAACTCAGAACACATCCTCTTTTGGGATAAATATATATGATTTAATAATTCCCAAAATCCCTATCAGTTTTATCCTGAGAAATTTATTAAGAATAGTTTTCACATCAAATGTCCATCAAATCCACCTACAAATGTAGGCATGCAGAATAGGAATATCTGTTTTATAATGTTCCCATCGAGCATGAGAAGTCATGAGACTTTCAATATGGTGATGGTTTAAATATTTACAAATGCTAACTATTGTGATTGCAATAATAGTTACAAGTGCACTGCTCAAGGGCTTCATGACAAAATACTGAAAATTATCAGTGAAATGGAGGAATTCTGACCTCCTGATACTGAATCTCATATTCTAATGTTAGCAAAACTGATCAAGAAACAAATTCAAAGAATATTAATATGATGTTTCCTTAAAACCAACAATACATGAAGAATAGTGCTCTGAATAAAATTGGTTAAACAATTTTAGTATGAAATATCATTGCAAACACTGCAGATAACAAAAGCCATTAGAAAATGGCAGATAATACGAATAGTCATACAGAATTATTTTAGAAAGCATTTGTTATAGAGACATGAAAGATTTCTGAAAAGCACATGGATAAATTACAAAACAACATCATAACAAATAAAGCAACCAAAAAGATTCTGGCACCCAGCAAATCTCAATTGCACTAGTATATAGCATTGGCAAATATTGAAACAAATTATACAGATATAACAATCTATAAGTAAAGTGAAATATAACGAAAGGATTTAATCATACAAAAAGAATCACACAGTGGAAGAAAATATTTCAACATCTATCAAATGAAACAGTAGGGTAGTGCCAAACATCTTTTAATACATATGATCAGAGTAATGATGAAGATGAAAACAAGCAAGGGATTCACAAGTAGCCAACATAAGAGCTGTGAAAGAAGATTTTACATTTCTTTAATATGGATTGCAGAAACAAGAACTTTCCTTTTTAAAATGCCTAAAATGACCCAAAGATAGAAATCGTTACAGTATAAATACTTATAATATATGCAGAGAATATAACCTCTGTATACCACCTAGGAGTTCAGCAATACTTCAGTAAAGCTGGATGCATATTTTAATGCTAGATTAATTTTTTTCAAACAACCATAACCACTTACTTCCATAGTCTTGGAATGGTGCATATTCTTGATAGCACTGATGGCACATTGCTTGGAAGAGTAAGTAACAAAGGCACAGCCTGGTCCAAAGAAAAAGAGAAAGTATTCATAATGTAATATAAGTAACTTCGCTCATAAAATACTGACTCTCATGAATCCTCTTCATAACATAGGTATATACTATGACAGTGATAAAAATATAATCAGCTCTATTTAGTTTTTAATACTTTATACATTTAGTCATACATAGGGCAATTGCATATTTAATTTTAGAGGTTTTACTCTTGAATTAAAAAGCAGTAGAATTCATTACACAAAAATTGTGTTACAAATATTAATAAATTTCTAACCTAAAAATATAAAAGTTTAGATGATGTTAGTGTTAATTATGATCTACTGCTCCAAAACCTGAAAAATATAGTTTGAGACTTAGCCATTAATTCAAGACTTGGGAATTAATTCAGATTATTTTCAATTCAGCACTATTTTCCCTGAATAAAAATTTTATTACACAGTGAAATTTCAGTCCAACTTAATTATTAAAACCAAAGAAAATTAACTTTTAAATCCTTGGTAAGGAAATACATGCTAATATATGATTAAATGGAATCCCTAAATGATGTCCTAAGAAAAATATCATAAGAACACCTTATTCAAGCTTGAAGAGATTTCTCTGGTCCTCCATATGGTCACCTTTTTCTGCAGCTAACAACTTTTTTACACTTGAAATTTACTAATACGTTAAAAATAGGTTGACTAAGGTTTAAGAATTGTAGAAATAAATAAAAATAATAAGTGTGTGTATATATATAATAATAAGTAAATATATATATGAAAATAAAGTAATTACAGCAACAGAATGAGTTTTGTTACCAGTTCAATTTCAGATCAGCTAACAATGTCTTGAATACTTGGAATTTTACCCCTAACAAAAAAAGTTCCTCATTCTATCCTGGAATGAGAGCTCATTATACTAAAATTTCCCTGCGGCCAATGTATTAAGCAGCGTAAGGTGAAATCCTTGGTAAATTGAATCAATAAATTAAAATACATTATTAAGAATGGTTCACTCATTTTGAAAAGGAATGATCCAGTATGTATATTTAAACCTGCATTCAGTAATGTAAAACATGCTACCCATTTACTCAACCATTTACTACTACAAAAAGATGACATTTCTCGTTTCAAATGAAATCGATCGTGGAAATGTCAACAATAAAAATTTAAAATTTTTCACAACATCATGGCCCGACAAGGTTAACCAAAGGGAGAAATATTAATTCCATAGCCAACATTTGAAAATAAACTGAATTTTTTAAAACATTCTCCTCCCTACTGAAAAATTGCTTGGCATTTTATTACTTCAACAAGTATTAAAATCACTGTAAATCCCAACCGCATTAAAAAAACCATCTATTAACTGAAATTAATAACTAAAATAAAACATTATCTACTAACTGAAATCGTTGTTTAATCTGAAGACTAGTTGGTTATTTAAAGAAAAATATTGCTGCATGATTTTAATGTTTATTTTTTAAGATATGGCTGAGTAATGAATCCAAAATAAGAAACATTCAATTGATATCATTTTAACATTTTCCTCTTAAAATTTGTTCTAAAGCTAAAAATACTTAATGTGATTTTTCATAATGTTATACTGTTCTTTCCTGCAAGTCAGGCTCTTAGAATAATAAATTTGAAAGCTTGCCTACTGATCCGTACATATTTTCTTAATTCTAAGATAACCTATACTGATCTCATCATCAGTTTTTCAAAATTTGATGTGTTATTTAGATAATTATTCAAATAATAAAGACTTATGAGGGTTTTCTTACCAGTTACCAATTCTGCATAAGAACTTAACAGTATTGTAATAATCTACTACTTCAGCCCTTCACTCATTGGACATCATGAGCCATTTCATTCATCATAGAAGAAAATCCACATAGTATCACAGTATTTCCCTTTTAAATTCACAAGAATATTTATGCAAAATTTAAAAGTGTAATTTCTTCTATGATGACTTAAATTAACTACATTGATAAAAATAACTTTCATGAGGAGAACTGAGTTTAATTTCTATCGTACACTTAGTCCACAACTAATATGATTTGTAAAGGTGATGAATATTTTATACAGTAAGGGTCAATATTTGAAGAATTGCTGCCAAGGTAAATTAATCATTTTGTGATTAAGCCGTATATATTTACGATTTTATATAAACCATATCTTAAGTGGAGAATATTGCTTTACAACAGGATTGATATGAAATCTGTGATCCTTTGTTAACATAAAAAAGATATCTTTCACATCAAATGTAATAATTCTAGAAAGGCTGGTAATTTCACTAATGGAAAGAAACATGTTCAGCCTTACAACAATTTTAAAATGGTGCATGATTTTCTTTTATCACAAATGAATGTACATGAATTGTAAGGTAGAATGAACAGTTATGTAGGATGAAAGAGCTTTTATTTCCCAAAACCATTTTAGCTTAAGAATGAACTCATCCAAAAATATGTACACTACATATGTTTACTGTGTGTGCACATCATACATACATTAATTAAGTTAATGCATCATAGAGAATGGATAAATACATATGTGATGCCACTGATGATGATTACAGAAGTAAACAGATGAAGGTTTAGAAAATTTCTTAATTACCAGTAATGAGTAAAGAATCAATGATACAATTAAAAATATAGATAATATTAATAAAATAATAACCGAGTCTTTAAATCAAGAGTGAGTGGAAATTTACTGTAATAAAAATACCTCTATGCTTATACACTCAACCTAATACTGAATACTGGAACATGCCAATGAGCAATAGCTATGAATGATTTTATTCTTTCTTCTAATATGGGGCATTTAATTAATTCAACAAAATGCAATGTGTTAAATCATTCAAAGTACCCATCATTATTTTAATTTCAGAGAAAGACATTAACTGATTACTGAACTGACCTTAAACATTTTATTTGTAGTGTGTATTGACTGTAAGATAATATCACATGAACAATTTTTAAATATAGCAATGACAAGATATTGCTGAAGATTACAATTATTTTGCAATAAGATATCATCAAATATTTCCATTGGACTGGAATATTATTAAACTCAAAAACTGTCAGCATTAATATAGTTTACATATTATATTCCATTGGATCAAAACTACCTTAACAGCTGAGAAATATGAGAATAAAACCAATGGCTCTCATAAACTTAGAGGAAAAATATTGGAAGCTCCCAATTTTCTCACCTAATACACAAAACAATATAGTCAAAAAATAAATAAGGAAGTTCAATATCATAGTTATCATATCAACTAATGTTGTCTAAATGGAGACTTACAGTAATGACTTAAAAATTAATCACAACACAGATGAAATGACTTAATTCTGAAAAGGGGAATCATAGAAGTTATAATTTTCCAAAACTACCATAAAAGGAAAAATCAATTCATACAAAGTATGAAATAGACAAATAACTCTTTTCATTAAATTTTATTCATGGAGATAGAAATGTATGTTGAACATCTTTTCATTGATTTTGGTAGGGATGCATTACACAACAAAACTGTAACAGGGATTTCATAGCATAAATCTATAGGAACATTATAATGAAATGATGTACTCGTGGAAAACTTATGGAAATGATAACTCAAAGACTAAACCAATGCTTTAACATGTAAATTAGTGCACAAGAGTGTAAGGAAGCAACTCCTTAACATAAAAAGTGGGAACAGCCATTTATAACAGAGGTTAATAACTATGTACAGAATTTAGTTAAGGAATGTTGGTTAATCCTGCCCCAATTTACATGCAAAATAAAATTGTTCTGTTGGCTTAAATAAATAACTACACATTTGGTAGTAAAGGATTGAGAAAGCACACATAAAAATAATAATAGATTTTTCACATTATCTAGACCAGAAGTATGTAAGTAATTTACATTTAGACATACATTTGATAGCTACATAAAACAGCTGCAGTAACAATTGAGTAAACATCAAGTTTTGTTGATTTGAACTGACCTTTGCTCTGACCACTTGTGTCTCGCAGAACTGTGCATTCTTCTATTGTCCCAAAAGGCCCAAACAGAGCTCTAACATCATTCTCTGTACACTTTTTGGAAAGCATTCCCACAAATAGCTTCCGCTCTGAAAAAATACAATAAGAAACATTAAGTTACCATTTTAAAATTTATTTTCAATTAAACATATAATAAGCAGCTAAACCCATTGGCAAAACAATATCCAATTTAATTGGGTATTACACACATGTATGATTTCATTAAAGAAGTTTTAGCTTGTACTTATTTCCATTAGAAATTTGTCTGATCTAATTGTAAGAGAAATATGATAAATTATCATTATTATATCATTATTTCACAGGCTCATTATCGAGATTTTTTGGTTTATTATTCATATGTCATGCAGGATATAATTGCATTTAGTATATCAATGAGTGTTCTTAATAGAAGTGGTCATTTTAATGATCGAACGCTAGAAATTGGTTAATCTCGATAATAGAAGTCTTTCAGAAATTAATAAACCTCAGTGCATTAATAGAAACTAGATTTCTCATTGACAATCAAGAAACAGTTCTCAAGATAAACCCCAAAGAAGGTAAAAACCTCAAAGAGAATTTCTTTCATTGCTTTTTGTGTGTCCAGAATTTGTTACTCTTATTAAACAATATTTTCAGACCGATGAGAGGCAACCCCGAAAAAGAAGTCTAATGACCAACATTGTGCTGGAGAATGGCTCTGAGGTACGAAACCCGTTTCATCACCAAACAGCTGAGCCGCTTTGTAAGCCATTCCATTACGAAGCATTGCGTCATTGGAACTCGCACGCGCACTCTGTTGCGCCAGGTCATGCGTGATTGTGCGACCTTTCATAATCTCGGAAAGCACTTGCACCGTCTAGGTTCACGAAGGTGCTGAAGGGAGGCAAAAAGTTCGCTGTGGAGCAATTTGACCGCTTTAGGACGATATCCACTAGAGATGGAACGTAAAAATTCATTCGACGAAAAGTGAATCGACATTAAGAATAAACAGTAGAGTGACTTTCGGATTATAATTTTAATATTGACAATCACCGCAATGAGGCACACATTTAGTCATAGTAAAATCCCTTTAAATACATTCCTTATCAATAATCCCTCAAACTCGAATTGTATTCGTCACTAATAACCTAAAACAGCGAACGTACCTTTGGTTCAAGTAACATCAAAAATATTCTATTAAACAGCAACAAGAAAAGTAAAACAATAAATTAAAAAAAGCAATCTCATCAGGTTTCATTTTTTGGGATCTAAATTTCTCACAAGCGGATTCGAGATGTGGCAGACTCAAAAATTAATGATAAATCGCGGTAATAAAGCAGAAGACGCTATTTTAGAATCTACTCCATCTTTAAGTCAATAAATGAACGAAAAGTGTTACAGCCTCAGACTTTTCTCCGTAATCCACTCTACACTACCAGTTCTTTCGTATCTTCCTTCCCTCCATACAAGCCCATTAGCTTCACCTGTTGCTTGTGATTGTTGAATTTCCATTCTTCCTCTGGTGTAACCTTAAAATTAACGAAAGAAAATCCTTCTGCGAGCATCTGCTCTTCGTCTGAGGAATTGGAAAATCTGCACCAGCTAACAACATAACACCCTCACATGATCTGATAGTATTCGATTCCTCCAAAAATATATATCAGAAGGCTTTATCCTTCCATTAAGTTTCCATTTTAATGCCCAAGATAAAAACTCATTGAAAGCGTTCAGACCTCAAGCTACCGTTATATTAATCATAAAAAAGTTTGTCAACTGCCAAGTTTAGCGTAAGTTTAAATCACACGGTTTCTAATGGCTATAAGGCGAGAGAAAGCTATTATCAAATAGTAGGGAAAATTAAGACAAAAATCGAAGGAACAATGGATTTCCTCTATTTTCCACTTAAATCAGTCACTAAAGACATCGCTAGATGGTATTAGTAGTAGGAGATTTTCTGCGCAGTACTTTCCCGACGCGCAGTATTATCCCGACATTGTTACAAAATAGCACATCGGCAGACGGTTTATGAATCAAAGATCGCGCAAAAACATCTTGGCTGCCCTTATATCGCCTTCTCTGCGCACGATTCACTCCATAACATTTTCACATCGCCAGTCCTTGAAACAGCAAGGTCTCGGACATGAAACGCCGAGGCAGCTCAACCAAGCCAATTCGAAATAGTACAAGAATATATGAGATAAAAACCAATAACAACGATTTCTACAGGGCCATTATCTAATAATTATGATAGGGCCAATGAACTTAACCGCTTTATCGTTTACGATACATATTTTATGAAAGACAACCAGGGGCAATCAATAATGTTTGCACAGGGCTCATCTCATGCAGGTGGGTTAAGAAAACAGAGGTGAGATATTACATAGGAGGGATTACTATATAATACCATGCCGGGCCAACTTATCGCCCGCTGCGATCGACTGATACAATTGTTCAATCCGATCGACTTCGAGAAACAAATTTTGGCATTTACAGAAACCAAAATGATTGACCCTTACGGTGTCGCCGAGAAAAAGACCTGGTGGCTACAACATTCACATTCATTTCCGACCCTTCTTCTTTATTTGCTAAAGCTACGGACCTCTACAGTAATTTTCATTTTACATAGACGCACAGCTAAGCAATATAATTTAAATAATAAAATTAATAATTAATCGGAAAAGAAGAATCATTTTTATGACAAGTAACGATCGACCTGTTGACGACTCATGACTTATACAAATAAAAAACAACAGCGATTCCGTTAACTCAAACATCATTTGAACTATTTCCTCACATATACATGATACTAATGACATTTTTGCAGAATTATTTTAGCATAAACACGGAATCGGTGTATAGAAATCCCTCTTTATCAATACCAGTGAAAACTATGAACAAATTACAAATTCATACAGAATATTTCTTAACATACGAATAAATATTATTCTGGGCACAGAGGACGCTGCAAATTATCACACCGCTTCCCTTGCAAAAGCCGAAAGAGCTCTATCACGAAAACCTGCGGAACGCATGTACATATGTAACTACTTTTTGGTAGTTCCAGATGTCACAATATTCCCTCTTCAATGCCAATCCTTTTGTTTCTTGTGCGCAGCTTAAAGTGTCACTCAAGTCGCTTATGCTGCAATAGCTGAATATTATGAGAGTTTCTCCGAAACATTCAAGCCATAATATTGACAGGATAACAAGGTTGCGAAGGCTGGCCAGGATTCCTCTGGAAAGCTGCCTAACAAATTCTCTACTTTTTATCAAACTGAGCGATTTCCTTTTCTCTGATCTCTGCCGTCTCCTTTCACTGTTCTCAAGCTTTAAGTGAGTCATCTTGATCGAAGCGCTCCTCTCGACTAAACGGTCGCCAGAAGTTCGCGACCGTGGATCCGACGAGAAACACGTCTTCTGGCTCATCACCAAAAGCCATCCGAAACCAAAGAGCCCCGGAGACGCCTCTGTCACCCTCACAATCGTTTATCACGGATTGGGATGAACGATAAAATCTAACTTATTCACTCGCGAAGTGAATTCGATTACCCTTGCAAATAATCTCTGTACAAGCTTCTACCTTCGATTGAAAGGCAGCGTTGGCGGCTGGACCTTCGTTTGAAATTCATGTGATTGTTGAAGCAAACTGTTATCTTGTAAGATACGTTAAAATTCATTATATTATTCAATTCATACAATTAATCAAACGAGGAAATATTATATAGCCCAATCATCTCAAAATGCGAAATTACAAGAGCGAGTGATGTAAAAGATATTTCCCCCGAATACGATATAACAATAAAGACTTCTTTTTTGTGCTTTCTAAAATTCCTAATTTTCCGCAATTACAGCCTAGAGTCCTAAATTCCACTTTATGTTGCAATGAGGGAAGATCATACTAATTTAATTAGAACTTTAAAAGCACTATCTAGGATCTGAAACTTCTGATTATGAGTCTGGCGATATCGTAGAATTCTTTTCCCCTCTCAGAGAAATTAATTCTATTGTCATAAAAACTTACCCGCGGTGTGAATTTTTAGCTATTGCACTCTAAGGCCCTTTTATGGCTCATGCGTCAATCACTTCATTTCTATTTTAGACGCGCCACACAAACCATTATAATGCACCATAAACTAGAATTAATCTCTCTAGAATTCAGCGGTAGGTTATGTATGTAATTGTGTGTTTTTGTACGTCTATGTAAGTGGTACAAGACTTTTATTTTTACTTTTCATCTGACTTCAATGAACCATTGGTTGGCCATCCCTGCTCTAAATGATTAAGATACATCAGTCACCCTTTCAAAATCCATTCAGAGCGTCAACCCCCGTAAAGCTACCAGTTTGGCACCATTCCTTGAGAAGAAGTGGATTATTTCCACAAAAAAGACATTCCTATTTTGCAAATATCCTCCACCGAAAACAAAACTGGTTTAAACGGAACTGGGAAAATAGGAAGGTATTTTCAAAAGTACTATTGCCAACCACAGAAGATTGACGATGTTGAGCTTAAGATGACGTGAAATGCCTTCAAGTTAGCAGTAAAAACATCCATATATTTACGATGGATCCAGGGTTCTGCAATGAATTTTGTTTGGACGTTCTGAGTACTCAATTCGAGGAAGCTTTCGTAACACGAATTACACCATTTACTTCGAAATCTTTACGATCCGTTGCAGACAAACGGGTAGAGTTTTGAAGGCTGGAGATTTTTTAAATATCCCATGGTTGAACCACTTCGCTTAGGAAAAAATTCACCTCTTCACCACTTTGAGTGATGAAAATGGGGAGTTGTGTCTCAAAATGAGGTTTGAGTTACGGCTCTCTGAAGATCAGAACTTCCATTTTATTCATCCACTGAACTTAAATAGGAAATCTCCGTAAAACGCTTCCCGCCAAAGCATCATTGTTATTGACAAAAATAAATAGTTATGGCCTCATTCGGCAGAGATGTTAGAACATTTCCCTTCACCGAGGGAAAGCTATCAAATGGGATTACATTTTCTAAATCCTTTAAGATCCTGCTTCTCTCGCCTCATTACGGCGGCGTTGGAAAGTTCTGGAGATATACCAGAAGACTTAAATTATCTACGTAGGGAAAATTAAAACTGCAAATTTAAATGATCCTCCAACGGAACTCAATAACGCAGATAACAAACTCGAAACCACTCCCTGCAACAGGGGTCGGCAGCGGCTTCAGATGTAGAGTAACATCAAATGAAGGTTTCGATCGAATGATCATCTCTCTGTAAAACAGCTACTCGGTAACTTAATGCTTGTTCATAGGTTTCTATCCTCTGTAGGCCACGGAGAAATGAAAAATAGTAAACCTAGATCTTTTCAAGATTATTTTGCTTTAAAAGTTCCCTTTTATAATTATCTACCATCAACATGTGTATATTACACAAAAGAGAGTATATTTGCGTGAACGTTACGACTCGATCTCCTTTAGTATTTTTTAAAAATTTTCATTCAAATCTTCTGCGGCGCTTCGTGTGTTGCTCTCTGTAGATATATTAAATAATTCGCTGTTAATTTTGTCAGAAAGGTTGTCGACCCCTGCCCTACACCCTTAAGATATTAATCCTTGACAACTTTTTTATAATTACTAAGCAACACTATACATCACGATGAGCTGCTACTAGCTGTTAATGATTTTTCTTTTCTTTCTCCCGCGTAGGTGATCAGTAACTATTTCGGTTTCTCTCTTCTCTCGTCTAGGCATTTACGCTTGTCACAAAGGAGAACAACCTATTTTCTCCGGAAAATCATTTCAATACAAATGTCGATAAAAATCTTTCCCAGACGAACAAAAATAGCCTCGGGACATAGGACGAGCCCCTGATTATCGACGGCAGCATCAAAGTGGAAAAAGGCATTTGTCTACGACTGCCCATCTCTGGAGATTAAAAAATCCGATAAATCTTCCAACTATTTCTGTCAATGGATAGAAGTGTGAGCTCCCATTAAAACAAATGCGAAGCAACTCCCCGAGCAAAAACAAAGGACATACCGCGTGTGCGGCTGACTCATCCTTTCACTCTATGAAATCCTTTTATAAAAATGGGCATTATTCCATGCCTTTCCGCGCTGTAACGCTAAACCGGGATTTTACTGCCGTTAAAAAGGGTAACGCCGACCGGGAGATAAAATAGTTTTTAGGAGATGGGGAACATTTTTCCATAGGCTCTTTCTTTTTTAACGTCCGAGGAAATCAACAGCATGGTCGATGGTCGTATAAAAGAGGTTACGGGTCGTAGGTTTTCCACGGTTTTTCGGGATAGACGAAGTCAAATGGGATAAGAAAACGTATGCGTGCGTGGGAGGGTTTAAGGGATCGCGGATGGTCGAATGGGGCCGGGAGGGAAGGGTAGGCACAAACCCAGCCGGGTTATTTATACTTGTTCATTGGAGAGGGATGACTGCTGTCTATATATAATTGACTGGGCCAGGCGAGAGGATGTTTCTTGGCACACTGGTCGACAGGGGAACAAAGAAGCCTCCTCGGGTATGAAAACAGGGTGCATGAAGACGTGAAAAGGCGAGAAAAAGGGGGTAAAAAAAGACGCAGAAGGCGGCGAAGGGGGAAAAAACGACTTGAAGCCGTCGTGTATCTTTGGACGTAACGTGTCCGTACGATCAAAGAATGGAGGGATACAAATGAATTAAAGGCGTAACGAGCGGGAGGTATATGAAAAGCGAATAGGAAGAGATAAATGGTGGCTCTGTTCTCGGAAACAATTGAAGCATGGCTGGCAGGAGTTGGGAGATTCTTCTCTGGAGAGAAGGACGACTGTGATGGAGTCCGAAAGGTAGGGGGAAGAAGAGAAGAAAAATGTTTCAAACAGTGCCAAAATACATTTAAATCGCCGGAGGTTTTCTAGCCCACGTCGAAACCAAAACGTCAATGTGGCTCGAAATGTTTGTAGGCTATATTTCAATTTACTAAAACAAAAGCCGACGGATCGTTATGGAGCTTCTATCGACGAGCCATTCTTCAAAAGATGGGGCAATGTCTATACATTTCTCTTGGAAATCATAGTGAAATAGCAATAGAAACTAAGAAGTGACAACTGATTTGTAAAATATCCAGTTTGCTAATCAATCTATATAATTATCCTTCTACAACCAATTTCTTTACCCTTGTGATATTATACAAGAAATGTTCTTTTACAAAATGCATTTCTCCATGATGTATATACTTCAAAATAATACATTTTTCAGTATTCCTATCGAGTCAAATCTGATATAACATTGTCACTTGCAGACCTACCGTTTCCGACTATTTGATAGCGGATTACATAAAATAAAATAGGTTTCCGAAGAAGGTCGAAGATTAAATGGCCGAACGAACATTTCGTCCATTTATACACGAAATTATATACATATAATACGACATGTATATACATATATGCACGAAATAAGATTTCATTCCAGCATATGCTCCAATAATTTATTATGAGAGCACAAGTTTAGCTTCTAAGAGCTCCAGAGAAGGACAATTTATTTGATTCTTGCTTGAAATCTATTCGAAGCATTCAAAATACATTTTCATTTGAAATGCTCCGAATTTCATTCATTGTACTTTACATGATAGTTTAAAAACTGCGAGTAAACTAATCGATATAACTTACTTCCAACCTTTCATTTACATTACATTTTTCAACAAGATGTATGAGACAATAATATCAATATGAGACAATAATATCAAATATATGAGACAATAATATTGTCTCATACATCTTGTTGAAAAATGTAATGTAAATGAAGGGTTGGAAGTAAGTTTTATCGACTAGTTTACTCGCAGTTTTTAAACTATATTTTTGGAGGAATGATATTTCTTCCAAACATTCATTTTACTCTTACGGGATGCAATAAGACGAGAGGACCATCTTTTTAGAGGTTTATTCGGGAATCAGTTTTTAAAATAGTCAATACGCATACCTTTGCTGGTCAAAGGACACATCAGAGACTTGATAAAGAATATCGTAATGATAGCAGGAAAAACATCTCTAACAACAACTTTTTAGAAGGATAAAGATCTCTCAGTAAAAGTGAGAGCTACTCGGCGTGAAACGAGTGCTCCGTTTTATCGATCAGAATAAGCAATACTATTTCAAGACCATATTTAAATTTACGATACTCAGATGAGAGCTGTTCCAGAAGAAAATATAAAAACTACGAGGGAGAAAAGGGTTTTTATGCGTCTTCAAATAAGCTCTCAAGAAAGAAATATAATGGGATTCCATTTAATAATAACCCGACTATTTTAGTGGATAAACAGACGATCTATACCTTAAGCATTCCCACGCTGATGAAATAAATATTCGTCAGCTCCATCTGAACTTCGGCTGAAACCTACGAAGTGACTTACAATTTCCTCGGATAAAGAGGGGCGAATTGCGAGCGCAGCTGCGTTTCCGTCCATGGTAACTAGGTCTAACTAGGTTTCGCGGCTTTTGAAAATAGGCGTTAAAGCTAAGCGAGCCCTTATGCTGTAGCCATTCCATTACGGTATCGGTGCGGCACGCAATAATGTTTCAAAAGCGTAGCGGAACCCTAATTCGAAAAAGAAACCAGAGCAACGAGTGTGTAGCAACTCGCGTCAATTCCCATTTCAAGAGAAAGCGTGAGGAAACTCGAAAATGTTGTAAGGCTTCCCAGTCGTAATGCTGTAATGACAAGGCCGTTAATAGTTTCTCGTCATCCTCTATGCGCGACGAAAGGTTGACTCCGTACACAGAGCTGTACACCCACCTAACTGAGCAAAGTTCGAATAAACAGAACTTAGGAGAAGGAAAATATCGAGCTTTGGTGAAAGTCAAGTGGTTTCGGTTTATACTTGGCTTCGCTCCATCACTCCACAAGTTACTTCCTTTCGGGGTGATGGAGATGCATCATTCGATCCCCTCTCCTAACAAAAGCGAGGCGAAAATAATTCCGGCGAATCTATTGACGACATAAGCGGGGGAGAGGACATCATCTGAGTTTTGGGAAATCGTAAATATCGAATTGGGAAATGAGGTTCCTTCCCTCATTTGTTTCCTTTTTCTTTGATCTCTCTTTAGGCGAATGAAATTCAAACTCAAATAACAAACATTTCGTTCTTACTCTTCTTGATGCCGGCGATTTCTCGAATTCATTGGAATGGGGGCGATCTTTGCTCGCTTGATAGGTGAGTGGAATTTGAGGCCTCATCTGAGTCGAGGATATTGACGAGTTCCGTTAACTAGAATAAGAGACCGACCTCATTCCTATCAATACTAAAGATAGCCAGCAATAAATGTAACTGAATTAACTTCAAGAACAAATGGCAAACTGCTCTAAATCAAAGAAAAATTAAAGAAAGGAATTTATTTTATTCTCTTAAACAAATTCAAGCTAATCATACCCAACCCAGGACAAAAAATCTCAGGGTATGCCAACAAATTAAAACTGTGTAAACTCAAGTAATACTTTATTACAAAATGAATAAGTTGACTTAAGAAAAGATTGGTGTTGTTATCGCATTAAAGTATTATTGTACATACCATTCAATATGAATTGAGGGGACAAGAAATAATTAATAGATGAAAAGATAACTATGGCTAACAATTAAAAGAAGCGAAACAGGCTTCGGATTTTAAAAATCTATAAAGAACTGACTGACGATATTCTAATACCGCTAACAATGATATTTTAATGAGAATTATTTCCGAAGGCCGAAGAAAAAAATCTGTGTGACGTCATTAAATATATTAGGAACTTTGTCAACAATTAAATTACCATTAATAAATTGTTGTGGAGGCAACAGTTTCGTTGAAACCTGTTCAATGACAGAATGACCGAAGAGAGAGAGTAAATCCCTCTGAAAGTATTCGGTAATAATTTTTAAGAGTCATACCACGAAGTTTTTAACAACCGGTAAACGTGCATGACACTCATTCGATTAGGGATTGAGAGGCTAAAGAAACCCTGACTGTGACGCGCTTGTTTTGTGACTTGACGCTATCTTGACACAGAAATAAATAATCGGGCAAATTTAAATGCATTAATTTTAGTAATAAAAAGAATTTTTTTCTAAAAGAGAAGAAAATTTCGAAGTTTCATCGCGATGAGATTTTGTCTTGAACAAATAACAGAGTTTCTGAATCAAAACTATTTGCGTCCAATAGAACCTCGAATCAGGCCCTTTAAGACATACACGTAATGCATGGAGATGCGCTGATTTGGAATTAAGAAAAAAATAAGGCTTCAGTTTGGCTATACCGTTCAATCGAAGTTTAATCGACAAACGAAGACTCAAATGGTGCAAAGCGTTCGTAAATAAATAGAAAACTATTGATTCCAAATGCATAAAAAATAACTAAGGGTAACAATAAAAGAGTGTATTGATACAGAATCAGATCTTCCTGGTAATTATTAACACAATACTCAAAGGGAGAAACGTCACGCTAAGTTTCGCCACAAAACTTTGGTCGTGTGCTATATTATTCTTGTGGTTTATTAAAGGTTTCTCCCATGGATGTTTTTGAAAGAGTATATTACAAGGAGCGCCCTGAATTATAGATGAAAGAAGTCTCAAATAAGAAAAAAAATCACATCTATAACGATCCGTTAACTGTGACTTTCCAGCCAAGGCCCAATTGTTTAAACAACACTTTCCAAGCAAAAAACGTAGTATTAACTCGTATATATTTAAAATGAGAATAATTAAACATCAAATTTTGAAACTGATCATTTTACTGCAGTTTCTCTTATAAGAGAATTTTCTTGGAAGGGTGGAGAAATACTCCCTACCATTGGATTCCAATGTAGCTCGAATCCAGAAAAGAGAGGATAAAGGGTTTTTCTCACAATTAATCCGCCGCCGAATCTTACTACGAAGGAAAGCCACCGTTTGAGCGTGGACGGCTCCTTCGCACGCGACGACCGATTTCGCAAGTCTTTCCATCAGCGATCGCGATAAAAACTTAAAGAATCAAATTCCGACACTCGAACGAACGCGGCTTTCAGCGTCCATCCAGAATCCGCCAAACGCAACGGACTTGAAAAAGGCAGGCCGACAAGCGGGAGCAAAGTTTAAAAAACACTGCCAGTTTAGTTGTGTCATCGATCCGCGCTATTTTAGTAGTAAGATCAATAGGGAAGGGAGCCTTCATAGACATAAACGCAGGGTATCTGGTCGGCGCCGCCTCTGATGAACGAACACTCGCGTTCGTGCACCTTCCATTAAGGCCGGACACGGATTTATTGCGCAGCTGTACGTTCGGTGCCCGTCGTAGGTGGACTTCGTATCGCTCCATACTGGAGTGCTCAGCAAGGCATAGAGAGCGATAGGGAGAGACAGCGATAGACTGGAATGGATCGCAGTCGTCCCCGTTGCAAGTCAGAAAGGCAGTCATGCGAACATCCGACACTGGTGCGTTTATGGCGAGCAAGCGGCCCGATTCGCCTGGAACGGCATCTGAGATGACTTCGACGGTCGACCCTGTGGGCACCTCATGGCTTTGTGGGGTCAAGCGGACAAAGGCATGGGTGACCTCGCGGAATTGCCTGAATCTGCAGTAAACAGAGGCCGACGCAAGCATTGCTTATTTCTCCACATTCGCAACAGTATACTGGAAAGCGAAAGTCAACCGATTCTTTTTCGTGGGTGATCACCGAGTCACATTCGAGTTACAACTCTGTTTTTCTTCGATTACACTGCCACTTTCACTGGATAATGTTTTCTAAAGAAATATACATTTGAGTATTGGCTACTATCCTCTGCTTTGATGACAAATATACCACATATTTATCTTGGAGAGTATCCTTGACATTACAGCTCAAGAGTTACAATTTTTCTCGAGTCTTCTCTGATGGAGCTTTTCCGAAACGCGAGATTGAATTTAATTAAATTCACAGAATAAAACACACGGTCACAGTGTACGTCATTCATAATAAAAAACTCTGTTCTTTGAAATTTCACTCTTAAGACTCGTTTTTCATGTGTAAGGTCACCTCACGATCATCCATCACGATGTCTTTACTGATAACTAAAATTCTATCAGGGAAATAGAAGTAAAGAACGATCTTTTTTAAATTTATGCTTCCCGGAAATCATTCTCGATGGCAATAGTAAAAAAATAAGAGCTATTCTCATTCTTTTGGTAAAATCATCTTAATGAATATTGAGTAAATCAATATCGGGTATGATAAGCACATGGAAAATTTAAATATCAGTTACTTATACAGTTGAGTCCCAATAAGCTGTAATTTAAACTTTTCGGGTCAACAATTATGTCGATCTCAAATACATTTCAGTTGACCAATCACAAAAATTGCACAGAGACAAACTGCGCAGAGCAAAACAGCCTTGGGAAAGCGATTACAAAAATAGGTGCAACTGAAGTCTTACATTTAGGATCATTTATAGATACAACTACGTCATGAGAAAGCTTAGATGGATTTTATTTGGGATATCAACAGGATCCTAAGGCTCAATGTCATCAACAAACAACAGGAATAGCATCATACAAATGAATGAAAGAAAAAATGTTCGAAAACTCAATGATTTCTTTTAATTCGTAGACATTTTGATTTCAACTGAAATACATTTGCGTTGAAATTCCTTGAATCTTGATTGATCAATGTTTATGAATTGCATTACAAGTTACTGCATGCACAAAATCTTGCGTCGAATTCTAATTCGAATAGAAAATTTTCCCTTGAACAATGAATGGAAATTTAACCTTTACAGAGATTCGTGCGGTGGATATTTCACCGTGCCATTTATCCCGGGAGACATTTTTCTCGGGACACTAAAGACTGGTAATTACTCAACTGCTTTCAGGAAGAGCGACACAAACACTTTTAACGAGACACTCCCCGCCGTCCATTACCTTATTGCTTCCTGCGATCGCGAACAAAACATTACCTTTTTAACGATCGCGGCTTTTAAGGCCGGAGAGCATTTCTTAACGAGGCCCCGCGTATTAACCTCCAAAGAAGGCTAACGTTTTCAGATGGTTTACGAGAAATTTTACTTTCCAAGAGAGGAGAGAGACTTTCGCCAGAACTTTTTCGCCAGCGCGGAAACATAACTGCGTCGACGAATTATGGAAAATACGGAGAGGAAAGCCCCCAGACTTTCGGTAATTGGCAGCACGCTGGGAAGAAAACCCGTCCATTAATATAGCTTAAGTTATATTCTTCGACATCTTCGGGCACTCCGCTTAGAGGAAGATAGTGACGCAGATCTCAGAATGACTCTGACGCAAGCGTTACAAATGAGCCAATTCTTTTATGTATAACTCCCGAGGAATTTTTTTATGGACCCCTCTCGACGGAAAGAGTTCCGAAATAACGGCACGCGCTAGTCATTCAGTCGGAATGAATGAACTGATGGAGTCTTCCACGCGCCACGGTCAACGCCGAATTCCACCCAATTCCACTGAGAGACACGCAATTCTATCAACGCCTGCGGACGAGGTCACGGGAAATCGCTTCGAAACCATCTAAACGGACGCTGTAAACAATGTTGGTTGCGCATTTCATATTTGGCGAACCGTGGAAAACCGTGAATTTATTTGGAAAACCGTGAGTTTTATGAAAATGTATGTTTGATAGAGCATCTTCACTGACTACTTAGTAAGGTCAGCTAAAGATAAGAACAAATATATAAGGACTTGATAATGAATGAAACGAGTCTATCACTACGATCTAGAAACACTGAAGAATGTGATAAAAACTGGTATCAACCAGGCTCATTATATTGTAAGTCATTAAGTACTTCTTCGGAATTATGTCAAGTTTTTTTATGCAAAATCTTTTTCCTTTCTTTATATTAATTCCTTTCCTGTTCATTGCAGAAAGACTAAATACATATCGATGCTGTGGAGGAAAAGTCAACAGAAAATCATAACTATGTCGTTAAACTTATCCTCAGTGTAGAGAGGAAAATATGAAAGAACTTAGGCAATATTTTAAAATTTACGAAAATAATATATGAATTAAAATAGTATACCACAAGAGGAATCATAGAACTTGCAAAATAATTGTATATAAATAAACTTTCAAATTAAAATCTTTAAAAATTCCTCTGCCTCCTCGTTTTGTCAAAAACAATAGAGCTACAAAAGGAACATGCGTATCAGAGAGAAAATCTCATGAGCAGACCGACGATTCATTTTCACGTACCACTGAACATTTCGAAAACGGATATCTTTAACTCTAAAACGTTGAAATCTCCTTTATATTTTCAATAGCGATTGAACTGAAAACCCATCGATAAATGCAAAGTCTAACTACACATCCACGCCAATAGAATAAAAATAAAATTGACCCACAACGCGGCATCGACGCTGCCCACTAAATGAGTGCATTCATCGCGAGGGAAGAGCCCTTTTCAGACTTTTACACCGAGAGAGCGGCCATCCACACTATTGACTTTACCACGTGCATTTCCAGAGGCTTTTGTACACAATTAGAGCGGAGGTGGTCCACTAATCTCATTTGAAACACATCGTTAACGACCGCATACAGTCTCCTTCGCGGAATTGGGAAGCTCGAAAAAGGGCGGCAAAAAAACAGCTCATTGACGGTTTTCGTAGTGGAGCGAATTTCAACTTTCGAAAGTCGCTTCGACGTGTGACTTGTCAACATAGATGCCCGCTTAGAATTTGCCTCCACGCACAGTGGTTCGGTGGAAAGGGACGATTGCGCTACCCTCTGGTGGCGACACACAAAAAACAGCGGTCGTTACACCCATGAGGGCAGTCGACACTCGGGACTCAAATTCGAGGAAGCGAAACGGAAATACGAAAAAAACTGAGCACAATGCATCCTCGCTCGACAAATCAATTCAAATGCCGAATCAGGGGCGGAAGAACTCGAGTTGCGAGTGAATTCTGTTTGATGCGGCAGTGAAAAAAGCGCAGCGACAGACCCTCACTAATTAACACCGAAAGATGAATAGCTGTTGCGAATGCCAATGATACGCTACACAGAGGTGATATAATTCACCTATTCCTTCATATTCATTATGATTATATTTAACGCTATTTAATTTATTTTGAACTGGAATGAATGCTTTTCACACAAACGTAACCACCAATTTATGTTTCTTTTAGTTGGAAATCAAAAAATTTATGAATTTTTTCTAACTTCAAAAATTATAAAATCGTCCAATATAAAATCAAACAGCACATATTATCGTTAATGGCGAAATTATTTCATTATTTAAATTACATAGTGATAATAACTGAAATAATAGATGCGCGCATTTATAATATAAAGAAAAAACTGAAAAAGCCACTAAATACATACGCCATCAAAAATGAACATTAAATACTAAATTAATGCTAGTTTTACTGATTAACGTTTAATTTTACTGATTACGTTAAAATTAGGGGGCCAATTTTTTACCAAAAATGATAATCTTGCCATTAAAAAAACGAAAATAATTCTATCGTATTATTTTCCGAACAAGGTAGGCAATATTGATGTGATATCTACAAGAAAAGAATTTATTTTGGACTCCAAACAGAGGAGGATTTCTTACGACTCTTATCTTGAGTTCAATCAAAGATATGACAATAAAGTGCACAGTAAGTAACTCATAAAAATTATCTTCAGTTCTTAAATTTTCCCTTCGATGAGTTGCTTCGGTTACCTAAATTTCAAAGGTAAATAAACCACTATTACACGATTGACGACACTTAATTACATACTCTTGCCACTAACTACCTAAAACGATTAACACAATAAATAAAGTCCATATCAAGTATACGCAATTATTTCATTGAAAATAGTTATATCTAATTTAATTAAAAGGGTAATTAATTATCATTAGAATAAAATAATAAGCATCCACAATTTTCATCGAAACGTCAATAATACGGGGTAAAATAAATAATTCGTCATAAGATTATTTTCCAAAACATTTTCGGAAATTTTTAGCGAATTCTCATTTTGTCAACTGTAATTTATCACTAAAAATCACACGAAACGTATAACAACCTTCCCTTTACGTTCGGTAATCCGTGAGAACTAAGTTACGTGAAATTAAATAATCACTCAAGCAGGGAAAGTTTCGTAAGAGCGTAGTAGGTAGAAATTCTGTTCATGACTCAACTTCTCCTCAGGAAGGCAATAAGAAATTCCCACTCGTGGCCTGAAAAACGCATCCAGATGTATGACCAAACGGAGACCAAGTTTTCTTTAACTAGAGCGACCCAAAGCGATCCACGCCTCGAGTCGGCAGTTACTTTTACATAAATTTACATGACTTCTCCCGCTGCCGCGAGAACATTACGCGAAGAAAGGAAGTCTTCTGGTTCACGCGGATGCGGGCGCATGAATACTGTTTATAACGGAAACCCGAACCATTTCGTAACCACACTTTGACTTCGAAGATCATGCAAAAGATACATAAGAAGGGTATTTTTATTTACATTTCTCATTATAGAATTTCTCCGTTATAGATCTTTCTTCTTTCGTCAGTTCTCGAGGAAACAAGCTAAATTAACGAATCGATACGGAAAAATCACGTAACGTAGGACATCTATCAGAGCATTCATGGTGGAAAAATCATTTTTGAATCCAATCAAAATATTCTCTATTCATATTGCATTAATAAATGTGTAAAACACTTAAAATATGCATTTGATATTACTCCGTGAAAAATTACTTTAGTTTGATTACAAAATGTTAACGAATAAATGATCTATTTCAGTTCTCAGAATAAGTTTAGAAACCTATCACATATTATTAGTATGTACTATTCCGCATAATAATAGTATGTGACAGGTAGTATCTAATTATCATAAAATTAATAATTTTAAACGATAATTCAAATTATAAACTATCGAACTGGAATTAAGTCTAATAAGAAATACTGATAGGAGAGGCGAACATGATTAAAAAAGATCACTACTTAACTAAAAATAGATGCTTCTTTCTAAAAATAAAAGTTATTTCCACTAAAAATAGCGGAAAGAACAACAAAAGCTTAAGAACCATAGGAGGTATGAAGCCTAACGCTATATAATGCATCTTATTGTGGTTGATCTTTAAAAATTTTTTTCCTTCTTCCTTCTTCGATGACCGATATAAATCTGCATGCATAACGCAGAAAACGTTTTTCTAAGATGCTGCTGCGCGTGTGCGAGTAGATTGAGATTGCCAACAAGTTGAGTCAAAATTTTGAAATATTACGTAAAAGCTGGATGGGATTGACGCTCGGTATCGAGCAGGGGATTGCAATTTCTTTAGTATACGCAGTCCGCAAATCAAAAAAGCTTTCTATGTATCGACCAATCCGGTGGCTTAGAAGTTAATACTTGGAGCTGGGCAAACGTGATGGTCATAAACCGAATCGAAACCGGTAACAAATAACCAAGGATTCCCCATCATTTCGAGTGAACCGGCCCACGAATAATGGAAGTTCTCCCGAAAAGGAATCCTGGCGGAGTGACCTGATCGAAGAAAAGGGAGACTTGAGGAGATGAGAAGAGAGTGGAAAGACCCCTTGATAAGTCGCTCGCAAGGATAGGTCACGAAACGTGCAGTGAGCACTCGCCGGAGGCTTCACGGAATTCTTTGAGAGAGCGAGTCTGAAAGAGAAAGTCGGAGATGGAGGAGAAAAAAGCGAGAGGTCTCAAGATAAAGCACGCTCGGAACGAGTGAAAGGAGATAATGGAAAAGTAATTTTGAGGGATTTTTTTCCCTCGAAGCTGAGAAGCTCTCGGGGTGTAGATATGCGTGCTAAGGCTGTTCTTTGAGAGATACTTGCCAATGCCTCCTAAAGATTTTCATAATCGTCACACAGCATTTGGGTCACGCGCTCCATCGCGGATGGCTATTTCACACTGTCATCGCGGAGTCTTTAAGGGCCATTTCGTAAGTTACCGCACATAAGAAGAACGCGGCTTGAAATAATGAACCTTCCTCACACCATTCGAAAAACAGAGGGCACGTAAGTACGTACCCTTGAATGCCGAACGGAGGGCCGAAGTCATTAAGCTCTGAAATCAATATTAAAAAGTTACCCAACGGAAATAAAAAGTATACCGAAGTTAGCAGATCTCAATATGAATCATATACTGAAAGGAAATCAATAACATGAACTAAATAAAAACGACACATTGAAATGCCTCTATCCCGGTTTCTCTAAATTTTTTTCACACCTATTATTCCTTGGGTTTCAGCAGCACGGCTCCTCCGTGCTAAGTAATTCACCTTTCCCTAATCTCTAAATATAGTTTAATTACATAAATTACTAGATTAACGGAAAGGCTTATAAAAGAACAGACGACTATAAAAAAGCGCCGAGCATTAGAATTTTCTCAATGCATTAAAACCTCTTAGAATTACTGCACTCTACTGCATTATTGCACTCTAGCGGTAATAGAGTTTTAGACATGGATATTTTAGTAGTTTCAAATGAAAAAGGCTTCCAAGCCAATCCTTGAACAAAATTCAGGGTAAATGCTGAAACAACATATAATATTGATCTTCTCCAATCGAGACGATATTGTCTTTCAGCCTTATCGAATTGTATCGTAACTATGATAACACAGTGTTATTAGAAAATAACCAACGTTAATCGTCAATGCTTGATGCATCTCTATATCACTATATAGAGGTGTATCACGCTATCACTAGATAAATTCTACTGCTAGTCACTAAAAAATATGATTTAATAACAGAACAATTGAATATCTATAAAGGTATTGCGTATTTTGAATAAAACTAAGTCAATGAGAACGGAAAAATGTAAACCAAACTAACTCTTCGTGCATATCCTCAACATTATATTCGATTCAAAGAATTCCTTTAAGCACTTGAACATAATGACAAAAAATGTAGTTTATACTGCATCGACAGTAAAAACCGGTGACCTTATTTTCTCGAGAAATAACGCAACTTATGCGCCGCAGAAAGCACGCACTTTGCAAACACTTTGAGTTGCTTTACGAGACAAAGATGAAAACATTTCAGTTCCAGTAAAAAAATCCTCAAACTGTTTCCACTGCTTATGGCTTGGCTTCAAAAACATCACCGTCGTTTCTTTAATTCATCAAGGAGGATTTTCTTGTATTTCAACATAGATATTCTCGTGAATAGTAAATTGTGGTTCAGTTTTCAAAGGGAAACCCAACAGCAAGAGATGGTACCAAATATAGACTCAGCAAAAACACTACGAAAATTAAAAGCAAGTGATTCTATTTCATTATCCAAACCCTAAACCGTTGATGCACTAACAAACATAAATAAACACAAGAAATAGAAACAGTCTGAATTCACTCATTTCCATTCACAAACAATTCCTGTGTGCACCGCGTCGCGCGAGTTAACTTTATAATTGACAAGCTAAGCGCAATTCTTCCGAAAGTTGTTGTTCGCGCTGTTTGCGAGATAAATTTACGTAACGTTTAATAAGTGAAAAGGACGAATTACTCCATTATGCCGAGCAACTAACTCATTTTTACTACGATGATAATGGACCGCTGATACGGTAAGAAGGTTTCAGGCGCTTGACTTGCGAAGACGTGACCAAAGAGTAAGCGGAGGCTGACCGTAATGGCAGCGTATTTCGGCCGTGTCGCTCGATTAAATAACGGACGCCTTCAAACAATTAACAACGCTTTCCCGCCATTTGCAGTCCCTACTGCGTTCCGCTCGAATCGCCTGAGCAGCGCGCGTAAACAATATCCCCATATTAAAGGAAACATTCACAAATCGCGTGATTTTTCAACACCCTCTCGTAATCAAGGATCTCCTCGGTTTATGTAACTTGATGGTTTGAATTCCGCAACCTTTCTCAACATGGGGAAGGAGGTAAGTAAAATACCTTCGCGGTAACTTTTTGGAACGATATTTAGCGAGAGCGTTTCCCTCTGATTCGATTCCTGAGAGAAAATGCTCTTCAGTTCAGGAGGTGTTATCTGGATATATGGATATACCATATAATTACCATTTGTCTCGCCCGTTGTGGAAGTTATCTGAGAGGAACAAGTAATTCTGCATTGTCACTGCGTTCCGTAAAACGAATTAATCGATTAGCGAAGTCTATTTGAATTTCCTGAATTAAAGCCATTCCGATAAACAAGTAGTCAAACCAAACAACTGGCAGCGAAAAGGTCGCTGTGATTTCTGTTAATAGTCCTACAAATGTTAACGTTAACCGTAAAAAGGTAAAAACTGCAAGGAAACACTAACGAGGCTCTATAATAATATATCACTCAATGTCTATTTTCTTTAATAAAAAGGCAGAAATACTTCAAAGCTGATTGTCAGAGTGATAAAGAGGTGCCTGGGATAAGGCAATAGTTGCATAAATACAATTTTTATTCATACAGCAAACTTAAGGAATGAGAATGCAGAATGAGCATTATATTTAGCTGAAAACAGGTTCATCACTACAGATATGCCCCGAATTACCTGAAATTTATACAAAATTTAGCTAATATAGCATCTGAGGATAAACAATTTCCGTTGCTTCAACATGCATCCTAATCGTGCCAAAAATGAAATTTGCACGTATTACAATTCAAGTATTTGGAAAGGAAATGGATAAAGGCCATCATTTAAAACATGAAACCTCGCGAGAATAAATTGAATGTTCAGCCTACACAATAAATAACGGTGCCGTTTAGGTAATCCATCGGAATTTTTCATTGGGATGGGAGGCTACATATATTCCTTCAGAAAAAGAATGACAGTTATCAATCCTCGGAAATTCTCATTCGCAAAATGACGACTATGAAAAATTAAGATTCGCTCATTTGCCGGCGATGACGCATCTATCGCTGGAATCGAGTCTCTCCGAATCGTTTCGATAACGAATGATGAACGCGAGGAAACGGCGCCAGAGAAGCGGGCGAGATTAGTGGGGGCTTACGCAAGGATATGCCTCTCAGCATCATGAGACAAAAGAAGTTCCTAATTTTGGAAAGCGTTTCCTCTAAATCGAAGGGAAAAAATTTCACTCGAGTGATGCCTCATCTTCACTTGACCCCTTATCGCATGGCGAAAGAGTATACAATTTTTTTAGAAGTATATATATATATATCGTATTCGGAGTTCGTTGGTTTTATTTATGGAAATATGCAAACTATAAAATAAAACAGCTGATGAATGTCAACGTCGAAAGAATGCATCTGAAATTTCTTTTGATGGCTCTATGAATCCCCTTCATGTGAGTGCTTTCCTGCAGGGTTTTAATTTTTTCCTAAGTGCAGACTTAGGTTATTTTGAACCCGCATAATAGTTCCTTCTTTTATTGCCTTTTTTATGCTCAACTCGCAATACCTCTTTCATTCTATCTGTAATTTCTAAGGGTTAGATGCAAGAAGAGAATAGTAAGTCTCAATCTCGCCTTTTAACAAATACGTTAATATTATCATAAATGAATGATAAATAATTACAAATACTGATCAATAAATGATGAATAACCAATGATTAAATCCGTCATTGGGACTCAAGTCTATCAACTAAGACCATTGATATATGTACTTGAGTAAGAAAAGAAAGAAAATTTTCAGAAGATGAGTCAGGAAAACCCAATGGCGACTCTCGCATACATACTTCAGGAATAGTAATATAGAAAAACTCGAAGAAAAATGTGAGAAATGAAGAGCAACCCAGAAAGCACGAGTCTTACATTGGAAGGGAAACTGTAGCTGAATCCAAAAGTGTCAGGGATCAAAATGTTGGTTTTTCTCATCTTGATTGTGATCAGGGTATACCAATAATACACATAAAATTATGCATTGAATGCCACCTCTGACCCTGAGGATAATCGTATCCGTCGAAACATCGGTCTACCTGCCGGACATCGCCTGTGTGCTGACCCGAGAACATCTCCGACATGTAATACAGCCGTTAGATTGATCACTAAATATTCTGATCATACTACCAGGATCTAAGTTCACAGAGTTCTAAAAAAATTTATCTCCACGAGGTCCGACTAAAAAATTCATGATTTATGATCCACGTAAGGAATACATAAGGAAAAAAATCGAAATCATGCCACGAGAGAATAATGACATCAGCTTCCTGAATCAAAATTATGCTTACAAAAGGATGACCTGTATTACAATTGAAGGGCAGTGATATGAAACTGCAGAATACTGCAACAATTAAGGTCGACGAATCAGGTTCTTTGAGCAATGGAACTTTTAAAGTGTATTTATTATTCACAACTAAGCGAACCAAGACGCTCCACTCAAAAGAGGAATCAAAAGGTTGAACAGAACTGGATACAATGATATTCTCACGTTATATCAAAGAAGAAATAAACCTATTCCCGACGTTACCTGTAACTGACAATTACTTCATTTTCCTAAAAGCAAAGGAAATCACGAGAAATAAATTAAACCATCGTTTCGGATGTAACCTCCGCAACTCCTCCCTTTATCCAGCCGAAATCAAAACCATTAAAACTGATTTCCTAATTCAAACTCAACCAACCTTTCACGCACACTTCTGCGAATAGTTCGAGAGGCGTAAAATGGCCTAGTTTGGAGTTGATGAGCCTTGCGACTACGAATTAAACTTTCCTACTCGAGCGTAGAAACTTTCGGCCTTCTAGAGGGTCGAAACCTCGGGGAAAGGAGCGGGAAAAAGAGTGAAGCGAAACCGTCAGCGCCACCGCACGGAAACGAATGGGGGGGTCGAATGGGGCTCATTTTCGGAAGAGAGCCTCGCGATGGCGATTGTGACAGTGGAAGAGGCGCTCGCGTGCAAGACCGGAATTGTTAATTCGAAAATGCCCCTTTTCCGGCCTCGCAGTCGACGGCTTGAATGAATAAGTAAGAGTGGCCGCGGTGCAACTCGAAAGGCGGAGAATGCTTGATGGGAAAGAGTGCGCCTCGACACGTGACGCTGGCAGGAAAGGAAAGAGCAACCGGCTCGAAGATGGAAAATAAGGGGGCTTGAAAAATTAATGATTGCAGGGGGCGGAGAGCGACTGCTAAAAAGAAGCCTCGCGCGATGAAAGCCGCTTCCCGACGGTTCAAAGGTGATATTATTCCGGAAAGAATGGAGAAATGCCTCGTTATTTTCCGCCTACCGAAATTCTTTTTTTCATCTTCCACCGGCATCTTTGCAGCAAAGTTGCAATAAATTTTAGACGTTCCTATTCGTTAATTGGTACTAGCTACTAGTTACCGAAGTTGTTCAACAATTCACGGAAACATGCTTCCCGTCAGGTCAGACTAATTGGGCACATGTCTTTCCATACCGATTTATTTATTGCAACTTAAATGTATGGAAATCAGACTCGCAAGAAAGCAACGAATTCAACTTGGTAGATAAGTGACATTCTGTAGACTTTCAAAAATCATTAAAGAAAAAATGAGGAGAAACATGTACCAACTATTTTAACAACGTTTCAGGAAGTGATATCCATGGGACGACAGCGACTGCACAAAGCATATGGAGAAAATGAGTTTCTTCCAACTTAGTTTAATTAGAATACCAAATAAGAGTTTTCTAATGCGCATCAAAATGGTATGAACGGATAGCTATTTCACAAATGAAATGAGGTTAGCGGTGACTAAATTACTTCTTCCGCCCGACCTCGACACCAGATAGATAGAGCGCAGGTCGAGTCCACCACAGAACATAGAAAATAATAAACCTGAAGCAGCTGCAGTTGATTAATCACTAGAGTTTAACATTTTCAACGGCCCTCGTTATTTCTGAATAATGTGAAATTTCATACATGGTCGAGATTTACTTTTTAAAGTAAGACAAAAAAAGGGTAAAAGGAAACAAATGCCGATAATATTAGTTTCTCATCGGGAAAAAGAGACTACTCTCTACAGTTCGAACACTAACGTATGTACAAAAATACGAATTAACTCACAATCAAAGGAAACGAAAAATTCGTCAAGAGTATAATAAATGTGCTTTTCATAAAATGTAGTACATGAAGTACTTGGGTAATCCACAAAGAAAGGTTCAGAAGTAGGAGTGTAGAATAGTAATGCCGGAAAAGGGCACTCAGTCTCGGTTCTTCCATTGAATTTCCTCGATTAAGATCGAAATATGTTAATCTCTTCCAATGCACATCATAACTAAAGGACACTTCACACTAAATTCTATACTGCTACTTCTAATGCGGGAGATAATGAAATTTGTTGTTCCGAAATGCGACGTAACTAAGTCACGAGATTAAATGTACGCATTCAAGTTCATTCCTCAGACAACACAGTGATTTTAAACTTCACTTTTACTGAAAGTAGAGATTATGTAAAATACATGAAGCATAACTTTCTGTACTGCGAAATACCTTTATTAATTCCCATCAATGTCAATTGCTACTGGCGAAAGAGATACAGGCGTAAATCAAGTCATTAGCCACAACGGAATATAAAAGTCGCCTGATAGCAGTTCTGTTCTCAATATATAATATAGAATCATGTTAGTAAGAAAAATAAGTGATATATTCTTGAAATAAACTTTGAATGACAAGATGATCTTTAGAATAAAAAAATACATATTTAATCAACTATTGAGAAGAATGACTAGAAATCCTTATAAAAGCCTACATCAAATCTTGAAATAATGAATTCGACATTAAAATGTTATGACTCCACGAAACAGGCTTAATGATAACATAATAATTGAAGAATAGCGCCAATATCGTTTGCAATATCATCATTCGATAGTACTGACTTCGGTCAGTCGTATTCGGTGTTAGTTAAATATAAACTCAATAAGAAGAATCTATCATTTGGTTCCTGAAAATTTCTAGAATCGTCTCTAAGTCTAGAAAATTTATAGTACAGAGGACTAAGTTCCTAGAATGTAATTTTAGTTCCTAGTAATTCCTAGCTCTTCGCAAGTGATAACAACATACCGAATGACTGCCAAATGCTGAACGCACAGAAAATTAAGTTGTTTACGAAAACACAGCCGTATGACTTCATCAATAGTTTCTGGTACGTAAACATCCGAATTCAAATCTCAACCAATTATAAAAACATCGCGGTTGACAGAAGATTTTATTTTGGACGATGAGGAGATATCTATGAACGCATAACTGACAATCTGCAATTTCTTCACCGGGAGATGTCATTTGATAAATTTAAAGGCACACTTCAGTTCAGTTCAAAGTTAATGTAATGCAGAACTTCGAGGAATAAGAATCGTAAGCTAATCTAAGCTATCGCCGCACATATGACTGAATCGTTCTTCCCGTAAGCGTTCTGAGCCCAAAATTGAGACTATTTAGAAAGCCTGAGAGCTGGAAAGGTAGTATTATGATCTAGATCTTTTCGTCTTCATCTACATTCATATCCTGCAAACCCTTTATCTGGGTAGGAAGAAATATAGACAACAAGCGATCAGGCATTTTTTTTTACATACGAATAATATCTAATACATCTGCAAATTTACTTCACGTGAATTTAAAACGTTTTCACAGTTTAGCTTTTAACCTCCTTCCTAGGAATACTAACGAGAGCGTATTTTGTTAACCATGATTTTTTAAATTTTCAACCGACCATACAATGGTACAATCTCGGGTACTGGATGCCTGGTTCAACCAAATGATCACATTTACCGTAATGAACCTTTCCGTATTTTCCACCATGTGATGATTGATGGGATGAAACTTTATAATAAAAGAACAGCAGTATGAAAAGTATTAAGTGACCTTTTATTCCGTTACACGAGAAAAAGCTCATTATGTAATGGTAAAATAAACTTCTATTGACGGGAACGTTAAAAATTAATCAAACCATAAGATTTAATAATAGACAAAACTATTCTGTATTCGACCCAAATCCCATCAAAACAGAAATTTTCTCAATAACCGATCACATCTCTTCTATCCTACCGAGAACGGTGAAAGGTGGTCAAATGGTACGTTTATTCGCCCACTCAGATCCCACAACATTCTTTCACGACCCTATCGAAACATTGTCGTTGTAGTTGGGCAAGGGCATGAGTACCGTGCGTCATGGACCTGAACTGCCCTTGGGAAGAATTCGAACCAACGGCCTCCTGCCGAAGCAGTCACACCACCTTCCCGTTGGCCGAATACAGGTCGTGGAAGTCTCTCTTCGTCCACCTTATCCAACTAGCGGTATAGTACACTAACCTCTTGCGGTAGGACTTCGCCAACCGGTTTGGATCGCAGAAAGGAACGCGAGGAAACAAAACTGCCGCAGGACTGGATTTACGCCGCAGTTTCCCATCCGTGCCCATTACGATAGAACTTCAGTTTTATCGAGAGTCTCTCTTTTTTCGGCTCGAGGCAGGAAACAAACGAGTTTATCATTCCGGCCGCTGATTCTCTTTCACCCTCGAGATTAATCTTCCTCGAAGTGCTTCTCATTAAGAGTAGAAAAGGAATGGGCTGCAATAGATGCGGAATACCGTAAGAATACGGCAATTGCTGGCAGTGGAAAAAGGTTCCCAGACGAGCTAACAGTAAAAAAGAGCACTTCAGGAATGAAAGCCGTACTTTCCAACGCGGAAAATTTTCCTGCAACAGTTTCCATTTCAAGTCTCATAGCACTCAAGTGCAATGACTTACAACCTAAGAAGCGAGAAGATGTTGGGTGAATTGCACAACTGTAATTGGTAATCTAGCATTGCATAATATCCAGAAATGTAATCTTCAATAATTAACTGAAGATAGGCGTTTAACCTTTATTCGTTCATACTATGAAAATGGCAAATACCAACTGTAATTAAGGAGGTGTTAGGTTCATGTTCCGAGTTCACATTATTCTTTGCTATATTACCTATAATAATACTATCTAACCCCCGATCCAAAGTGCAGGATTTAGCATTTTAGTAGAGTTTACAGAAAGAATAGTTGTAATTATCACTAACTATTTTCACCACATAAGGAACCTCAGAATAGAGGAATACGTGAAACAAAGATGCACGGAAGACGATCCGGAAGGTCTTCCGTGGAAGGAAGGAAGGATCCGTTAATTATAACGTAGTCAATAAATTTTATGAAAAACTAATAGTGGAGATGATTTAAAGGGTTACGACCCTAACGATTCCTTTGATTCAATAAAACTTCGTAGAGGCATTCGAATTTATATCATCAACAGAAAAATCATCACAAATAAAAGCACCATCAACGTGACAAGTCCATTTCTGCAGGTTTAAAAATCGATCGCAAAAGAAAACTCTTACCAAGATCGCAAAGAAATTCATGAAGTGTAAAGGTCAAAAACTCCCGTTCGAGCGATATGAATGAATGACGGTTTCAAAACAAGCAGTCGATAGGTCGTTTGTGAATGTATCAAATCGACGGGCCGGAGCGTAGAACTCGCCGGGGAAATCGACTGTAATTTTCTGGGTTAGCTTCACGGATCGATCTCGCGAAGGTGAAACTTCGCAAGCGAGGTCGCTGATCACATGTGAAGTCGCGACCGACTTCCTACACGTATCCATTTCGATTTCAATTTCAATTACGTCTTTTAATTGCTCTCCTAAATCGACAAGGTGGGCAGTCAATCCCTTGAGCCTGTATGTTTCCAAAAACATGGAATGGAGGTCGCCTATATCCAAAATCTACAATATCCGAGGAGAAATCTGTAGAGAGGAAGTTACGCAAAAGATTACAGAGATGGACGTCCATTTGCTGGATTACCACATCTCTACAGAATGTTTCTTCAATACGCGAGCAATGCCCGCATTCCATTTCAAAATGTACAATCTCAAAATTCTTGATATTTTCACGGCAATTTAACCTAATTTTCTTCGGTATCTTACGGAAGGATTCTTCTACAAGAAGACCAAAGGTATTCAGGCAAACCTGTTGCTTCAGGTTACCTGAAAATCTTCCGATGAATATTCATTTCAGTATTTCATTATCACTTTTGAAAACAAAAGGATAATTTGTTTCTGAACTATGATTGATTTTACCTCAAGTGTTTAGGCGTAATTACTGTTGATATCCAACAAATACTAATCTAATAATTACCTCATTTCAAAACCTCCTGAAATACAATAAATTTCATTCAATTATTTCATATAAGAGTTCCATGCGATTTCTATTCTCCCATAATACAGTACAAAAATGTTTTCCTTCTACTTCAATTATTCGATGAATAAATAATTTAAGAGTCTTGGAATTACCAGCCAACATAACAGCTTTCATTATCCGCAGCCTGCGTGTAAGAAATTAAACAAGCTAATAGTACAGATACCTACTTAACTCGGAGGATGAGTAATTCTTAATAAAGAGAAACTTTTCCGATTCTAAAAGAAGAGACGAAAAAAATATCATTCGAAATCTAAATCGAGCTATCAATTTGAAGTCAGTATAAAGGAAAACATTCTGCAATCATTTTTTTTATCGATTACTGCAAAATTTTTAAATATACCGTAAATGAATTTATTTCAGAAACTTCAGTTATGCATATGTGGGTAGCCAAATTAAGGAAGACTTCCTAGGGACTTTCATAGGGTACAAATTGTTCGCAAAAATTAGTTCTTAATTTTTCGAAAGCATCAGTAACTACAGAAGTATAAAGCAAGAACAGATTAGAGAACGTCAACACTGATTCCACACTGAATTTACTTGACTAAAATATGAGTCAGCTAGAGAACACGTTCTTTCCTTCGGTCAACCACACCAAAACAAAGGCCAAAGAAATATTAGGACCATTCTCGTAGCGAAAATTAAGCAATCACGAGAAACCTGGGAATTTCATTCATAGCAATCCATTCTAAAATAAAGGAAGCACGCCACGACAATAGCCCGATATCATTGAGGAGGCGAACACAAACAGTTGCGTGATATATCGCGCCACACCGAAAGGACTGAATTTCCGAAATCACATCCTCTCTAATCGAAAGCCGCCTCACGAGATTCGGGATTATATTCCGCCGAATCCATATCGACACTGTGACTCCAACGACTACTTCCGAACGAAAAAGTAAATTACGTTCCGCGCGCTCACGCGAACATATCTCTATTAGCCGAGGAGACCCCTTTCAATTTGCACTTATCGGAGCGGAATATGCCGGGCAGAAATTTTCTCGCCCTCCTAATGAAAAGCTTTTGAGTTTAGGACCGTGATGGGATCACATTATCAGACTCGCTAACAAATTCATTAAGCATTGACTAACTATAGTAAAGATGCTTCGCGATTTTCATTCAGAGCGAGAGAAGGATAAGGGGTGATAAACACACAGCTACAACCATCCTAGACAAGATCTATTCTACTTCCGACACACAAACAACGGCGGTTAAGGGTGTAATAAAGCTTAGGGAGAACAATTCCATTTAATGCGGGGTTCCTTCCTAGAGATTGAGATAACTATCAAAACAGCTGAAGGGGGAACAACATTAAAGGGATGTAGATAACCCCTTATTGTCGTTGGGATCGTATTTCTAATATACACCTCTCCATTTACAGATTACATAGTCGTAGGAAAACCGCTTAATAACGCAGTGTTTAATGAAATCAATAACTACTCTTGAGTCTCGTCCATACAGAGCGTGAAGCTACCGAAGCCGAAAATGTTTGAACGAATGAAAGAGTATTATCAAATGTAAAATCCGTCGCATTCTTCTAAAATGTGAAGAACTTGGTCAATGCATCTATTGCGCATTATTTGCAACCAAAGTTGGTGAACCTGAATTACAATTCAATTATTTTGCACAAGAATAATTTACTGATTGGGCTGTTTCAATAATCTCTACTTTAAATTTCCATTTTTTAAAGTCGCATAGAGAAATTAAGATTGTGTCGCGATATGCACACAAGTATAAGTACGAATAGATACAAACTTCCTTTAAAACTGTCAGTAAACCGCGAGCCCAATGAAAGTTTTTTCACTCTATATCCACGGATGCTTAGCAAAAGATTTATGATCCAGCTCTGAAAATAAAAGAATGATTAAATCGAAGTGTGATAGACCAGTCCTAGAATTTTCTCCATAAAAGCAATAACTTTCGAGTTTTTAGGGTACCATAAGGAAAACGTTACACGCTTCATTAAAAATCAAAATACCTCTTTCATATCTAACGCAGGCTGAAATGAGCGGGTGACTCCGGGAATTCATTCGAAATGTTATACAGTCATTATCATCACGAATTAATTTGGTCGAATTTTAATCCTAGGAGACTACTTTCACAAAATGCCGAATACCACTACACCATGCTCAACGAAACAATCATGCTCTGGCAAAGCTTCGGGCCCGGGCCCTCGCTGTTGCTACCAATAGTAGGCTATCACGTTAAACCAGGCAGTGCATACATAACGGGTGGAAATAGCAACAACCTCATCTGATCTACCCCACTAAATCACTAATACGACAATAAAGCAAATAAAATTAATTCATCAAAGCAGCGGCATTTCCCCCGGATTAAACATAATTTCCCGCAGTATCAAAGTTCTTTTCCAATCCCCAAAACACCCGATTATTTAGCATCATCCTCAAATAATTTGGTAATTAATTTAACGAGTAAGGCTTTCCGTATCACAGCATGGCGTGATCTGATCGCTAGAACGACTCTCTTTGTCATGTGAGAGAATTCCTAAATTATATATTTCAGCGTTCTCTATAGGAAAACAACAACATGTATCCCTCTCTCATGTTCCAAAAATTTCCAATTTTCCCCATTTCCATTCTCATCGATATAAATGAACCGGTTTCGCGCCATCGCTCTCCGGACACCCGCAGGTAAACGACGCTATCCGGGGCGGTGGTAATCGCGATGACGCTGAGCGGAACGACGTTAGGCGGAAACTCAAAAGATGAAACCACCCCATCTCCGCCCCCTTTTGCCTCCCAAAGGCCCACCCTCCGTTCCTTTCACATCAATCCATCGGCAGGGCTGCAAACAGGAGGCGTCACACGCAGGCAGTCTTATCGATTGACTGCTCAGCAAGGAAAATAGATAGCGAGAGAGGGCGGGAGGGAGAGGCTCTCGCAAACACGGGACACCTGTTCACACAATGGCCAGCCTACATATAAGGCCGTCACGCCCAACCCACCCCTTTTCCTACGTTAAACCCTTTGTGCATCGCCTGCCTGAACCCCTTCCACCGCAGAGCTCCACCTCCTGCACCCCGTCAATTTTCGCTTCGACGACAACTCCCAGAACATTCCGACCGCTATGCGAGCATCCGATGGGTGCCTCCCGTTGCCACTCCATTACCGAGGTGGACGAATATGAAATTTTTATCCGAGTATAAAAGAATATTCACCAGAGTCCGTTTCAGTCGCAGATCCGCGCTTCGCTGCTGGATGAATTCGATTAGGTCGGTCGGAAGCGAATATAGACCGCGGTTGGTGTGGACTGATAGTGCTCCTATCTGATGGACGGGGGCACTGGGATCCAACGTGGCGTGCCCGTAGGTAAAATGCTCCTAGTGCGTGGAATAGGGCGATAAAACCAGCCCTTGTGTTTTCCCCAAAAATTTCTACACAAAAACGGGTGGAATGGACGGATTCGAGAGAGGGCTTTTTCATTTTTTCGCCGGGGAATATAAAAGCTGCATGCAGGTCGGTCGGTGGACAAAGAGCCACGGAACAAAAACCCTGATGCAGCAGCGAGGGCTGAATTTGACGTTCATTAAGGATTTTCTTCCCTCTTTATCCTGGTAGGATTCCGGTAGCGCCGGCTATCCCACCAATCCGCCTACTCTTTCGCAATGTTTTGTTTGAAAATTGAACGGTCACGTTAACCAGCTCTGAAGCAACTTTGAATTACATTTCTCTTTATCGGACCTGCGAAGAGAAGCATCGCTCCCTTTCATTTGCTGAATGCGGGAAAATATCGGAAACTATCTGTAATTCGTTGTCCATTACCAATCCCGGCCGTGTTAATCACCAAACCATACATGCAATAGATAAAATAAAACTGCACCTATACCATATACACCGTACCACATTTAGACTGTGGAAGTAAAACGTTAATTACACGAGAGCTGTATAGAGAGGACCATATAACCACCGGCGTTGAACCTAAACAAAAACCAAAATTTTAATCACCGACAATTAGTCCCAACATATATGCAGGTCGTCGTCTCTAAAGATTAGTTTTCTCATATGCGTTACATACACGAACATCTTCTACAGAAATTCATCATCAAAAATTTTACTCGAGTTAAATTATTTTAGGAGTTACAATTTCAAAATAACCAAAACAGCCATTGCGAACTTCACTAGGTGAGGATTAGGAATCCCAGGCATAAAACGTTGATTTGGTATCATTAACATTAAAAGTAAACATTACTTTCGAGTTATCAGTCTTTCAAAATTATGTCGGTATTCATGAATTAGGGTATTCGGATATCAAAATAAATTTGCTAGAGAATAGAGGTTACCAAAGAAAAGTCTGAAATGGCTTACTAAATGTCATTATTCTGAGGATTATAAAAGCAAAGTGATCTAGATGTAAATATTAGTATTATGTATTATTACCTATCTCAGACAGCATCCTTTGATGTATCTATCTACAAAACTTTTTATAAACCTTACGCATGTTCCACTTGTTATTGCAATCTAAGTGTTAATGAATGTAATGGCACTTCACCAGATTAAAGCAAACGTCATCTGCATATATAAATATATTCGAGATGAAAATTCATTTTTAATAAGTTATTAAATGATAATTTTATTACTAAGTTATTAAATTATAAGCAATACATTTTTAAAGTCCTCGGTTATTCTGTCTCCTCTTCCTTGACTTTGACAAAGACGAACATTTTCTTCTCTAACTTCACAGCGATTTGGTGATGTTGGAATGGGCAAAGTACCAATCTCGAGTAGGTAAGTTCTTCTTCCTTTGACATACTTTATCGCGAATTCCGCGACCGAATGAAATTCCATTTCGTTTCCACCCAGGTGAAAATCGATAAATCCCCGCAAGACTCGTTAGCGATACTTCCACTTTCGCTTTGATGTTATATAATCAACTGGGCAAATACTATCGAACGGGTAAAGCGAAAGCGTCAAACAGTGAAACTTTTGGCGGAGAGAGAGAAGGGCCTTCGTAATTTTTAAAAATGAAGAAACTCCCGAAATAGCCGACATCCCCCATCTGTCACGAGAAATGAACTCGGGAGTGATTTATCATTGACACATCAAGCGGAGGGGAAACTCCCATGAAGCCGCGACCTGTCAGCCCGCGGAGGCCTTTATGTATTGCCCGTAAAATAGCGTCTGAGCCCCGTTACGTCGGGAGAAGATGCAATATTCGGGAATAGGAAAACCAAGGTTTCACGCAACGTCAACTTTACAAGAGGAGGCCAAGCAAGCTCCCTAGCTAATTTTAACCTGCGATGGAAAACAAAGCAATAAAAAATAATTATGCAATGGCCGAGCAATCGAGCAAACAAAGGCGAATTCAAATCCCCGCAATACATTTCCATCTAATTATTATGATGCTGAAACTCAAATGAGGTAGACGGGAAATATTGTAGCATGAAACTGATTGTCACAAAATATGCATTTCGTTGAATGTGCTTCTAATACTTCAGTAATTATTTTCGCACTGCATTGTTCGCTGCAAACGGAAGCCTCTCTTCCACTTATTATCTGAGGAACACTTTTAGAACGCAATAATATCCAGAATACACCATAAACTAGACGAATTAGCTTCAATCGGTTTCGATATATTACCCATTTACGGTAGTGAAAGTGGAAATTGGGTATAAAAATTCCTCAAAACCTTTAAGTGCAATCTTGCGAGACAAATATTTCAAATGTTTGAGATACCAGAAAAAGATTTAAAAAAATATATTTCCACCGATCAACTTTTCTTGGGGATGTTGTGACCTTCGCTGTCTCTTTTCCCAAGAACACACTGTGCACGAGGCAACTTATTTCGTTTCTTATAAATTAAACAGCGCTGTTTTCATAATCTCTAACAAAATGCGTAATGATACAAAAATAACTCACGAGCAGTGCACTGGTTCAACATCATGTGAGCGAGTCGCCCATTCTTAAGAGTGAGCTGTGAAAACTGACATGTCCGCAATTATGGCGTCGAAATCTCAGGGGGAATTCCGTCCGCTGTTAAATAACGGCCTATGGCTCGCCGAATCCACACGGTCTTGTTGCCATTAATTTCATTTTGTTATCATAACGTTATATCTCTGGGGCATACATCATTAGGATGCACTCGGCAAGCGTTCCGGAAAACTAAACTATCTCGTTTCTCGTGACACTATTAATTCGTCCCTCGTTAAAAGGACATGTTCTCGATTCCTTTGACCCGTGAAACTGACAATGAGGTTTTGCTTTCTTCGGCGTCTTCCACTTACCGAGTAAAATAATGGAGGAGCCGAACTACAACCATCAAGAGTCAAGCATTCAAGGAAAATTACATCATACGGAATTTCCTGATTCAATACAAGGACGTGAACGTTTAATTTTTTTTCTTTATGGTCTCATTACCACGTGTTTTTACCATTGAGAAATTAACAGCTTCCTTGTACTGTTTCTACATATGTACACATAAGCGCTCTTATGTCATACTCGGATGAAATCCGCGTAACGAGTAGGCGTGTCTTGATCAATTAAAACAATATTATTTGGCCTTGTGAGAGGTACTCTGAAACCCCCATTCCTTAAACATGTATCCCATCAATATTAAAGTTTTGTGAAAAGCTCCAAAAAGCTGTAGTTAGAGCTTTTCTCAAAACTCATATGTTTTATCACAGCCATGATCCTTTTCCTTATGGATCCAACAAATAGGTGGTATTTGATTGAAAAATGAAAAACCTTACGATTACTAAATTATCGCACACAGATCGAATTATACAAATACGTGCTTTCTGAAAGTAATAAAATTATAATCCATTTGCCACTAAATTTTACGGGGCACGGTTTACTGATCCACTACCAACGAATACTGATATGCGGTTCTATTTCCACTCCCTGTTACACATCCTGGAATCTTTACTTCATCACCACGGAATAATTCCGCTAAATATTCCACATTAGATCCAAACATTTGAAATTCAAATGGTCCTAATTGATACAGAAATTTCGGTGCAACCTCCAACAACATCAACAAAGGTTTGGGGTTATTTCCAGCCACACAATCGGCCTTCCTCACCCCTAAATTCCCTCAATTTCATCGCCAGCAATCAACGTTAAGCCAGTCTTCGTAAAGTTAACGGACATTTAACCTCTTAAGAGAGCTCAACTCAATTATACCAGAATGGCAACGAGTCACGTCTCACAACACCCACACAAAGATTCCTAAGTCTTTTCTCGGAGTCAATGAACCTCCTCCTTACCACCCACTAAGCTTCGAGGATTGAAGAAAAGAGTCGCTTTTAGTCAATCTATCGACTCCGAATCGAAATATCAACTACTTCAACTAATGGATGGTTATATGCCAATGTCGGAAAGAGCGAGTTTAGCGAGGTTCTTCCATTGCGCAGTAACGCCGACGAAGGTAACCGCGACTGAGATTGCCTATGTTATTACCGCACTTACGCGAATGGGATGGCAAAGTGCCTCTAACACCTTAGATCGATGGCTGGCATAACAAGTTCTATCTTCACCTGAGAGGATATACTCAGCAAACATTTTACATTGGAAATCAGAAGAAAATTCTTCGCTGAAGGTGGGATGAGGATTATTTCCTAGGGTAATGTTTAACAAGAGATTTTAAAATATTCATTCNAAGTAGACATTTTCAACCTCTGACAGTTCTGAGGAAATATTATTTAAATGAGTTATCTTAACAAATATTATCTAATAATAACATCTAAAACAGTGTTTCAACAAACATCCGTCGAGCTGTTCCCCCATTCGTAAATCTTTCCTTGGCATACAACTGCAAATATGATTTTCAGAAAATGAACACACTATAGTTTCAGAAGATGATTGTAGTAATACATCTTGTTATCGTGGATACACTGAGTAAATTTTCTGTCGGCACCTCTAACCCTACAACAGCTACCACTCTGTTGGCGACCTAAATAGGAAAACGCATAATGTTAAACGCGATGCGCAAACGTAAGGCAATATTTTCCTGGAATCATCACTAAATGGATACCTCACGACTGCTATCACGTTCGCAGCGGCGCTCCATCCATCAAAACAAGACTCGGCAAACTCAACTTACATTACGGAATTGCACCGCGCGACCAATTACGGTTTCCCATCCGAACCAATTACTTCAGCCGGAAAATGAGAAAAACCCCTGGGGGCCCACATATGTCTACTGTCTCCGACTTATCTTCCGAAATTTTCATTTTCCGAGAGCCGCGAAAATCGATCTTCAACAGTCGACGGATAACAGACCTGAATTCATTCGTGGAAGCCGTTTCCACAACATTTTTGCCTTAAGACCTCATCAAATCGACAAAAATTACTGAGCACGATATACTATAAACACGCTTAACAATAGGGTTTTCTATAGACGAGCGCTTGGTTATACTATATATTTTGAAATACCATACTTAATACCATAATATTAAGTATTATATGAAAAATTCTTTAGCCTCAATTTCGCTCAATAAAGACTATTGTATATATGTACGCAACCGATTTTTCTCGCGCACATTTCTTACAAAATTCGAAATCCCTCAGCTGCATATGATCAAATTCTTCAGTGAATTGAGGTTTACTATAATATAGGATATAACGTGATTCATTTCTCCAGTTAATTAATCGAAATCACTGGCATTTAACTGATATTTTCCTCAGCAATTATGACCTAGATCAATTAACTAAGCACCTATGATAACTTTCTTTACGACCAAGGATGATAAAAATGTAATGATATACTGATTATCTTCATAGATTGTTGTCAAGCGTACAATACATGTGCGATATTTTGTGGAAAATATTGTTCTCACTTCTCTAGGATAATGATATTTTCCAACAAATTTTAAGGAGGTTGATCTAATATGTCGTACAAAGATCAATTATAGGATGCAATTAGACGATCTAGCACTGTACTTGTCAACCGGTGCTCCACGAAGCAATGACCCACGAATACAAGTCAGGTGCGGAGCAAAAAAATAATCAAAAAGCTCAATTAACGCGGGATAAAAAAGTGACCGAAGGAGCAGCAGATTAAGTTGCGGTATCGCAGCACTATTACATTACATTTTGTGCTTCACCGTGCCAACATTTTTGAAGAAAAGTTCATGCTCTGCTTCCAGTAGATACTTTCTTTTAGTGCTCCACGGACTCGCGGAAATTTTGATAAAATTTTCTCCACTAGATATGAAAAACACTCAGAGGGCAGGGTTGTCCATCACTTACACAGGAAAAATGTGAATTTAAATAGGTCTGCTACAGAATGGTAAATAAATTTCGATATCAGACACTTGTATTCTTACGTAAAGTAGAGCATGGCATATTAAAAACCTTATATACTCATTTAATCAAACAGTTATTGTTTTGTCTGAATCTTAACGTATGCAAGTTTGGAGTAAATAATCAACATTACAACAGCTATGCGAAAATACGATATAATTTTTGAACAAAATGACACACTAATTAAATTACAAATAACATTACAGCAGGGCTACATTGGCCTGCGCGTGTTATTGTAATTACTATGCCGAAAAGGTTAGAACAATCCTGCTCTACAAGTATTCAAGACTACTCTAAGAAATCGGATATACAGTTACCCTAAACCAGGGAAGCGATCCCATTCGTTGAAACACTAAAGCATACTTTTAATATTTAGAAGAAATGACACTTTAAGACACGTCCGAGCAACAGTGCAGACTTCGAGAACCCCGCGGAAGACCCTCGGAACTCGTTCTGAGGGGCGCCGGGGCGTAACCTACGTAGCCGGAGAGAGCTTCCAATCACTGCCGCTTCCATCCAAGAGTGGAAGAGTTCCATCCTTTCGCAACGAGGACTGCCTTTTTCCGATGCAAAACTAAAAAGAAGACGGAGCCTCGCGCGTCCGGACAGAACAGGAAATGCTAGTCGCTTTGCAAGGAGCAGCCGGAGGATGGAACGAGGCCGCGGCAGGAAAAAAAGGAATGGGGAGGCGGGGGCGTATGTGCGGGGAGAAGGAAGGATGAAAAGAGGAGGAAAGGGAGCTCTCCGCGTGACGCAACAATCGACTTCTATTGAAAGGCGCTGTAAGCGAGCCGGCAAAGGCATCGGCAAAAATCAACCGGCGACATGGCGACAGATTGGCAGCCTGGCTCGCTTTATTTATTTATTAGTGACTCACGTCCGTGGGGCAATTAAAAGACGGACGCAAGTCGACAATGAGGAGAGGCCGACGTCGTTTACGTTGCGGAAGGCGGCGTTTAATTTCAGCAGCTGAATGCTTAAGTAAATAAGCCCAATGTGCGCGCAAATGAGTTTTAAAAGGGGGCCCGCTCTTTGGCGTGACGGTTCGCTGAACTGAATTTTGGACGGCAGAAGAAAGGCTTAATTGTCGTGAATCGACCGGATGCCGTTTGCTGATGCTAATGTTCCGCTATCGGGGTGTGCGTGCGGTTATACTATACCCCGGTCGTTCGTGGGAGGGATGTGGAAATAATCTGACGTCAACGGTTAAAAGTACAGCGAAGTCTCATTGTTTCGTCTTTAAGAATAACTATAAACAAAAATAAAAAAAATATGAAGAAAGCTGGTAATTTAAAATAATAGAAAAATAATTCGATAATACTTGGTGGCGATAAAGCGATGTAGATTCTTATTCTTACATCAAAAGGAAGTTAACATTTCCTAGGGTAATGTTTAACAAGAGATTTTAAAATATTCATTCACAAAAATCATAAAGGTAGCTTTTACTGAAGTCCTTCCACAAATTTATTAATCGTATGAATAAGATCGTAATAACCGTTACAAAATCGCACCGCTAAGTACAAATACTTTCATTATTTTCATTAATCGACAAAAATTACATTACAATGGAATTGTATGGCAGCGAAATTGTGTAATTCTTATAAATGAAGAATACTTACACTTATAATTGATTCATAAAAACAACCCGTTACGTCGGGAGAAGATGCAATATTCGGGAATAGGAAAACCAAGGTTTCACGCAACGTCAACTTTACAAGAGGAGGCCAAGCAAGCTCCCTAGCTAATTTTAACCTGCGATGGAAAACAAAGCAATAAAAAATAATTATGCAATGGCCGAGCNGTAGATTCTTATTCTTACATCAAAAGGAAGTTAACAAAGGTCCATTTAAATTCCGAGTAAACAAATTCGTTGAATGCAGTTGGGATCGCCTATAGTCGCCCCTCCTGCTGGTGCATAGCCGGTGAAAGAAGCTGAAACCGTCAATTTTGCGGACATTTGTGTCAAACCAAGTGGATTAACTAGCTTAAAGTTTAGCTATATATTCAAACAAAATACAAAGGTATTATTTTGGATATTGGAAAGTCTCAGGGTGGCCTACTTTCTTAAGAAGTTAGAGAAGTCATCAGAGTGAATAAGAATGTTTCTAGGTATATTTTATATGCATGTTTGCATTCTTTAAATAACTTTTCCTGTAACTCCCATTTTTTAGTTAATGCATTATCTACGATTATACAGAATCATAGGTTATCACAAAGGATCTGAATCAAAGCACGTTATTTGATTATCCTGGCATTGATAGAATACCTGCTTTTTATTTTCAACTTTAAATTTACAGTGTACCTATTTAGAAAAAGCAGTAGACGAAAACTGACACAATTAGGGTAACTACAGCAAGATTCATGGAGAGTAGCTGAAAATATATACACAACAATTGTGTCATAATTGACCAATAGCAAACATTTTTAGCTGAATAGAAGCAATTTAAATGATATCATTACGATAGTGCACACGAGTACAAGAAAGATTATTTTATTACGTTGGCAATTCGAAAATTTAAACACATCATTTATACGCTCTCTCATTGTTTAATAGGAATCTAAACCAAACCAAGGAAGATATTGAAGCAACTTCCTCTTCATTTCCTCTCAACTCACAATCAGTTCTCTCTACTTTGATACAAATCTCTTCGAGTGAAAATATAGTTTATCTAAATCCAACCGCAAACACAGCCCATCGTAAGACGTCATTATGAGAAAACGAGCAATTGAAGATGGAAACGCCGCGATATGAAAGAGAAAACCTGTTGTTCGAAAGGGAGAGCAGAGATCTTCGTAAAAGGTCTCCCGTGCGACTGTTACGGATAAGTGATCGCATGAGGACGATTTCTAACTTCCGAAACGATGCAGCAATCGGTGACTTCATTACTTGTATCGTGAACCACTTTCCAATGAAACCCGTCCCCTACACTCATGGATAAACCCGGAAAAAAAGATGAAAAGTAAACTAACTCTGTAGCAAACATATTCATAACCAGATATTCTTGTTCAGTGAGATTCCACGTAATATTTCGGATAGGGAAAAGAACGAACTTGGAAACATTTCCGAGCATCTTCCGTGAAAGTTAACAGAGTTGATCTTTTTCCTTAACTGAAGAAGCAGGAAAGGCGGCAGCTTCAACTGATCAGGTATCCCGTCAAAGTTTACGTGGAATTTACATGCGTCCCACTCATAGCGATAAATAGCAAACGGCAGACAAGCGTTAAAAATGTTGGTAGTTATTCTACATTCATATCTCCAACAAAACATTCACCTGAGCCTGGAAAAGCGCGTGATTACTTTTCCAAATCGCTGCTTGCACACTGTAATCCTGAGAGCTATATGTGTGTTCTGATCCGACTTCCAATGACCTAAGCACAGTGACGCTGCCAGACGGAAACCTCTTCAATTACGCAACCTACGGAAAAAACAGAAATCATCCGCTCCCTCAAACTAGAAATTGTGCGTATATACAACAGCCAAACAGACAGGCATAAAAACGAGGGAACACGGACCCATTTTCCTTTGCAAAACACCGCGAAAAAATGACTCACCTCCGCTCGGTTGTACAATACCCGGGAAGGTAAAATAAAAGACGCAAATACCGAAAAAAAAGAGCAGTAAAACACCGGCTCTAATACTCTCTCTCGCACAACTCCCTTTTATAGCCCGAAAAACAAAAGCCGGCTAAAAAAGAACGGCGCGAGCTTAGAGAGTAAATATTCGCCGGCTTTATAAGTGGGTTAGGCGAACGCGGAGCTGTAATACCCAGCGATCTCGCTGCACCGTGTGCTTTCGCCACCGCCCGTTTTCGAAGTACGTTCTCGATGCTGCTTTAGAGAAAACAAGGAGATGGCAGGAGGGAAGGAAAGGGTGCTAAACAGAAGAGGGGGGATGAAGGACAGCGTCACGCCATGAAGAACCGTGAGCGGCATACCTCTTAGCAGATGTCGGTGTCGACATTCTAGCGAGAGACTCCGCTATGGCTATGAAACGAGGCTTTGGCTTGTGTCACACATGGTCACTCATTCTCCCATTGCTTCCCTTCTATAACGCAATGACATTAAGACCAAGCCGACTGGGACGCAAAAGACTCCTCAGGTCGAAGTGGACGTTTTCGACGTGCTTCGTCGAGAGAAAAAGTCTCCGACCGACATAGTAGAATAACTACGATTTGCAAGCACTACGTTAGACATCTAAAAGTTAACTTTTTAAAATTCACGCAGATATAGACCTATCTTTTGTTTTACACTAAAGTAGACACGCTAGTTTTCCAGTACATGGGACGACGCTCCTTTGAAATTTAACTCAATCCTGAAAAAAGGCACAAAATGTATATCGACATCTCTTCGCGACTAAGAAACTGTGATGTAAAACTGGATATCGTAAATGTTTCTCTTTAGATATATTACGCGAATAATAATACGTAAAACAGACCGAGGACGTAAAAGAATTTAAGACGCAATAGCACAATTCTGCGCTAATTTTTTTTACTAAGGACCTTTACGAGTTGTGCTCACTTATCCAAGTGTTAAACATGCAATGGTAACTTCACATAATTGAGAAGTGAAACAACTTCGCAATACAAATTCCGCCCAAGTAAATGTTTATTACAAATGCTATCAAATCCCAACAGCGAAATCTCTTCTTCGACAAAAACGACGACTTAATATGATTTTGTAAGGAAGTTCTGCCGTAATAACGTGACCCTGAATACATCAAGGACAGAGAATTCTGCTGATGCATCGGTGACTCCGATGAGCGATGCTACAGGAACTCGAACAGGAAACGAAATGAGAAACAGTTGGTCCGTTTATCAATACTTTACAGGTAGAGATACAGTTGCTGTATCACAATTAACGGCAACAGGTGAAACTAAACATCGCTAAGTATAACCAAACTGAAGTCATTGGGTGAAATACGTACGAGAATTGTTCCTTAAATGAACGAAACTCAAATCTCTAATTTAAAATTCAACTTGAGATAACGACAATGAAAGATCAGAAACTCTTCGCAATACGAAACTTCACTGGAAACAGTCACAAATGTAGAAAACATTCAAAAAAAGAAGCACATTCGATTTCAGCAGAATGTTGAGAAAATTACTTCGCGAACAATTTGAAGGGGGTAAGACATGATTAGCTCCCACAGAAAACGAATAATAAATAATATCTTGAAAACACTTTGATATTTACATGAACCTTGCTGATCTGAAATTGTCGATTTCGGTGCTGGAATGGTTAATGCGCTAGCTGTCTAACGCTGCGGTCCAGGGTACTTTCGAGTTCCGGCGAACCGGAAAAGTCTGGTCTAGGGCATGGGTATTTGTGTTCGATATTTGAGCCTGTAATCGCTTAAATTATTACTTATTATGTACTTGAGGGTTTGATAGTAACGTTAAAGAAATAATAAAAAAATTCTCCATACGCACAAGCGTTCAGTAAGCGGATAGTCCAAAATATATACTTTTATAGAAGTTCGTCTGCTTCCACAAAAATCCATCTGGTCTTTGGGAACTATGAGCTCCCACCGGAAACCAACCGAACCATCAAACTGAGAATGAGTCTCCGGCGTTCCAGTTTGGGATTCTCATGTTTGGAATAGTCTATCGCCGGAAACCGTGCTACATTGCGCCTAAACAGGATTTTACGTGCTTTAGGTAGTTGACGTTTCTAGAACCCAGCAGAGATTCGAGCAAAACACGACGTGAGGCTAAATTTGGAAATACCGAGCGTCAACACTGCTGGAGATATACCGAATTTGGACATCACACCCAAACTAAGAGTACAAGGTGTTGGCTTTGTCCTCGTTGCCATTCGCATGTTTCATTAATCGTAACGGAACGGCGGATTCATCCAAATAAGGAAGTCTAAATGACGAAACATAAACGTGCATGAGCCGAATCTGAACGAAAGAAATGAACAAAGAAAAAGAAGGGAACTAATAAAATTGATTTCACAAAAGATAATTAGGAGATGTAATTGAGCAATACTTTCACAGTAATCCAAAATTTACACTTAAAACTCTTTACAATAATCCAAACGGCACCAAGATCAAACTTCCATGGCTGACGTCTTAATTATTCCTATAGCAAAGATGTGCGGTAAACAATCAAATTGTACTCAGTCAGCATGACTGTGGATTTCGTGAAAAAAATTTTCCCTCCACTTAATTCAACAGAACAAACAGTGATTCTTCAACATAAAATCGAAGGTAATATGGAGGAAAGCAGTGATCATAGCCTTGAAAAAGACTTGCCGTATACATTTTGCCATAACACACCGCAGTTTATGGTACGACTCTTACTAATGTGAAATGAATCTACTGCATCGGCATTTTCCGCCTTAATTTCTTGATTCCCGGGAAAACCGCCTCAATACCTTCTGAAATAAACCCAAAGTTATGTGAGTTTAAGCGTTGGAATCCATGTAATCACTTGCGTAATTTCTGTTTGGGTTGATCTCGAAATTACGACTCCAAACGACTCAAACAATGATTAGGCTTTAACGTTCGGCGTAACGATCGTTACGGCATCCTTAAGATTTTCTGGTCTTCTGAGCTATCATCCGAAAGTTGCCATCAAACAGTAACTGAGTAAATAACACGAGTGACGAAAAGTTGAAAACAAACAGAAAACAGCGAAAACAATGCGGAAGAAATTCCTTGGCATCCAAGTTCAACTTCGGCACGAGTTTTAAGCCCCAAGATAGATCTGTCGAGCTAACGATGCTTTTACGAAGGGCGATCTTAACAAGATAGATCACGAGGTAAACGATCGATAATTAGTTGTAAAAACTACACGAGAGTTAGAATTGCAAAACATTTTCTACAAATGAAGCTTGAAATAAATCAGACATAGACTAAATCCAGCCTAGATGTTCACGCAATTTCATCCAGGTAAGAAAATTACGTATCATTCGATGCTTTAAAGAAAATATAAATTTATGAACCTTACTGGTTTTCTTTAAATTCCACATTAAACGATTAGAAGTACTAGGACGATTTAGTTTTGTAGTTTCATTGTTTCTTTTATTTTATTTGTTTCGTTTAGCGAGCGCTTCTTCTACGAGTGTGATCGTACGATCCTGAAAATGTATTCGCACACAGATGTAAAATATATAAATTCTCCCGAACTCATTATTTATGTTATTTATTGAATACAAAACTTGTTTAAATAAGCAGCTTTATTAGAAAGGAACCACAAAAATCCATACCTGAACTATGGTTTTGATCCATGCTACTATCTAATGAAACAACCAATACGAATAATGAAGAAATCGTGGTAGAATCCATAGCCTGGTCACATGATTCATCTAACGAAAGGACTTTAGAGATACTCTGTTAAATGATTTAAGGAAAAAAGGAACAGTACAAACTTTAGGATGATGAAGATTGAATTAGATGATTCCCTATAAATTCAACTGATTCATCTCTTGTATTTAAGCATTTAAGATTTAAGGTTACTGGCAAGTTCAAACAATCTTTTGCAAATATCACAATATAGAGAACAGCAGGAAAAATATTCTTCTATTTCCTCAACCATCAATATACGAGTATGTCTTCCAGAAATTAAAATCAATAGTTCGTTATAAACGAGTCATTAATGGCATTATAAATCTGTTTTCAAACTGATGAACTTATGAAAGCAGCTTCTCCTTGTTTATATAATCCGTTGCAAAATAATAATCTGAAATGTAAAATTCATCCATGTAATGGATGGGAAATTGTATTTTTCTTGATGTCTCCCATACAGCAAAGCCATGACTGCATCAATTGAAAACCTAATAGGATTATGCAAGAAACACGGACATGTTGGCCTTGGACGGTTGTGTTTCCCGCAGACTTAGGAGAGACGTGATCATCTATGAGGGAAGACAAAGAAACTCGTGCATTTGAGTGCCCTTCTAAGGGAGAAAATACAATAAATCGTATGCTGCCATATAATACCTATACTTAGAACCTACTTAAAGTATGAGAATGCTTTTAAGAGTATATATAACTTGGAAATATTAAGCGAAATAAAAATAAGTTTCTGGATACGAAAACAGAGAGATTTCACTTAAATTACAATGAACATGAACATTTAATTATATGTGATGCATTTAGCTAAAGGGCCATGAAGTATAATTCTGTTGCAGTCTCTCATATTTCGACCCTGTAAAATTAAACGCCCTGGTTTCATCAAACGAATAATAAAAATTTGTTGTACCGAAGTAAATTCTCCGCTCTTACGTGGCTCCGTCTCACAATATTTGCAAGTCTATTTTATTTATTCTAGTCATTTCTATATTGAATACTAATTAAAAGGAAAGCTTCTCAGAGATTTTCCATAAAAAAGTAAAAATGTTTCTCTACTTTCTTATGAACTAATATTCGCGCTAAGGGTAGATGATGTAATTTTGAGTGGTTTCAAAGAACTTTTTAAATGAAAACAATCATACTTGACCCCATTACGTAGCAATGAACAAGCCACAAAAATTTTACTAATACATTGATTACAAGAAAATTAAAAAACGTATTCTCTCATCAACACATCAACGTACACCTCCGGAATAACAAAGTAAAACTCTAGGTTACCTCTACAACAAGCAGAAATTAACGAAGATTACATCCTCAACATTCCTTATAACGACCAATTCTAACGGTGAGCCGCAAGAAAAATTTACTGAAAATCGTCAGCTACTCTAAATATTACCGATTCATTAATTCAAAAACCTTGATAAAGAAATGTCCCCCATGCAAACCTTAAAAAAGAGTCGGCATTTCATACTTGAAACTTAAGCTGTAGTGGTCGTTGTGTAGTTGCAAAGAAAAAAACAACGTTATTGGGAAGAAAATGCGGTTACTCTGAAGCTAGCGTCAGGCACTTCATGTAGAGTGTACATTTACGAACAGTAGAGTAATGAAAAAATTCTCGGAAAGGATGATTTAGGACTCAATCAAATTCTTTAATCGCAGTCCAAAGTTGAAAAAGAAACGCTGAGAATATTACCCAACGCATAAAACCTCGCTTATTGCAGTTCCCTTGGTACATAAATACGTATTATCAGCGGCGCGAGCCTCCTCTTTCACCAAGGTCCAATTAAGTTCCCCGCTCATGCTCGAAATAAAAAAGTACACAACAGTATCGCCGAGTGTGATCCTATTCGCCGGATGAATGCACACGGGAGGTAATTATGTCTCACAGTCGCGAAAGACTGGAAAAAAGCGGATAAGATAAGCGGCGCGTAAAAATGTACTTCGCAATTCCCTGGTCAGGGTAATGAAATGGAAACTGATATGGAGTTATACGGTCTGAACGTATTCTAGAATTTTTCTAACAGTGTAAGCGATTAAACCGAAAATTTTACGGCCTGGTCCAACACTAATCCAAAGTCGGTAGAAACTGTTACTTTTTACCGCTTAGATGACATTAAAACTGTTATTACCACCGTCATGTGTTAATGAAATTGCAAGAATAACCAGTTAACTTGGTGATGCAGAATGAAGGATTTCAATTAGGAGCCTGACTCGGTGAAGTCTGGAACTATGACAGCTGAATAGAAACGGAACAGTGAACTAATAAAATTTTAGAATAGAATGGTTAGAAGGAAAAACTGCAGTTTAGTTTGTAATTGGAAAGAGTGGATGCACAAAAAGCAAAGGATGGGAAGCGAGAGGGATGATGAATAGCAATGGGACCACAGGTTTGTTATGAACAGGTTTCAGCAGAAAAAAGAATTTGGGAAGAAGAACTGGAATCATCAGGATTCTCAAAGAGAAACAGAATAGAAGGCTCGGTATACATGTAATCTAGGACCACTCGAAAAGCCAGAAAAGTAGCGATTATTAAGGTCTATAAGGTGTTTTTTAAGGTGAGATTGAGACAACTAGTAGAGAGTCTCTTCTTCCATCTAAACTGCCGTCATAAATAAAAACAAATAAATTTGTAAGTAGAAATAGAGAAGGCAACTTAAGAAGGATTTGTGGATGTAAAAACGTAAGTAATATCTCAGGGAAAAATATCAATAGCAGGTAAACACCCATAAAGAAGGGGGGTGGAAAATACCCGCACAAACCATACGACAAATAGCATAACATAAGACAGTACAAACTAATAGATGTGAAGGAAACTGTGTATATGGAAAACATAAGAGCTGTAACAGTAAGAGTACAACAGCTGTGAATACTGTACTAAAATTAATTAAAACTAATTAACCTAAACAACAAAAATCAAAGAAATTGGCAATCTAAACAAAAAAAATATGAAAATTAAAATCCTTAGAAATTTCCATTCGTTACTGCTTGAAGTAAAACATAAATATCCCTGAATTAAGTCAACATTGTGTATTCAATATAGCTAAGATGTACCCTAAGACTCGGCCAAGGAAAAGTTATACATTTCAAGTAGGGCATTCTGGGAAATAACAGGATAATGGTTTTGGAATCGAATGAAAATAGATGACATATTACACTCTGGAGCCGCAGCATCCAAAAAAATTGGAATTTAAGACCTCTCAAGGATACACTTTTTTCTCAATGAAGGTAATAAATATAGTTATTATCTCTTGTTTACCATAGTTTAGAAGTATTTCCCCTTATCAAACTCTTTCCAGAAGCTTCATCCAATAATACTGTCTCAATTTTAGGGGCAGTTAATTTTTAACGACCGCTAAACCCATCTATTAAAATATTTAAGGGAATTAGAAGACGCGAAAGATTTTACGAGACGCGAGTATAATCATTTTCTATTTTATGGAAGAAAACAGAGCGTACAAAATTTCCTTAGGTATGTGAGACGCTGGCCAAAAGATAATTCTTCCAAATCTGATAACATCCTGGGAATAGCATGAGCCAGAAATATTTATTACCACTATGTGGCTTATGCTGTGCAATGCTGCTCCAAAATTACTCGTTCAAGTCCTAGGAGTAATTCCTGAAACTGCCAAAAATCTACTATTGCAATTACATTGTTGTTTTGAAATAACTCGCCATGCTCGAAAGAAAAAGAGGAAACTAAATTAGTTCTTTTCACACAAGTTTATTTTTCTTTCCAAAAACAGTAAGCCGACCGATTTCGGCGAATGATCGCCATCTTCTCTCAGATTTGGAAAAATGAAAGAAATTATGTACGAGCGTTCAGCAATATTTGACATAGCAACAGCTATTTAGCAATGTTCATAAGTTTACGTTCTCGTAGAAAATTTGAACTCCACCGAAATGGATGGAAAGGATTGAGACTCCTAAGAGATATTTTCGCTATAATTTCTAAAAGAGTCGCAAAAGTTCGGTCCAAAGAAAAATTTTTAAATTTCGTCTGAAGTATTTTGAATCTTTCGATTCGCAATCGAAATTTCCGGAGGCGGCCCTTTAAACCTCATCTTATACACAACATTTTCCGTAAACTTTGTATTTATTCTATAAGCTTTCATATAAATAAATAAATACACCTTTTTCTGGAGTAAACACGGATTTTCGTTACACCTCCAACCTTTGATATTCCATTCTATATTTTCCGTGTTCGGCTAGTTCGAGGCTCAACCAACTACCAAGAAATTTTGAGACAAACAACCAATATTGTACCCCCTCTGCATAAATTAAACCCATTTCCAAGATTCGCTGTCTTTAAATTCCTCTCAAAGCACCATTTACTCTTTCTCCAAGCAGTCGTTACGGTTGGACAGACCTAGTATATTTTCGGCAGGCCGTGCAATTGTTTTCTTTGCGTAAAATACGATCGCATAACGATTCCCTCTGCGGTCCCTTCAGACCAATCTCTTTCACGCAAAAGAGTTCAAAAAATTGTTCTAAGAGTTCTAAGAGGCCCGGCGAATTCCGCACTCTTTCCTTCCGAAACTTTCCGACTTTTACAGTCGTCAGTTACGGCCTACATAAATCACCCGGCGGCAATTACGCTTCGAAGCCAATTTTACGGGATTAAAGATAAGAATTTTAATCCGAATTGGAACCCGCGGGCAATTACACCGTATTCGACCGAGAACACAACAACGAGTGCCAGAATAGCCTCGATGACGCAGGGTCACGTGGCGTGGCACTAAAGTAAGACACCAACAAAACAGTAAATTAGAAGGACCGGACGGCGAAATAAGGAGTCGGAAAAAGAACGAAAAGACCATCCCCGAGGGTCTTTTAGCAGCTTGAACGCAGGGTAAGGTTCCAAGTGGGGGAGGTATTAAGTAAGTGCCTGGGTCCCGGGCTCGAATTTCGACGAAGACACGCATGTTTGTGTTATTGGTTCCCCTCGAGGGCAACCAATGAACGCTTATTCAAATAAATTGTATGTATTTTCTCCGACTTTAAACCCTTCCTGACTCACAAGAGACAGGAGCTTATATTATGAACTCAACGGTAGCTTTCGAGCTTTCTGAAAAAAAAAGAAGCATTTCGTGACAATATTCATTCATGGAATATTTCAAAAACAAGGCCTTGGTCGGAAAATTTCAGAAGAGCAAACTTACTAAGTAATATTCACCAATCGAAGATTTTACCTTGAGGGTTACGTTTTATACGAACACGTCCCACAAGTAAATACAAAGGTGCAAATTTTCAACTAATCAAACTAACAATATCATAAACTGGATTAACCCCAAGCATAATTGGAAATTCAGTACAATTTTATGACTGTGAATTTGAATTGCTCAACTGAGAATTCAATGAGAATCATCAGTTAAACGGAAACCATTCAATCAGAAAATGAACTTAGTATGACAGGAACTTCACAGATATGTGATCAAAGATGGAAGGAATGAAAGAAATGCATTCGAAATGAAATTTCATAGGCGTTAAATGAGAGTTAATGAGTGACAAAAAATATTGAGAAATTAAAGAAGCAGCTGTAAGAAGTAGATCTCAAAGCCAAAAATGCAGATATTTCCCCTCCATTTCGAAATTTCATTAAGGGATAGCAAAGAAAGCGACTGCGAAATATAATCGAGTATTACAGAATCCTAAAAGTACATACTGATTATGACAAAAAAAGCAAAATACAATTAATTTAATGGGCAATGAGCAACTAAACAATGATAAGCAATGCTTTCATCGGAGTAATCTTTATGATCCCACTTCGAATATCCTACAATGCTATCAAGTGAAATAGTTACTTCCTCTGAACCTACAAAAGATAGTATCTAAAAAGTAATAACTTCATAAATCGAAAAAAATGAATGCTATATACAACTGACATAGAGAAATAATTACAAGTACGGACAATCCAAGGAGAATGATGAAAGATATTCCTTCACTTTTTCCCCATGTGCAATTTTTACAATATCTGTGACAGCCCCATCCATCGAGAAATCTGCCTGACACGTCGTGCAAGACGATAAGAAATCAAAAAGAGGAAAGAAAGGGGTTGTTAGGAACAGCGAATAGCATGTGGGCTGCAGGAAAGACAGGAGCGCGAGTGAATTGTGAAGAAACCTTTATTCCTCCTCAGCCTAAAAAAAGCCACGTCAAGAGGTTTCCGAGGAGATACGAGAAGGGGAAGTGGGAAAAGGTGGAGAAAACGACGTCAGGGATGCGGGAGGGAAGGAAACAGCAGTTCGAGGAATTTATTCTCCGCAAGGCTGTGATCGACACGAAGGTTTGGTTGGTATAGAGATAGGAATGGGAAATGTGTGGGTGGAATCAACCCAACTGGGGATTTTATCACCGTCACTACCCGGGAGGATCATATCTCCATATTACATACACTTACTTGTTACATATATTTCGCAAGGAATAGTTGGTAAAATAAAAGTAATCATGCTTATCTTTGCAAAAGAAATAAATTCTAGATTAGGAGTGGAGAACCTGAAGCCATTAGACCGCAGACATTTCTGGCATTCAGTGCCGTACGGTCTTTTAGTTACTTCCTGAAAATGTAGTAAGTTAATTAATATTTTGTTTTCCAATCTCAATCATGGCGTCAAGGAGAAGTATGTTGAAGGATATTAAACTTTACGCAGTCTGGTCTACTTGGAGCATATTCCTACAAAATGCATATTGTTCTGCTTGAATCTAGGCAATATACCAATCAAGTGCAGTGCTAGTGGTTCTCTATGCGACCTTCCGATGAAATTCGATTTCCAGCCCCGCTAAGGCGATGCAAACAAACCAAACTTAAGTTAGTAAGGAAGGGTCTTCTATATGACGTAGAATGCTTTGAAGACTGTCGACTACATACAGGAGTTTGGCGATTGACAACTTGTAAAATATTAAAGGTGAAATGAGCATTAGCGAGCGATACTTTGTAGAACTTCTCGGTAAAATAATTATTTACTCATAAAATTTGTACAGATTCCACAAAATGACACACAAAAGAAAAACCACAGAATGGCACACGCAATATCAGAACTAGATTACATCAGGTGTAATTTTCGCTGAAACAGGTAATCTCATTTGTGTTATTCTGTGTACTCTATACAGATCGGCAAAAATATAATCAGTACGGAAATATAACTGTACAGTAACATAATAAATATAATATATAATATAAATCTTATATTTTTAAAGACGAATAATTTCCATTAGCACAGGTTTGGCGGACATTCACGAATATACACAATATATTAAATATGCATGTCAGGGGCGGATTTATAATTGGGCGCAAGAGGCGCTAACTGAGGGCCTCATCCACATCGGGGCCTCAAAAAGACTGTGCTGATAAATTCTCGACAACAAATTGTTCTAATTTTTCGCTTAGAGAAAGAATTTTATACTTGTTGAGTAAGTATAGATAATGTGTTTATGGAATACATTTACATTGTTACTATATAATATAATAAAGTCTATACACCGTTTATTGTAATTTATAGAAATATTACATAAGTAATTCAAAACTTGATTCATTCATGCCGTAGTGAAGGGACCAAGATTTCTTTGGGATGTATAATTGTGTGTTTTATGAAAAAATTAGAATTTTACTCATTATCCTTAGTGGGACCTCGATCTGTACTTTATTACTAGGGTCTCTGATAGCCCCACCCCTGATATATGTAATTTATAGTGAAATGGGAAGTGAGAAATCTATGTAAAAACATGGGAAACGGCAAAGTGGCATCTTACGCGGCTTCGTATCTCCAAAAGGGGTTGCGCCGCTTAACGACATAACGTAAAAGAGACGATTACGGAGCGTCGAAACTGAGAGGATAAGAATAATTGAACAGCCACGAGGGGAGGGACAATTAAGCATCCTTGAAATCACCCCCGCCGACTAAACAGGACTGCGCGGCTTTATTCCGCAACAAGAGCCCAGGCAATCAAGTATTATTATTAGAGCGTTGAGAGCACAGTCGAGTCATAGGGGCTGGGTCTAGCTGCGTGGAGGGACCGATCCGATATTTTGCGGGGGCGGAGTTTGGAGGGTTCATTAGCGAAGGCCCGAAACCTGCGCTGTTGCCATCCTGATGATGCGAAATTGGTTATCTTTCCGTGCGCCCCACGATTGATGATTCTTCCGAGGGATTAGAAGATGAGATGTGGCTCCATTCATTCGTCCCGTAAAGCGGCATTTTCCTCCGGCATCTCGTTACGAGCGCCGGTTCAAGGGTCATTCAAGGTTAACGTTTCAGATTATTTTAAGTGGTAATCAAACGCCCGATTAGCGATGAAATTAAACGCAATATACGTGCATATGTTAAGGTCGATGTTAAATGAGCGAATACATGATGGAATCTTGCTCGAATAGAGTCACTGATCAACTCAGAGGCGACACTCGAGTTTTAATAGAGTTAAATAGGCTCCAACTTTTATTAACAGGTACTTATTAAAATACTTCATTAAGAAAAGTTTACTGGTATTGATTTTACCAAATTTTCAGAAGTCTTAATTTCAAATACGAAAATGAAATGATAGAAGATCTAGGTCTAGGACGTAGGAAATAGATATTAATATAATTACTTACCCGAGGCTATTTAAGTAATAAAAGTACCTGACATCGGCTGACAAGTATTTTGGCAGTAAAATAACGAAATAATTAGCGTAAATTAAGAACCAAGTTTTTACGCAATTGATTTCCAATTACTTAGAACTTATCATTTAAATAAATTAATATTAATATAATTGGGGAACGTATATTAATGCGTTGACGCTTATTACCAAGATTAAATATAAGAATATGTATCATACATGTCTTGGAGTAATCGCTTTTAAATGGAAAAATTTCATGCGAAGGAATTCCACGATTGAGATACAAGCACTTTGCTATTTGTCAACGCCTCTTTTAAGATTATTTCCATAATTAATGGAAATCAGGGATCTTCCATCACTGTCACTTGAATTAGACGTGAAAATTTAGCGTTTACTTCCGACGAAGCTAGGAAGATTTTAACATCCAGAACGTGCTGAAATAATCACCATGAGATTGATAGAGGAGTTTTCCTGAGCTGACTAATCCCCGTAGGAATAACAAAATTTACCGCGGCGCGTGATCCAATTACAATCCTAGCACACGGAAAAAACACAAATTAACGTTGCACCCGCGTGGAACCTCCATTTCATCCGCGGCCGCAAATAGAGGCCGGAATCAATTATCCACGCCTCGGCAATGCATCAGAAGTCGGCTATTCTTTGCCCGCGGAGACTTTCTCGAGTCCCTAACCTCCGACGAACACCCCTCCATTAATTAATACAGCGACGCTAACAACCAGTTCGCGCAGCTTCGAGATTTATTTGCACGACATTATAAATCACGCTCTTTGCAAAAGGATCCGGAGAGCTTCGAGCATTTTTCACGGCGCAGAAATTAATATTTTTTACGAAACGGCCCTAATGTATCTCCACTTCCACGGTTTCGCAAGTTTCCTCCAATTAAGATCCAAACTTGAACCAAAAGCTCCGCTGCCGGCGATTTTTTCCTAATAAATTCTGCACCAATTATATCGGGGCTTGCATCTCCACTCCCGAGATAAGTTTTTAGGACGCCTTTCATGAAAAAAATATGATTGTATACAACCATCATATGTCATTATGGGCAAAAAATGATAAATTAAGATTTATGTCGAGATAAACGAAACTTTACCTACACTATTAAGCTTTTCTCTTAGGACAGATACAGGCAACATTTTCCGTAAAATATATTCCCCCGAAAATTTAATTATGCAAGGTTCAACGAGTTCACGTCATCACTGACATCAGCGTAGCTTAACACGATGAAAGCTCGTATCTCATGTAAACAGGTTTGGTGTAATGAGAAATACTCTAATTAAATCGTTCCTTTCATCGACCAGAGATCACGGTTATACCCATAGATAGTTCCTAATATAAAAAAATATCCTTTTAAGGAAAAAATGGTTGAAAGTAATAGATATATTTCAGCATTACACAATTTTACATCACATTGCACAATTATTGCACATAGAATTTCATTTTTATTGTGAAGAATACCGCAATATGTACTATTACATACTAGTACCTTCATACTGCTACACTATGTGCTATTTTACTTCGATAAATTAACATAATTAAACAACTAGAAAGACCAGAAGAGGCGTCATGGTTATATAATCACAAATGGGACGGCGACGGACAAATGCTTGTGATGTACACATGTCGGATAGCATAAAAATACGCAAGAACCTGCAGAATTAAACGGTGAAATCTTACCAATACTGATCCTAATATTTACACAATCATTATGAACATTGAAATTAACAAATAGAGGAAACGCAAAAGCATGACTAAACGTCTGGATACATACCTTATAATAATAATAAATCGTCTTTATTTATGTGCGAGATTGAGACTAATACCTTGAGAGGTGACGAACTCATATATGCACGCATTTCCATCAATACCTCCTCACATCATATTAACACACTCTTTCCCCAAAGGGAAAGAAGAGAATGCGACTGCAATTAATTTCGCTTTGTTAAATCGCCTGATTCGCGGGGTATCGAGATAAATAACAGCCAATAATCTCAAGTGCGACTTCAAGGTGAAAAGGATCGCACCTACTCCGTAATATCTCCATTGTTCGCGTTCGATTTGTCGACAACGCACGAACCCGAAGATAGAGTAATAATCATCGGGGCATGATCACACCTTCATTCCTAGAAAAAACTCGACAACGCCGCCTTCGACGCTAAAGAGGCAGAAATGACGTGAATTGACGACTCGCAACGTCGACGAATATTTTATTTGCCGTTGCTATCTACTCTTTCTCCATAGCTTCGAGGAAACGCCCGACGCCTGATCGTGCTATTGTGCCTGTAAGCACGCTTCTCCGCCTCTTTCTAGCCATTGCACAAACGAGAGGCCGCGTGACAGCAGGTGGAAAGCGGTCGGCCTTCGGTGAAATGCAGACCAGGCAGAAGCGGCGATTCCCCGTTCCGGTGCCGACCTGCCCCATTCAACGATGAGGCCGCCCACTAGTTGGTCCAGAGACCAATAATATGTACCCGGGACATCTACTACTTTCAGAGGAAGAAATAGGGGACTATCGGGACATTACCTGATATTTGCCGGGACATATGCAGGAAGAACGCTTGTTCGATCATTGTCGATTTAGGGCAACTGAAACAATACTATCGAACTTTTCATTCCACATAAAATGCACTCTTAGTTTAACTTAATCTTCGAAATTTTCTTCTTGCAGAGCAATTACCACAATTCATAAGGTTTTGTTGACATATGAAAAGAATTTGAATGAATAGTTACAGGAACTCTTTATACCAGGATATCAAGCATTCCCTTTTTATAGCATTGGTACCAGATTAAATAATCTCCCCGAGTTTTGAAGATGCTTACATAATCATCAGTATCATAAAATCGTCATCACCGTATAATTTAATATATTGAGGCACTTAACTTTGAGCTCTGTTTCACTTTACACTTTTGTCTCAGCGATAATTTGAGTGATGTCTATTATAATCACTTCTTTAAATAGAAGAAAATTTTAGCAAACAATAACTGTGCAAAACTTTTTTGTAAATCTATATACAGCAGATAGTTCATACACCAAGTCTAAGCCATCAAGCCTCAATTTGAAGGAAACGATAGTATACTTTTAGTAGTACTTTTGAATCATTTAAAACCCTCCGACTACCATAATGCATTGGACTGGTTACATGCCAACTTTTTCCCAAATTTGTCCGTCCAGTGTAATTGATTTTACGTTAATTGTAAATGTCTCATTTCCACGGTAGCAGTCACTGGACACCATACTTTCGAAGAATCAACGCTCTGTAGCAAATTGAAGACGACGGCAAACAAGCCCAGTAGTCTAACTGAAACTTCAAATCTCATTTAGTCAGCGTTAACTCTAATGGAAACGAGCAGTTTTTGGCTGCTAACACGGGATCGCGCAGATTCGTCTCGATGGTCCAAATTTTCAGCGTCAGAGGAGATTCTGGAACCATTCTGGAACAGCAATCATGGATCAATCGTAATGGGATCATCGGATTAAGGACAAACAGATACGGCAAGGTGTAGTTTAAGGTTCTGTTGATTTGCTTGAGTGAAAAAAATCAGTAAAAATATAAAAACTAATTTATAAAATGAAAATCGTCTTATTATCGCGTGCGTTAGGAAATATTTGCAAACAAATCCGCATCAGATGTATTATAATATGAATTATTAAAATATTCCCTCGGTAGATTCTCTAGTTACTGCATTATTTATCATTTTCACATAAGTTGATGTAATTGCAATTTATTTTCATCTATCCATTTTTTCACCATTATTACCATCATATAATATATAATACCTTCGTATACCATCAATTCCATTTTACTTATACTATAAGCTGAATTTATGGCAGCTACCACCGAAATCCTTAGGGAATAGGCGGGCAGAGTAAAAACTCTACAACCAGTAACTACAGTAATGAACTTTTGTGATAATGGTTTTGTTACTTTAACTTAAATAAGACTTAGGAAAACTCCTTATATTGAACGAATAAGCAGTGGTTTTCACATGCCTAAGTTAAACGGAAGCGGTGACACAATTCAGCTTACACGGTAAAACAATTAATAGAATCTGGCAAGACTTTGTGGTAGGAAGCCATAACGAACTGACAGAAATGAAAACAAACGTTCGTGTCATCATCAAGCCTGATGATGACGTGAAACCTTGGTCGCTGAATCAATCTTCATTTTTGTGGTATGGGTAAAAGTTTGTTTCCATTTTTGTCAGTTCGTTACGGTAATAATGCCTCTAATGAATTGCAAGCAGGATTATGCCCCTCAACCCTCAGAATAGCAATCCTAAACAGAAAATTTCTTCCTTGATAAAAACGTCCTTCGTGAAGTGACCCTGTTTACCACGTCTAAATTCTAGTTAGGAGGCTGAAATACGCAGTGGGTGACAATTAAACTCACTCTGAGTAGCTTTTATTCATGGGGTAATATATTGGCTCAAAATGTCACAGCGAAAGCACAGGGGATTCCACGTGCAACTAAGCATTCAACAGCTAATAGAATATCTCCAGTGGAGCACACTCGACTACGGAAAACAAATTAACTAACACGACTAACAAAAGTAATTTAAGAAATATGACGGGAGATAACAGCAGCAGCTTTTTTTTTCGTTGTTCACTTTTGATATATTCTCTCAGAAACAGTTAACTATCTGTCTCCATCAGATTCAGCCTTCTCGATGTTTTAGATGGAAAAACTTAACCGCATAAGTGAATGAATTCAGCTAAAATATTAACGGCACATTTAGTCATCCTAATGGGATTTCCAGAAACCACGAAACCTTCGAACTCTTTCCTCTTTTACACAATGACGCCTCGAGGAACTCGATTTTTATGAATCCGCAAATTACATCTACTTTTGATTTCCCTTCGTCAACTTCATTATCTTATTTTCACCTCTTTTATTATTTCCTATCTCTCCACTTATTATCGCCATTTTGTTGCAGTAATTATAGTTAGGGATCCATATTGAAGATCCTGTTTATGAATGAAAATTAACTCATAGAAAGAGGTTTCGTGGGTTTTCGCGTATTTGTCAGTGATCCTTTTATGGCAATGTTTCCGAATCTTTATGGTTTCATGGCCCACTTCCCATGTTCTCAAGACAACTAAGCCCCAATGTGCAAGGAGTTCCTTTTACTGATTGATGTATTAAGTATATATACGAATATTTAATTTAAAATTAATATGTTCAATCCTCACTTGGTGGAATGTAGTAGAAACCATCTTAAATGAAACGTTACGAAGTGTTTCATTTAAGATGGTTCATATTCAATTTGCTGATGAATAGCAAATAAACTATTGTAAGATTCATTTTCATCAAGCAAAATGTTATCAAAGTTTTAAGCAAAACAGATGAAGTAGAACGATTTCAACCCGTTTGGGTATCACCCAGTACCAGTGGAACGCGACCCACCGGTTTGGAAACACTACTTTAAGGTATACAAGGCGAACCAATGCTTCAAAATCAATGCCATCATATACATTAACCAGCGGAATTTGTCTCGTTTTCTATCAGATCATTACTTTCAGACATTAATTCATTGAAAATATCATCAATATTCAACATCAAAGCATCCAGTTCTCGCAAAATTTCATTCTAGAGAGAGGCGGGGGATTGATATACGGTGCGGTCCATGAAAATAACAAGAATCGAGTTCTTTTTGATGCTAGGTATCGCAGGTTTTCGGTGCAGTTGGCTTTCCCCGCTATTTTCAATGGGTTCCACCTGCGGCAGAATCGCGGTGGTTTAAAAATGAAAGGATTCAAGGCCGGAGACGAACTAATTCGGCACGATGGAGATCTCTCGGATGACAAACGAACGAAACCACGCCGAACTCGTGCGGATGAATACAGACAATGGCACACACGATTTTTTTCGCTTATTTGGCCCTTTGTTGACCTTCTCTTTCCTCTTCATTGTTACGGAAAAAATAGGCGGGCTTATGCCGTTTGACGGAAAATTAATGCTTTGTTTAGACTGTTGACGAAAAAATAAAGACACTAATTTTCATCAAAAAGGCGGAAGATCAATGGACAGCAAAGACCGATGGGAGTTGACAAAAAGAACAATTGTACTCTTAGATACAAATTTTTTTTCTGGAATACAATTGGTTTTTAATAAATGAAGTTCATTTCACTTCAAGATTCGATAAAACGGCGATCTCGCTGACATTATTATCATATTTATGCAGAATTTAAGAATAATCATAAGCTACAATGAAAAAAAACCTTTCGATTTCGATAATGTATCATTATTATATGAAGCGATACCTCTATATGCAGACCACTGATGGTTAAGGATATTGCACAGAAACAAAACACCGAAAAGCCATCAAAAACCATCAATGGTCTGCATTTAGGTGTATCCCATCGTATAATAACAATTTCTCATCTCAATCGAAATCAATGTCTAACACTTTTTGATGGTCTTCTGGTGTTTTGTTCCTGTGCAATATCCTACACCATAAGGAAGACTACCTACCCATTGATTCTCGCCGAGAAATATATAACCCCGACGTAAGTATATTTTACTATTGGTGAACGGTTCACTCAGATTTCCGACAAATTCATTCTTACGCGTATTAAAAAATAAACGCAAAAATTTATATTTTTCTTTTTCCTCCTAATATCATGTAATGAATGTCACTTCACTTATCTTTCCGCAAAAACATAACACTAAAATATCGCTCACCGGATCATTTTTCTTTCCTATCATATAATCTGACAAGGAACATTTCCCTTGAAATCTTATATCAACATTAAAGCTATAAAAACAATATAATACCACTTACAAATCAAAGGCCTTTCTAAAAAGTATTTATATCCCGAAGATCGGTTTGAACCTCGACTCCTTCAATCAATAACTACAGAAAGCTTTGGAGAGGAGATGAGGCTTCCTAGGGAAGGCGAGGAATGAGGTAATTTGCTTATGCTTTCCTCATTGACAGAGAGAGACAAGCTCGTGTAAATGCAGCATAATTGACGCCCTTTTTGACAATGAAATTAGCATTCAATATCAACTCATCATATTAAATGCTAATTTCATAGTCTTAACATTCAATGAAACGAGAACATAACGTATGTCATTATTCAACATTATTCATATCTCAATAGCTTTGATCACAGCCACGAATGAGATTGTGACAAAAGTAAATGAAATTACATTTTTCATAATCTATCAAAGAAACTCCCAATCTTGTAATTTCTCTCAATCATTTAAATGTTTCAATCGAGAAACGGAAGAAAAAATTACCTAAAAGTAAATTGCTTCTAAATTCCCGATGGAAAAATAGGCGAATGAGCAAAACCCATCCACCGACCATGACTCTCGACTCAATCATACGTGCTCTAGGAGCCTACCCTCTGAAATACTCCACTGTTTACGATACATCCATTTTAAACAACCTTCAGTTTAGAATTTTTGATTTCGGAGAATAAGAAAAAATGGGCTTAAGTGTTCGAAGGTCCGTTGCTACGTGACTAAAGGCAGGATTAGGGCCAGTCTCCAAGCTGTTTTTCGCCTGGAAACTAAAGGGTGCTAGATTAGAGAGGGGAAAGGAGGCCGGGGCCAGTTCATTTGACGTCGGCTGCTAATAAGTCTTGCAAACTGGCCACGACTCGTGCTATGCTCTGCTTTGAAAAAAGACACAGAAGGTATGTATTAGCGTTTTGCTCCCAATTCCGATAATGTATTCCAACGAAGAGAACAGTAAGGCCGATTGTCGTTTAAAAAGACCGGAAAAATACCCACCAGACTTTTCCTGTCATTATTACGCCATGAATATAATAATCGGCGTTTAGCATGAAGTCAAATGAGGACTTGCAACGAACACGGCTTCCATACAATGCGCGCCTTTACCAAGGGAATGATCAATAAATGTTTCCAAAATATCTCAAGTTGTTTGCCATGGTAATTTGCACTCAAGGTGCTAAACAGCGCCACCAAATATAGAGCAATAAAAAGAACCGCTTCAATTTATACTTTGTTATGCCTGATTATAACGCTACTCGACAGACTCATACAAAAGATATCAGAGGAAAATCTCTAATATAATTAACTTCTGCGGCATAATTTGTCTCAGGAATTCCCAGAGCAATATTTCCGAATCGCCGACATTCCATTTCATATCCACTTCCTAGAAAAAATATGTCCAACGAAATGCATCGACTGCCTATGTGAACTGGTGCAATTCTTAGTATAAGGAATTTTATTTGAAATTAAAACTAGATTTGGAATTATTAAGAGTATTATTTAACGTAATCTTTGAGGTGGCAGAAAATGTATAATCCTTTCAGAATTTAAACGGTGATTAAGCCAAGAATAATAAGAAACAAACTAAATGTTCTTCGATGACGTTTGACGCCTCAGAATGGATACCCGGACTATCTTCAATGACTTACTCATAAGAAATAAGGTTGGAAATCAATACATTGGAAAAGTTGAGTACACCAGTTGCGTGACGTAATTCACAACCTGCGAATTCAAACTGCTGACAAACTAAACCACGATTGCAAACGACCGACAGAGTATTTCTATAGCCCCTCGGGAAATTCAAACAAAAAATTTTCAACTCTAGCAATAAGGGTAAGAGATGAATGAGACAAAAATGGAGCCTAGGAATGGAGGCTATGAGTAATGTCCATTATTCTCTCGAAATGTTGGTACCGAGCAGGAATGTCGACATGGATTACACCTGCAAGAAACCCATTGTCTTCCATCAAATCATTACCTCTCCCACTCCCTTCAACAGCAAATTCCTAGAGGGCCGTTATCGGGAATATTTTTCAACACGAACAGCACCGCAGCTCTATTTCTGGTTCACAATCGCATCGATAGCTCGTCTTCTTGGGACACTCCGGATGCCATTGCGACATACCTATCCTTTAATGAAGCTCTCTGTTAGACCATCTAATCGTTAAGACGGAAAGGTCCAGAAATATCTGTCGATCAGATCGATGATTTCAACGACCCTTCCCATCAATCAACGCGCACGAGTGGAAATTATAAATAGAATTGAGGGAGGAATGAGCTAACCGATAAATCAACTCTGGTAGAGAAGGGTTGAGCAGATCCTCGACGGAAGTGGGGTAAAGTTCTCATTATATTCGTCCCCTCAAAAATATACCACCATTTGAGAAGTCATTCAATCCATGACGGAAATTTATCTTCTAATAAACAGAGTCCTAAGGATAAGGGATTGTTTAGACGGAATCACCAGTACCTTTGGACCAAGCTAACGATCTCATAGCTAATAAAAGCAGCTTAGGCATAACATACCGACAGGGGTCTATCTTTAACCACTGTGACGTACTTTCGTGAGCTGATAATAGTTGTTGACAAAAATTCTTTAAATTTATAAACAAAATTCGATTCTCTATATATTTTTGAACATGAATCCTATTTCTAGTTCATTTTTTTCGTCTGACTCATATTTTTTAATTTTAGCATTTATGTATCAATTCACTCGACTATCATCAGACAAGGAGAGCATTTTTGAAAAGCAATGAGTTTACGGTAGTAGAGTAAGTTGTCTAAAAGCGAGAGGAAGATCAAACACAAGTCGGTTGCACTTTGAAGACAACGAACTGAAGATAAGCTGCATGCTGAGGAACAAAAAGCCTATGTATGTACTGAAATTTAAACGGAAAAAGCCAGGTACTCGTACGAAAAAAATTGAAAGTATGGAGAAGCGATACCATCCTTATAGATTTCCGACACCCACACATTCGATGTAAAGTAAAATACAGCCGGGATATTGAGAAGATAACTTTAATTCACTGAAATCTATAGGTTAATCCAAGATTTTGCTGTGATGATAACTTCTAATACATCATTTACTTTGACAAGTAAGCAAAACATACCCTTAAACAGACAATTTCCCTATTAAAATTTAGCGATCAACATCAAGCGCAAAATCAATCGGATATTTATCACAAATGATAAACTGATTATCAAAACAGTTTCGTCAGACATCGCGATACATAAAACATAATACTTCAAAAGCAAAACAACAAAACACTTAACCTCAATCCTCCACCAAAACTATCTCCACATATTCGCCGTTTATCGAATAGAAACTGTAACAAAAACACCCACGCCGTAGCATTAGGGTGATAAATAAATGTCAGGATCGTTAATCATCGGCTCCAATCGATGGGCGGACAGCCTTTCTCCATAGCGATGGAGACAACATTGCTCTTTATGAGCCTAGCCAAGCAGTTACCTAGGTGATGATTGTTATGTACTAGGGAGTTTACTTTAGGAGCCCCGGAGGGGGCGGAGGGTAGGGAGGCTGAGGGGACGGACAGGGGGAGATCCCGAAATTAGTCGAACGTTTGGAGGGCGTCCATTGTTCGGTGACCTTTGAGACTCGTCACCCGGTCCTCTCAACGCCATGAGAATTTTCCCCCGAGCCAAGAATCTTGGCAATGGGCGTGCGGCGAATTCCCCGCGCCCGGCACTCCGCGAATGACTAACTGATTACCAAAGTTACCTCTTTCGCGCTATTGGTGCGGATGCTCGTCGCTGCCATGTGTCACGCCGATCCGTTTAGCGACGAAGAACGCAGACGTGCGCTCGAGGCGATCGAAATTGCGAAGGCTGAAATACGCGTTGAGGCTCAAAGAGGCGGAACGAAGAGGAATAGAGCGAGATTCAGGCGTCAAATTGAAACTCGGACGTTTTCGGGGAGAAGAAAAACACGACGTGGTTTACCGGTCGTTGTTGGATGTTTAGCAGTCTCAGAACGCCTCGTCCAACAGGTATAAAAACAGCTTTGGCAAGATAGGCCGGCATATGTTACACGTCTCCAGATGGTGTTTTGAATTGTTCCGAGAGGGTTTTTTCATATGAATGCTATTAAGTCATCTCCGGAATATTACCGACACTAATTCAACGTTCATTTATAAACAAATCCTTTAAGTAAGGATATATAATGGCCAGGGCAGATTCAGAGAATTTCATGTACAAAAGTCCGTCTTTACTTCGATAATACTTCTGACGATGTTAAGGTCCAATATTGGAAGCCGAGTGTATCGGAATATTTTTAAAGATTCGAAAAATGTAAAATCGGATTCGGAGATTGGAAATAGAAGAGTATGGCAAAAGGAAAAGTCATGTACCAATTACCACCTATCTTTAAAGATTCGTTTCATTCCAGTAAAAACTCAATATATTCGGCAAATAAAAGTAAATTAGTCCGTGATATTAACGTAGGCCATTATTTATTAGCCATAGACCCTATTCCTTGCGATCTGCCATAGGCATATACATAGGACATCCACGGCTGTGAAAGTATACAACCTCTATCAACAAAAGACCTATCCTGAAACCTATCGTGAAAAATAAAAATATGGACCGACAGTTTAAGTCGGTTGAACTTTTCGATTAATAATTTTTTTCAATTTAGGATAATTTATTAGGAATGGTAAAATACTTTATATCGATCCATCAAAATACCTGGAATAGGAAAATAACAACCTCGAAGCAGAAATACCATGAGGTATCACGAGAAAAGAATGAGCATAATTAGTATGATTAAGTCGGAAGTTAAGAGTTAGTTAAGTTAAGAGAAGACATTATCCACTATAATATAGCATAAGTGGGATGTGAGCGAAATGAATTCGGTTCTTGCAAATACAAACAATATCGCAACAGTACAGACTTCTATCCTAGAAGGCCGAGGAAACAGTATCACTTGAAATTTACTGATTCCTTATAGCACCACTTAAAACAGTTAGAGAAAATGCACAGGATAATGTATAACAACACTAGATGTTGCATGACCGGAAATTTTCTACACGGGTAAAAATATTTCGCTGTCTCGAAAATGTCAAAGAAAACGGAAAAAATTAACAAATACGAACAAATTCAAACAGTCTCTCTCTCTCTCAGAAAGAACATCTCCGTCTTTTCGTTTACAAGAACGACATTTCTCAAGGAACGCCTGGATTTCCTTTGAAAGGGAGTTTATCGACCGCCCGCCCGTCATCGATTTCCTTATCTCCTTTAATTATCCATTTGCAAACATCCTGTTGAATACTCAATCGCACAAGCGGAACAAATGCAAAGGAATTCGAACGTCAGAATACACGGAATCCTAATTTCTTCGACTAAAATCGTATCGAAATTATCTGTCTATGAAATTGACGCTTGCCATTCCGCATTTCATGGAATTCCAAGCTCACCACCTGTGGCATGAGCTTACGGGTAAGGCATTGCTTAATGTATTAAAATGGAGCTTTTCTACTTTGTTTCAAGGATAATCAAAGTTAGAAAGGATCAAAGAAATATACCAGATTCATACTTTCATTGAAGCTGAGTTGTTGGCCTATGATGCAATATTATTGGGACGATATGTGGAACAATTATACTTGAGCGATCCATGCTAATAATACCTTCCCAAGAATTTACGCGGAATGTGAACTACATATCTCATCGAAGCCACTACATATCCCATGGAAAGCATCGAAGAAAGAAATTTACTCATGAACTCATTTACTTTTTACTTTCGAATCTAACTATTTAAACAGTACGGGACATATGTTGTCGTACAAAATCGACGGTACCGTGTCATGCATAGAAGAAGAGTGACATAAATCGAATAAATCTTGAATGAAAATCCACAGAAAATGTTCGGAGCGCCTCTTTTGAGTGCAATTGTTTACTAGATCGAGAGATTCATACCATCCATGCGAAGAAATAGATTACTCAGGGTGGTCAGATTTACCGAGATTATGGATTCAACGAAAAATCGCGGTAGCGATCAATAATTACCGGGATAAACTAACTGCGCAGTACAATTATTCATTATCACGCCCACTTTGACCGCATACATGATATCCTGTCTGGTGCAGACACTTTCCCGATACTGAGCATGAACATCTGAGTTAACCTTTCCATTGGGATTTAAACCCCGACTATCGGCACACATATCGACCGAACAATGGCAACATTTACAAACAAGATATCCAAAGATAAATAAAGATACCGATAAGAAAGTATTTTCGCAATAGAAAAGAAAAGACATAGCAAAGAGAAGCCTGTAGCCAGCAACATGACGAAATAACAATAAAGAAAAATAACTTAGCATTGCCTAAAAGGGAGAAAAATCATTGAATCAACGAAGAAAACAAAATCTACTAAACTTTTGCATCACTAAGAGGACACAGTAACAAATATCAAGAATAAGGACACAAATTGAACAAATAGAAAAATGCAGTCGATTTCTAAAGTAAGTCTGCGTTGACGGATGACAGCTTTGTGATGCTCTTGCAAAAGAACCTGGATGTCACCGTTGACAAAAGGAGAAAAATCAATAAGGGAGATTCTTACGAAATCTTGAAACTGTGAACGCTACGCACGTACGACACCAGAAGGAACTCATCTCCGTCCGCATTTCATTTACAAGAAAAATAAGTCTCTCAATCCTCATCGACAAACTCTTTATTCCCGTAGGAAACCAACACGCGCACGTAATTTCCACGCCGATTGGAGTTTTGCTACGATGCGAACTCTCATCTATTTCGAGACACTTCAAGAAAGGTATACAAAAAAAAGACGAATCTCCACACAATAGCTCAAATATTTACGAATCTCACGAATTCTCATCTCCACGCGCCTGACCGTTAAGGGCTTCGAAAGAGAGAGGGAAAACGGTATTCATTTATTCCGACAGTCTACGTCACGAGAGCTTTTTATGTCTGTAAACAAACCTCATCTGGCAGACATCTCGACGTGAATTCCTTCTCCATCTCGTTTCTACCGTCATTATCGAAATTTCATTTCCCTTCCACACCGTAAAATATGCCGTTCCCGTTTTCCTGCGAGGAAAAAATTCGGACGCGAAGATTTAAACTTCCAATTTGGAGGAAGCGTGAAAGCACGATTGGGAGGCACCGAGGAACGAGGAAGATGGATACGCCGCGGCGGCGGTCAAAGCCGCGAAATGAAAGGCATGGGATCGCGCGGTGGGTCACATTAACCAGAGGCTTTACCTGGAACCTGGTACGGGAGATGGGGCGGCATCCAGAAAAGCGATGCAGGACGCGAAGAAAGAATAGGATGAGCAGCCACGTGACGTCTACTCTTCATGGTGCGGTCATCCGTGCACCGTCTATAAAACCCGATCTCCGGCAGAACAGCATCCTCGCCCTGAGTAGCCACCTTTAACGCCAGCACCACCGCTGGAGGAGGCGAACCTCCTTACCAGCGCACAATCGATAGGGAAAAAACAATACGATCCCACCTCCCCTCCGAACCGGAGGATTCTCCTTGGTGCACAGGTGGGAGGACGATGGGATAAGTCACCAATTAAAGAGTGCGAACTGAACACCAACGAGGAGAAGGCCCACACGGAAGAACGAATAATCCGTACACGGAGGGAGGCGTCGCTCCGGACTTAGCACAACACCGACGGCGGTATCCGACAAGTTCATCAACGCCCCAAGCAAACTCTACTCCTCGCGGATTGACGCACTACTGTTTGGTTCCGCAAGAGGGCAGAGCGACTCGCGGTTAGAGGCGTCCCCGACGGGATGCGGAGAGAGGGGAGTCCGGGCGCCACCGTAGGGGAAGTCCGAAAAAGGGGCCACACCCTCTCGAAAACCCCACCGAAAGGGGTAACAACAACACCCGACAATGAGAAAACGATACCGCTCCCACAGTTGCGTGCTGTGGCACTATCCACGGCACCCTCCTCCAAAATTTTCTTCTTCCACGGCACCCGTGAGGACGTTCGGTTTTTCCGGAGGACCCGACGCGAAACACACGATCACACTGTGGCGGAAGGAAGTGGTTTCCGGTCACCGCCTTCTCCCCCTTTCCCCTCCGCCGGAATCACCCCGACACCCTCTCCTATCTCCCGATGACGCGCCGCTTCCCCTGCGATGGCGCCGACTGGTAAAACTCCACCGCGCGACACAAAACGCACCCGCGGAAAGAAGTCCTTCCGGGAACCAGAGGCGCAAAAACAGACACTTTGAACACACCACCGGGAACCACTATCTTTAAGCGACTAATCTCGCGGAGAATGGAGATTGCACGCGGTCGACCGCCTGACAACAGACTCGGAGACTGACTGAGGAAAGAAGCACGCAAGCACGGCAGAGACTGCGATCACGCGCCCCGCCCCCTTCGGCAATGCCCCGCGGTGACGCAACGCCAAACACGGCCCCTACACAACGAGGAGAGGAAAGCTTTTTTCTCTTCTTCCCGCTTCCCCACCTGGAAGAGGGAGGACTCTACCCTTCCTCCATTGCAGACGCGGTGCTCCCCTCCCCCGCCTTCGACTCCCTCGCGGGGTTTAGGTCCTCCTCCCTCAACTCCCCCCTTTTCTTCTCTCCCGAGCGGCGTAAACAGTTAGCACACAGTGGAGCCAACGCAGGCGCTAAGGAGGAGCTTTCGGGACTTGGGTTCCCGGAGCAAAACCAGCGCACCAATAACCACTCCCCCTCACAGTTTATGGTAAAGGGAAACATTGACCAGCCTACCGGTAGACTTACAGTCTCCGATGTGCGAGCCTTGCGTAGGTTGTGCGACTACAGCGGACGCTGAAGATAACCAAATAAGTGGAGCAAAGTCCGACAAACGCGCGCCCAAGATAATCGATTATCCGAGGACAATCTGATCTATTCTACCTCATATTCGTAAATTTTTGCAAAATTTTCTAGTCCAAATCTTCCCAACGACTGATGAACCATAATTAAGGTGCTAGTGCAGCTTACAATTTCCAAAAGTCGCAAAAGTTTACTACATCACGTTAGAAATGTATGTTCAAATTCGTTGGATGCTTCATTTGCAGAGAGATTTCTTAATATAACATCTTTGACAATTTCATTCCGTATTTGACATTCTCCATGCCACACGCCGAAAGAAGGCTCGCAGGGTAGGTATGTAGATGTAGATGATATTCAGAAGTATTCTCCTTGCAAGATTTGTATTTCGACCGACTGACGAAAAGATGGTAGAATGCTACGCCAATAAAAGGTAGATGAGGCGGCGGAGGGAAAAATCGAGGAGATTGTATGTAACATAGGATCATTTTGCATAACGTTGCTGAGATTGACATGCTTCCAGTTAACATCGTCCGTGAGCTGCCTATCGCATCAAGGCGGTTCCGGTTAACATCGTGTCGTTATCACTCGGTTGACGCGTTACTGCTCCAGAACTTCAACACCGGATGGAAGTAGCACATTAGAAAATTCTAGAGGAAGCGTCGCCTAGGTGGAGAAACTCATTCTCCCACATAAAGCTTTTCCCAATTAAAATCACGCTTTTAATTTTTTCATCAATAAGCAGCAACGAGCCTAAAATATGCAGGGACTATTTAAAACATAAATACAGTGATAAACTAACGGAATATTACATAGGTTTGTACGAGTTCATAATTACCTAAAACGCCAATCGTTAAGTTCGTGGATATATTTCTACTTCTGCTCATGCGTGCCCAAGCTCATTTAAAATCTGATGAATAATGCAATGAATTACTCTTGGGAAAAACATCATCGTTGCGCGAATTCTCTTCGCCATTGATTTATCCAGCACAGATCGTTTGTATTGCATGGTAATTGTATCACGGTGTTACAATCCCGAACGGATTATGGAACCAAAATTAAGCCAAGATTACTTCATTCATTTGTAACAGTTTATTCGGAGACTCCCTCATCTTGCGATTCTAACAGCGACCCCGTGGCCTATAGAAGACGCCTGTCTCACTTTTTGAGGTTTGCACAGTCGCAACGGCAAAAATCGATATGATGAGACGGTGACATAGTAGGGGACAGAGTGATGGACGAAGATGGGGTGAGGTGAGCTGACGAAAATCTTCTCATACAAATTAAAACGTAAAGGAAGATAACCTCGAACCCAGGAATTCTGGTCCCGCGATGCTTTCAAACATTCCCGCCTTGGGAGTGAAATAGAGGAGTAGATATAAGTGGGAAACGTAGATGTGAAAGGTGGATGTAATGGTGTGCCGAGGGAAGGAAAGGATTGGGCGGAAGGGTGGCAAACGGGAGTAAACATTGGGAGGATAATGGACTAGAAAGCTCGCCCACCCACAGTCATAAGAAGGAAAAACTTCTGGTGGTGTGGGAGAACGCCCCCTACTCTCGGGGCTTTTCCACGACCTTAAACTGACACTGTTAGGAGATGAAAAAAAGGACTCAAGCTTTTGTCGTTCCCTCGGAAAACTTCTGAAGTTTAATTTGGCGCCCACCCAAAGTACCTCGCCGCTTCAAATGTGATTAAAAAAGTCGGAAGAGGTCGAATTTAAAAATACTCCATTTATTCCCCTCCTCGTAGAAGCAATACCGCGATAGTCTCATAAGAGTGGGCGTGGCACTACCATTTTTTTATTTAAACGATCGCCATGATATGGCCCTCGTTTTTTACGTTCATGGTTATCTCCTAACTCTATCCAGGGAGAGAAGCACACTCAGAAAAACAGCAAACAAACAAACTTTTGGAGAATATGTCTCTTTTTGAAAGAGTCTACTCCCTTGCGTTATCAAATGAAACAACATAACGCCCGTGGGTGTGTTAAACAGAAGACGGCAAATGCCACGCCATGTGAACTATGGATATAGACGTCATTCGCCAGCAGTGTTTCACGCTGCTATGCCCTCATTCTTTGCCATTAGGAAAGAGAATATTCCTCACTAATGCAGCTCATTTTCCTGCTTTCATCATAGTTGAATGTGTACTAAAAGCAGTAATCAGAACCCTTTTATCATACCTCATATGCCCAACTTCGACATATTTAATTATGAAAGAGTTTTATCAGGACCATAAGGTCTGCCTTTTAGATCAATACCGTGGTTACATAATTCAGATCTCCTTCATGCGTTAAAGTAACCTAACGGTTAGGTACAAGGTTAAAAAGTTGATGCATATAGTATTACTGATTTTATTGGATGGTATGAAAACATTGGTAGCAGCAAGTTCGATTCTTAAAACATCGATCGTTTATAGCATTTACTAATGGAAACCAAAATTGAGAAACTCAGAACATAGACCACTTCTATTTATCCTCAATACCCTTTCAATTGTCTGCAATTAAATTCGTCCTGTATTGATATCTTCACTACGATAAGGTGATTTTCAAAGTCCTTTCCGATTCGCAAACAATTTTCGAAATGAGTTTTGACAATCTGACTTTGTAAAACAATAGATAGAACTTTAAGACTACTTTTTGATAGTATTGATCACAAATTTGAAAAGTTATCGTCGAGGCTGGTAAGAAATAAAATAGAAAGAATAAGGACTTTCTATAAGCATCATAACGCTTAAGAATCGATGCGTCACGATAAAGTATTGAATGTTTCCAGCTAAAATATCCTTAAACAGGAGAGTAACGCTTAAGGTCTACCTGGCATGTGGTATTTTTCATTCCACTATATTCCGTCCTCACATAAATCAAGAGGCGAAAGGAAATTATTCTCAACAAGACTCCGAACGAATTGAAAGGTACACAACCGATCGTTTAAAACGTTTCCTCACGCACCAAAAGAGGCAAAATACGCACGATTCCGTACAGTGGCACACATTCGAAGCTGGAATCACGAGGAAGTACCAACAGCGAGCCAACTTTCGGTGAGAGACCGACTCGAAAACGAAAAAGCGGAAGATCAACTGTTGCGTTGGTGCAAATTCTCCGTGTTTGCTCAGAGACGTGGAGCTTTCGCGCTTTAACGCGCGAAATCACGTCCGCGAGTTTAGCGATGTTGTTTGGCACGAGGTGTCGGAGGGGAAGCGGATGGAAAAACCGTTCGGTTCCGCCGATCCTCGGCGGCTTTTCATTGGCCGCGTCTCTTTGTCGGAGAGTGATAAGGAGAGAGAGTGCGCGGCTCTGTAAGAGGGAATGGAATGCTCCGCCGGCAGGAGAGGAGATGGAGGTCTTGGGAATAATACCCGGAAGAAGTGGATGAGTTTGCAGGTGCGTCGCGAGCATGGCTGAAGAGACTAGCGATAGCGGGAGTGGAGAAAGAATGTGCGGGCGGAGACACGCGGGTGGAAACATGGGGGATATGACTAGCAACAGCAATTCTCAAGCGCGGCCACGGTGGCCGCTCGCGGTCACGATCGTCTCGCGCGACTGCAAGAACAATACAAGGCAGCCATTTACATAAACAAATGCAAGAACAATTATTCTGTCGTTGTTTAAAAACAATTCTGAAAACCTTAAGTCTGCATCAGAGGCTCAAGGTGTGGACAAGAGTGACATTTCTCCTTAAAAAAACTTAATCAAATATTATTTGTGCGAGTTGGTCTCCCTTAGTCTACGTCATCTAACTAGGGACCCTCAAAAACAAAGGCTTTATACCTTCCCCTAAAGACGGCTTCAGCAAACGTTGCACGTCTGCTGTAAATCATACCCCGAATTCGTTATCTATAAGTTATTAAGAATCCAAAAAAAATTTGCTATGAAGGACATTGCGTATAAACACTCATTTCCACCTGTTATATTAAAAATGGTAACCGATTTCGATTTATAATCACGTGCTAATTTTACAGTATTATTTTCACCGAACTTATATTTAATTAAAACCGAACTATGGTAACAACGGTAATTTGCTTTAACAAAGGTAATTTGTAGCAGCGGTTAAATGGAAATGTAATATGATGTACAATCATTGCACTTCATATAAATCTTCGATACCTGTATGGAATATCATCTCATAGATAACTAATCGAATTTTCTAATCAATACGTTCAAAACTAGGATTAGCAATTAGTATTTGTTTAAGCTACAATATTCCTAAAGTCCGCGGCAATGAAAATGAGAACCACAGGATAAGAAGGACACAAAAATAAGTAGGATAAAGAACGTTTGGGGAGGGCGATGAAAAAAAGAGCCGTAGGGCTTAAAGAGTTGATTTACGAGCAATTTACGGCACCGCCGAGAATTCGAGCATTTCTTTATTTTTTGTCGAGTTCTCCCACGCCTGGATTCATGCGAGGCATACAAATTAAGGCATGCCGCGGGGGTCTATGTTTGCACCCCGCAGACGCTCCGTCCCGCCCAATATTTTTTATCAAAGCCGTGTTGCGGAGCTCAGATGGATGCATTTCAAAACTTCTAAAGGGAGTTATAATCTGATTTATGCTCTGACTAGGCGTTTATAGACGGCGGTAGACTTTGCGAATCTTGAGCATGCCGACAGTATTCCATTCCACTAGCGCAATTCCTAATAAAACATGGGTTCAAACACCTCTTCAGATCTAATCACTGCGGGATAATGTAATTCGCAATTTCATTGAAACTAAAAAACCTCGTAAATACGAAATAATTTTTACCTTTTTCTCTCTTTGCACCATTTTCATCTTCCTTAAATTCGTTTTAATACGTAAGTAAAACCTCACAGCTGTACGTCATCTATTCTTCGACAGAATTACTTCAAACGTTTCAGCTCTCCGGCACTCGAGCAGTCGCGGTTTAATTAACTAATCGGGTTAATCATTCATTTCCTATTCATTCCCTAGGGACAACCTTACCAGTTTCTCAATGCTCTTTAATAATCACTTGTGGTAGCAGTTTTTACTTACACTAACAGCCAAAGCCTAACGTGCTTTTAAGCTTCTACGAGGAATTGAACCTGGAATCTCCGACTGTGCTACTGTATCGGCTATCAGGAAATTCATATTCGTACGCTGTTTCTAAGAAAGGGAAATAAATAACCTTGTAGCTTAAGGCTTGCACTTGGATGTAATCATTAACAGATGGAACTAGAACTAATACAGGCACGAATGTGTATATTGCCATACGACGTAATTTCATTCAACTCTTTTAGATCCCTCCGTTTTTCCCACTTTCAATCAAAATTTTAAATGCAATTTCTCTGCTACCGCACCTAAGACAATTTCTTTCTGACCCACAAAAATTGAATTTCGGGACTTCAGCATTTTATGACAGCATCATGTGACGAAAATATCTGAAGAATTTCGCAATGACGAAAGTTTTCCACACCTGGAGAAAGTTCCGAAATAATCGGTCAAAACAGGAAGGTGCTTGCTGGAAAGTGACAAATGAAAAAAGATGCGATCTTTAATTCGAATCTCCTAAGCCTAGCGGTCAGTTTCCCGCTAACCAATCACGTATCCCGTTGTCTCGCTGTGTACCAAACGATGCGGCGGTCAAAAGAATTCGAAATACGCTATAACACTCATTAGTTCTCACGCTATCGGTAACGCTAAGTCAGAATACGATCTGTTCGAAGTTTTCCCTTTAGAAGTGAGATACTTCCTAAGTTAATGTTGACATAAATTACAAACGGACGTCATGGGTCGTAACAAGTTGTTTAACATAGCAAAAGGAAATATAAAAGTAACTTTACTTTGTTAGAGGGGCATTTTACAAAAATACACGCACTACTACTAAACTAGGATAAAAAGGCAATTCACGTGCAGTCGGCAGAAGGGAAAGGAAACTCAGATTATATATTTAGTCTTCAGATGAAAGGAAAACAGGCAGGGACGTGTTAAGATCTTCAGCCACAATCAGATGGGATGTTTCTGACCTCATGAATGTCCCTTTTTTAACGCCTCCTGTTAAACTTAAGACTTCATATGGTCATATAATCCTATTTTCAGGGAAATCGATTACATTTTATAGCTACATTTTCTTAGATTTATAATTTTTAGTTGCCTGTTACTTGATTGTGCCCAATTTAATTACTATTTTTGACAATCTAGAAAAGTGACATAACAGATAATAAGGATAAATAATAGATATACTGGATGAAACCGATAGAAAGAACGGGAAATATCACCTCAAATATCTGTCATTTAACCTCGCCTCTAGAAAGCTCCCTGTGACAAAATGGTTACTTCGTGACACCGGTCATGAAAACTCTAATATTGCTACAGCAAGAAAAATCGGGCTAGAACACAAAAAATACTTCCTGTTAAATGTCAATTGTGAGAAATTCAACTGAAAACCAGATAATTAAGAACTTTACTCTTAATGGAGTATATGGTACATAGAGAACTCTCGTTTGCGTACTTTAAAAATAAAATATCCCGAATTCTTCCCGAGAATACAAAATCCGGTATGCAATTTGAAGTTTTACTCGCAATAAACTCGATTCCTCGACGAAATTCAAATCATAACCTGTAAGAGATATATCAAGATTATGTCCGAGCTAAACATCACTCCATCGCCTCGGATGAACCCATAAAATTTAAAATTTAAAACCGACACAGTGATATAAGGGCTTTAACTCATCATGTCGTTCGCAGACTTATGAGTTAGACTGAGCAATGGGCGTACCAAACGCCAGCCGCCATAGGCGACGTATGGGTTACACTGATAAATGAAACAGCGCGTCACGAATGGGCAACTGCGCGGTAAATGCCCAAGAGAAGCAGTCGCGAAGAATAGTTTTTTCCTTATTGCGCAACACCTTCGGAGAAAAAACAAATCGTGTATTCGAGAGCAAAGAGATGTCGCGACTAGACTTGGAGAATTTCAAGTTTATCCCTCAAGGATACAGCCGGAGAGAGGATGATTGTGATGCATCGGGAGATCCGCAGATACTGGATATAGTGTTAAGGAAACCCGACAGCAGGCGTCAAAACCTATTTCATAGCATTTTTTATGTTAATATCAGTTATAATGATTTATCGAGTACCCTTAAAGCAGTAAAACTGCGCCACCGTGGTGTAAAATTTATTTCAATAAGCATGATTTCAATAATATTATTTTTATCTCATCACGATACAAAACTTGCATCATAACGTTGCATCGTCACGAATAAGTTCACTTGAAGGTCGTCCTTTATTCCCAACAATATGTCTCCGTGAAAAATTTACTGATGTTTTTGAGAACGTTGATTGTATCAACTCCTTTCACTCAAAAAATTTATCTTGGACGGACTTCACTTAAAAAGATATAACAGCAGTAGTGTATCTAGACTTCTCTGGGAAACTTCTCTGAGAATAACTATCTTAAGTCAAGGAAGCCTTTCCGGGTATCAAATATACTTGGTAGGCTTTTATTACTTTACCATTAGAAAATTGGAGGAATATTGATTTTAGAAGTTTATAGGAGGAAGTTAAGAGGGTATATTTCTTAAGAACCAGAAAAATCCCTTTTCGATAATGATTTTTACGGGAAAGCACATGCCACATTCCCTTTAGCCCCCACCAGATACGCACCTGTATGAAAGCACGATACAGATAGTATACAGTTTTTACAACGGCCAATTGCATTACTGAAACGTCGCTGGTGCATAAGGTACCAGGTGGAATCAATGGAAAAGATGCTAAACATGCAATGGCCTTCAGGCGTAACCGTGGGATGCCAAACGCCTTCGGGAGCCAGACGAAGTAACTTAACGACGACAAGAAAACAACTTTTACGAACATATTGCTTCTCAAACTATTATACGCGAAATTCTTCTATCAACAGTATTGGAGCGTATATTTTCTGGCGACAAACTTCTCCCTTGCTTCCTTCTGCCTTATCCCGAACAACTCGTTACCCTTTTCCCATTAGGGCCGGTCATTTTCCATTTGAATTATTAACGACTACCGTTCCTTTCCGAGGGGTAAAACAATGGAAAGACGGAAAAGAGCGCCGCTGCGATATATTTTATGCGGAGGAGGAACGGCAGAGGCGAATAACAGAAGTAACGAGCGTCGCGTAATTAGCGCAAGTGTATAAACCAATTAAGGAGCAGAGCTACCCGTCTAGAGAAACATAACAAGGTCGTTAATAAGAAGGCGGCGCGGCAGAAAATTGATTTTTCGAAATGGAAAACAAAACAGGCCTTATTATCATCTTCGTCGAGGAAAGTGAGAACGCTGACATCTCTCCTTGTTACGAAGCTAGCCAACACGCTATGCGCAAGACAGATACAATTTTACTCGAAAAAATACGATACTCACATTCTCAAACAGTAGTAAGGTGTATATACGAAGTACTTCGCCCAAATAGCTTATACATCATTTCGAAAACAAAAATGTTTTGTGTTTTCAGTTAGGAAAATTTCATAGAAATGTTGCCTAGGCAAAATCTCTATGAAAATCCAGATCCACGCTCTAAGAAAACATTCAATGACTTTAGAACTACTGGGAAGAAATTTCAAGGGTCGATTTGGTTAAAATAACATATTTTACGATTTATCATATCCTAATATTTGTAAATTACTGTACATACATTAATATTTGAGAGTAACTTTCAAAATTAACGGAGGATATCACCATTCACAATATCCTTGTTGATCAGAGTTCGCTTTTATTTCAATCCCTGATCTCCACCTCAAGGTTGCTTCACGCTTTGATTTATCTACTGTGGGGCATTTTGATTAGACGAATTTAGTAATTCTATTTGCCTTTCTATTGTCTAAATCATAATCATACTATTTGCCTTCACTTTCTTGAGACAGAAAATATAATGCAGAAATTAATTCCACCGATATTATTTTATTTCGAAGATATTTTCATTAATCCTAGCTTTGTATGAGTACATAAGATTTTACAGCTATTTCCAGATAATGAAGACAAATTTACATACATAACGACTTCAAAATGCTAAATATTCAACATTACTTCGTTTATAATTAAGAGCATTAATTCAAGTAAGAACCCACGATTCTAAAAAATGCTTTTCCGGAAATGAATCCTGTTTCTAGAACTGGATTTAACTAGGTAAGATTTAGGCATCAAAAGATGACTCAAGCCGACTTTAGAATGTCTTTATTTGACAGCTATTAACTATGGTTACAGTGGTGCAATTAATGTTAACAGCTACGTATGGACAACAACGACCAGAAACAAACATCAGAGTTAGATAAGTAGTGAATAATTATAATATTTGAAAGACTTATGTGAGGAACGTTCCTACTTACATTTTACACGAAGAAAAATCGATTCCAAGTGAACTGATCACTAATTTATAAAGGGGAGATGCTGAAAGATCAATAACGAAACCTTGCTTACTTAAGTATTTAAGTGGGTCGTGATATATTTATTGCAACGAACATCCGATAGGTATGTACTCTTAGGGAATCCTCATCAGTCACGAAACCTGGAACGCGAACGTGAAGCTTAAATAGGAGTTTTTTTTCTGGATTACGCCATTAATGTTAAGTCACTTATAAGAGATCGTTCCGAGATAATAGCAACTTATCTGAGACTTGACCTACGTCCAGTATAACATGTGATCAATGCAAGGAAAAGAGGAGGATGAAGATGATTCGCAAGATAAAGTACGATTAATGACTATAGAAGAGGGAAAATATCTTCGCCGCGAAGCATTATAATAGGCGGAGATAGAGTAAATCCTGCTGAATATTCACTCCTAAGTCACTATACACTTTTGAAAGCGAAAGAAAGGAAGAACCCAGTAACAATAGTAAGCTAGTATTCCCAAAGAGGAAATAACTTTTGTAAAATTCAAAGAAATGAGCTACAACCATGGGAAGATCCAGGGTGAGACTAGTGCGATTACCTTGATAACTATGTGGTACTAGCAATTTGCCTAGGACCTGACAAGGAGCTTGAATCAAAACCAGATTGTTTAGTTTTCCCACGATCACCACACATCTACAACATATATCACGACAGAGTAGTACCTTAAAAATTAACAATTTAAAGATATTAGACGAGTTCACAAGGAAGTTGTCCCTATGGAAAGCTTCTAGATCCGCACCCGACTACAACTCTAAAAATGTTGGAATTATTACACAAGTATTTCTCATTGTGCATTCTATAATTTTATTTAACCTTGTTTATCCATACACGCAAAGAAAAATGAGGTTCTAAGATTTCTTTTTGTTCACAAATTTCTCAAACATCTACCCACACTCTCGTACCAATATCGAGGTGATTTAAAATTTGATTCAGGTCCCGTTACGTAAAAATTGATATTAAGGTTGGAAATCCGCAACGACTGCCCTAGAATAATACTGTAGACGGAAAGTTTGTTTGCAAAAAAGAATTTTTTTAACGAATAAATGAATTTTTAAAACAAAAAATACAAACCTGAAGGATGATTGTTAGAAAATGATACCCCCGAACCAATATAACTTTACCAATCTCTAGAAAGTATTAGCATTCATATTGGCGCAGAGAAACATGAATCATGAATTCATGAATATGAATGAAAAATAGATAAATAGGTTTGGATGTTTAGTAGCGAAAATTACTTTCAATCTATAAAATCTCCATACGAACTTCTCAATAAAATATAAAGAATATCGCTATAGCGATTATTTTTAGTAAATTCTTTTAATAACAAGAGTGAAAAATTGCGACATGGCAGGTATTCTAACCACTAAACAACACTTTGCGTTGTGTTTATTAACAGTTTAGTTAACGGAATAAATATTAATAATATACTCAGAAGGTACAAAATCCACATCAAAGACGAAAGACAACACAATTTCGCGAGCATCGCGAATCTTGAATAAAACCCTTCCGTTAACTTTGAAGCAAAACACAACTGGCCGCAACCTCAGGAAACCGCAGTGGTAATTTCATTCCCGCACTCCCAATCTCGCTCCCAAAAAAGAGAGGCTTATTACCCAGTCCCTTTCCCGCCCGAGCCACCTTTGAGTCTCCAGAGCCACACCGGCGGCCGCAGCGCCGTCTGACGGCGAGGGGCTACCAGATTCGAATAATCCGCACCCCTTTTCAATGGAACAAACCATAAACCCTCTTTACGTGCCGGAAACTGGGCGTGTGATTAGTCCCGTTATTAGAGCGCGAGGGAGATGAGTGCTCCTTTTTTGCATGAAAAGGTTGGGAAAGAGGAGGAGGGCGTGTGGGTAACGAAGGATTAAGGGGAACGCGAGGGATGAGGGACGACCCGAGGGCCATCTCGTGAAAATAAATGTTCACGCTCGGCGAGCCCATTATTTTGTCTCCCGGAAGGGTAAACCACTGAAATGATACGTGCGTATGCCCGCTGTACAATGAAGACCTCTCATTTTCTCTCGGCTACCTAGTGTTGTAACTGGTAGGCACGAAGAAAGGGTGTGCGTACGCGACGAGGTCTGTGGGCGACACATGCGAGGTCTGCAGTTGACGGAGTGAAATAATGGGAGAAAAACAGCATTGCGAAATTAAAAAAAAATCCGTTCGCGGAGGGATCCTCGTGGAATAGGAGGACCTATGCGAAAAATTTGAGAAGCACGCGAGAGGAAACGGTGGCATCTTTCCTTCGTTTTGCCGGGTTTTTTCAACATTAAAGGTGAGATCACTGAGGTGACTCAGTTTTGTAGAGTTTTTGCGCGAAAATTGACGCCTCTGCTGCACCAAACCTTACGTACAGTTAGCTCTTTAACGTTCAAATCCAGTAGAAGAAGACGAAAATATGGTTAAGAATTGTTACATCCATATAAATTCCATTGAAAGTTATCTATCGTACCATACCCTTTGGAGATAATATTTTTCACATTAATACTACAAGTCTGCAACTACAGAAAGGTGAAACAGCTAAATGAAAGAAAACGAAGCCCAAAATTAAATTAAAATAAAATAAAAGCTCCTAAAAGTTGTCCAAAGATAAATAATTAAGGGATAACAAGTACCATAAACATCTGATGGTACTTTTCTGATACTAGACACGTGAGAAAAAAAACATTTATAAAATATAGTTGCACTAAAATCGATTTCTACTGAAAAAATATTAAAATGCTCCATTAGAGTGAACTTTATACTATACCACACAAAACAACAAACCTGATGATGTAGCCACGCTACGAAACCATGGTCATGTGTTTGTTGCTTTGTGTGGTATAGTATAAAGTTCACTCTAATGGAGCATTTTAATATTTTTAACATTAATAATTACCACAAGATTACCCCTGAATCTGTATCCTTGATTTCTACTGATTTCTATAGTTGTTACCATTACAAATAAAATGAGATTATAGATAAAATGAGATGCATGAAATACAGTCTTAAGTTTTTAGAAAGAAAATTTGCTTCCTTCAATTTTGATTTCAGAATAAGATGTGACATATAATGACAGACAGTAATCAGTAAAATGTTCGCACAGTATAAATATAAATATTTACACAGTATAATAATACAACATTTCCCCGCATGAAGTAATAAGAAAAATCAACATTATTTGCATTAAAACGCGAAAAACTGAGTGTCATCAGAATTACCACCTGAAGATCGTTCTTTTAATAACTGAATTTACTAAGGATGTCTTCCACTAAATGTTTGCAGCCTCGTTTATAATCAATATAAACTATTCTCTAAAAATGTATTCAAATAATTTTTAACCTAACAAAAAAATTAATAATTAACCTACTACAGTTTTCCTCTAGGTTTTGCACAGACCAGCCTAATTCGATGGGAAATATATCATCATATAACAAACAACTCACGAAATTGGAATTTTCGTAAGGAAAGAGCACGTTACATTTTCCTTTTGGGAAATATTGAGAAATACTTGTCACGCGTGGCGACGAAAAATCTCAGGGACGCATTCATTACCGTGGGGATGTTTTGTGCAACGACTTCAAGCTAATTGGGAGAACCAACAACGTTTTCAAAACATAAGGCGCAAAAGAATGAGTAAAAAACCCTCTTCTCGAGGATAAAAAAAGGAAACTTGCAGCGAGACTATTTGTTTGCCTACGTTAACTATTTGAAGCGAAGCATTTTTCCTCTGGTTAAACATAGAATAACAACAATGCTGGGGGTAATACAATTTTCACATAACGCTAGTAAAATAAACTAATACTAAGCGATAGGGTTTCCTGTATAGGAGTAAATTTTTCTTTCCTGCAATTTGATTCCCAGTGCTAATTCCGCACGCAAATCCTAGCTCGATCTTCCGAAACCTCGGCGCGTTATTTCGAATAGAGGAAACAAGTCTCGGGTTTTAGAGAGAGGCGTAAAAACAAAGCTGTGAGATAACTCGATACCCTTCCCGAGTTATGAACTACGTTCGCATACCGTTCCAATTTTATGGAGCGTAGTAAAATTTCTTGATTATCGCATCCCAACGTCATGCACCTTTCCCCGGATTACGTATGCTCCTCTACGAAGGTTAGAACGTCAAACTTCCGATTTCTGTCGGTTTGCTCAGCCATTATCCTCGAACTCATCAAACGTGGCCAAAAGAAAACAAGGGCTTGGGTCCAAACATGGAAGATTACCTTAACCCAGCGGCAAATATTTTAGAATCGACCTAATTGCGTGGGGATAAATCCACACACCATAGAATTTCCTGCCCAAAAGCCGACAAAAGCGAGCATTTTGTTTGCCGAGGCCTTATTAAATTTCCTTGTTATGTTTTGCAATTCTCACCTAGTCGCCTCCCCGACTGTTGGCGAGTAAACTCATACCTGCGCTATAGTAAGCCCTAACCCTATTGTGCTCCAAAAGTGGGATTTCTTTACCGACAAAAATGATTTCCTCTTCGTGGGAGATGGGTCAAGAAGACATAAACCCTCCAACCAAATACAAATAAGAAATGTATAACCTTGTTATCAAATTGCAAACATTATGTAAGAATTATGGGAGCTATAACCTCTAATACCTTCAAGGTTTCCTGTTTCAATCAATCACAGCAAAAAAAAAAGAAAAAAAATGTATAAGTAACATTAACTGACGGCGCAAATGTGATACGAACGATCAATCATGTACTATCGAACGGAATGCTTTTGAAAAATTGTAGCTAAGAGTAAAAGTGTGTTAATCTATTTTTTACCAGAAAACCATAATTGTATACATGGAAGTATCTGAACAACATACACGAACATGCATGAAACTATTCATGCAATATCAAGAAAAATCTTTCGGCGCCATCAAAATAAAGGGGTCGAAAATTCTAGAAAATAAAATAAAATTCGAAATTAGCTTCGGTAACTTTTCAAACATCATAAGAAAATAGAGTAAATAAAAATGTGGTCCATTTCAAGGCTTTGGAGACTGAAAATATATGGTAAAAATTGCATTAAATTGTTTTTACCTTAAGTTTATCACGATACAAATAGATATCGTCAATCGAGTCATCCACAAGTAAGAGAAAATCAGATTCGAGGTTTCATTTTATACGGACGAATTTCAACCCGTATGGTGGCTATGACTAACGAGGGTCATACGTACAGCTCTCGTGATTTGATGTATCGTGATAAGGAAAAGACAGGGGCGTCTGTTGCCTGCAGCAGAACACGCTGATACTGAGAAAGAACATCTGCCAGGCTTTGTTAACTCCTATCTTCGGATTACTCAATCAACATTTTTGCTTGATTTTCCACAGCGTTCACACTAATATACTCAAACTATTAACAGCAGTATGCCTAAATGTGACAAACGAGGAAGTAAGAATTACATCTGCATATTTACAAGTTCTTTCCAATCTCAAGGGGAAGGAGAAATTGGATGTTCGGAAAGTCAGGAAGAATTCATTCATGGAAAAAAGTAACTTGGGTTTAGTTTTGAGGTAAGAACGAACTTCTTTAGAAATGAAGAAAGGTAGGAGCTTTTGGTGATTATTTCCTAGAGTAATAAAAAGAGTACAAACAGGATCGAAAAAAAATTACAGTAATAATCAAAACAAAGATGCATTCCATGGTATCATTATACCATGGAATGTGCAAAATGACCTTAGTTGTCGAAGCACTTTTGTAAATAATACCATTTTTATGAACTATTATAATAATACATAATTGGGTAAATGTTCAAATGCAGCGATTAGTAATTCCTCCATTAGAGTGAACTTTATACTATACCACACAAAACAACAAACCTGATGATGTAGCCACGCTACGAAACCATGGTCATGTGTTTGTTGCTTTGCGTGGTATAGTATAAAGTTCACTNAATAATACCATTTTTATGAACTATTATAATAATACATAATTGGGTAAATGTTCAAATGCAGCGATTAGTAATTCATTTGAAAACAGATGCAATAAGATACCAAAACATTTCATTATATTACACTCAATTACTATGTTTGCAATAAACTCTTTTAAAGTCATACTATTCTACAGCACAGAAGATGCGTAATTAACAATTTTGAAAGATCAAATTTGGTGATTGATTACGTTTCACTGATGTTTATTTAACGGCTGATTAAAATCGACCTTTCGTATGATGAATCACCAACCCGGGTGGCCAGCGTCCCACAGGAAGGAAATTCGAGCAATTAAAAAGATTCCGCTGACCCAGCTCTGGAACCACAAACATCAAGATTCTTTACTACGTAAACAGTGGAGAGAATAGAATCCCGAGGTGGGCGCAGAGCGTTAACAGCCTTTCCAACTATCGCAACCCGTTCCGTATGAGCAATATCACCCACGATGACGTACCCCGCACCCATGCCCTAATTGCGTCACTCGGGATACAAAAATGTGAAAGTGCAGCCGTTTTCTCAAGGTACGTCATCCCATGGCGAGGCGAGCGTCTTCAAACGGTGCCACTGATGCAAGTAAAACTGGAACGTGGAAAGGGGCAAAAACGTAAACAGAAATTAAGAGCGAGAGTGAAAAATCTGCGAAACGACACCGCCCCGAAGGCGACATCTTCAATCTGCGTTCCGAAACATTCCTTCTCTACGGGTAGTACATCTTATCTGACTCATCGCGCCACTCCCACTAGTGACACCTCATCCAACGTTATTCATCCCGGCACCTGACCGTCCTTCCTTTCCCCACCCTTCCCACCCACTACTTTCGTCGGCAAAAACAGTTTCAGAAAGGGTTCCCATAGCAACTGCCTTGTTGACGGGCCGTTTTCTCATGGGTCGACGCCGAGGAACAGGTCGGGAGGAAGGGCTGTCATCCAAGGGTGTGGGAGAGGGAGTTAAGGAGGGTGAAATATGCCGAGGAGAAGATGAGACTGAAGAGGAACGAACTTCTTCACAATGAGAGGCATTATGGGAGCCCCCGTGAAGATAATCTCAAAAGGCATGATGTGCGAATTGAATAGGTTGACGAAAACGGATTGAGCGCAGCGAGGAGAAGACAACGGAGGGAATTCTCAGAAGAAATAAGAGAATAATCATCTGGAAAAGTTGAATTAGTTCGGAGGAACTCTGAAATGGAAGCTGGGCCTGATTGTAATAGCATTCTCAGCGAATTCATACCGGAAACCCAACCACTTCCAGCCAGGAAGGAATGTAGTATGACATAATTTTCCCAAGATAACCCAACTATTTATTAACTTCCGGGTGCTGAGTTAGAAAAATATCGCAAATGCATACAAATTAGTCACAGATGTAAAATAAGGAAAAGGAGACTATGAGCGAAAGAAGAGAAGCTATTTCCTGTAATAAAGGAAGTATAATTTCATGCTTAACTAAAATAATGGATTACCAACGACCGGCTTTAACACTGGTTTACATGACCTCCGTGTATGATCAAGAAGAGTATTGTATTCATTAATTTAAAAATATCATTTCGTTTTAAATTGTTCTTAGAGAAGGTGCGAAATGACCTTAGCTGTCGAAGCACCTTTGCCAATATACTACTACTATTAAGATGGATAACAACAATAGAACGAATTGCTTGTCGAAATGATTTATTTCTCTTTTAAAAATTGAATACACATTACAATACACAAGGAGAGACGGTTTAAACATCCCCTAAAATCAGTAATGTGTTTGCATTTTATCCTTACATTGAGTTCTCAACTACATCATTGAGAAAGCTAACGAAATTTTCACATGGCCACTCCTTGAGGAAAGGAAAACTTGATCGATCACCCTTTAGTTGACTTCGGAAGGTATTGGGATTCCTGTAGTAAGAGGTTCACTTAAATTAGGAATTATATTTTAGAAGACTCGAAGGGCATTCACCCAGCTAGTATTTTGGGAACTTCTTCGCCAAGAAGTTACCAAAATTTCTCCTATGTATTGAACTTACTGAAAATAATTAAACGAAGGAGTAGAAATTCATTGCCTAATATTTTAACAGGAAATCATAAGGCCTAGAAACCAGTCCGAAGACATCAATTCATTCATTATTATAATATATTACATATAATTATTAATTCCGTAATGCCGACGGAATATTCAGGGTCGTTTTCATTCACATTCGAATTCCTCTTATTGACGTCGGTGATATAAAAACTTAATGTCTATGTCTACGAAAGAACCCTCCAAGCCTTTCGGCGCGTGGCAGGGGGTGCATGCACCACGACTCTATTTCCCTAATCGATTACTTTCGCATACCGTTCGCGGAAAAAAATGAGTTCCTGACTCGGTTGGTTCTAGCATCTACTTCCCTGATCTTTCTCGCAGTATCAGAACGGTGTATGTAGTATGGTGAACGCATTATATCGGAATGCTTATTTCGGACATTATATCGGAATCTTAATACAAAAATAAAAGTGTTCAAAGGTACCATTTCCCTGATAGCTAATCAGTAGCGATCAAAATCCAGCAAAATAAGAAAGGTAGAATCAGCCTCCCTCGACACTAAATTTAGCGCATAGGTACCTCCCGATATTTTTTACTTGGAGGTGGTCGTTCGAAAATATGACGTGACTCACCGTGAAGGTTGGAATTCACAAAGAATCTCAATGGGGAGAGAGAAAACGCGCAAAAGAAAGTCACAGTCGCATTCGAGGTCACCGGTTCTCAATTTAAGCCACGAGACAAAACAAGGGGATTTTCTCATAGAAATGTAATTTCATAAGAACCACAAAATGTGTGAGATCTGCGATGAAATTTTTCCCATCGTTTACGAAAATAAGTGGAAACAAATCAAAAGTCATAATCATTATAAACTTGAATATTACGCAACGAAACCTCTCAGTTTCTGGAATGCAGAGAAGATTTTCGCATATTCCGCCGTACTCAAACCAGTGGTATATTCTAAACAGATTTTATTATAGCACTCGTTCATAAAAATCTTTTATGCAAATTTAAGAAAATTAGTCGCGATTACATCAGAGCTGTTTGAATGGCCATGAACTTCCACATGTTGCATGCTCACGCCCAGGTGTAGAGAAGAGGATGGAATTGCTCTTGGACATGTCTTCGATCTACAAACATTAATTTTAACAGATCAACAAGTTCTCCTATCAACATTTAATTAACATGACGAGATATCACTTAAGACAAGGTCTGGATATTGTTCCACAGCATGGATTGGAAGGGGTCTGGATCTTGGAGCTAGAGCGCGTACAACGCAGTTTCGTTAAGGGAGATTATAGTTTCGATAGCAATGTTTCAGAAATCTCCAAAACCCTCGGTTGGGAATCTCTTAAGAATAGAAGAACCGAGTATAGGCACAAGTTATTCCAAAAATTTTTAAGTACTGATCTGCATGACGGAAAACGCGGTATCGTGATACCCGGATTCTCAGCGAGCGCGATTTCCGAAACCAGACGACAAAAAGATTCCAAGAGATTATAGCGAGAACGGATAGCTATTACTGGTCTCTTTTGATAGCAATAGGAATACCATTCAGGTTCGGTGTTATCACACCTCCTGTAGTAAACCGAAATTTCCAGTTGTTAAGTTTTTAATGATTTATTTATTTAAACAAATATACATCTTAGATAAACCTTGTAAACGGTTGATAATGTCAAAATTGGCCACTGAGTGACAATTTCAATATCCGACAGAAATAATAACGATATATATGTATATAAACCTTTCAATCATACATTCCGATGCTCTGTGGATTATTTAAATAAATAAAATAAAAATTTTATCAAACAAGATTAAACATTGTTGTGGGTTATAGTGACCATTTGGTCCTCTTAGCTTGGTTTGGTTCGTCAGTGTGTGCCGGTGATGCACACAGAAAAATATTTCCACTCAATAACCGTGAAACAGTTACAGAGAAGTAACTCCTGCCAGTGATCGTCTTACAAAGTAAAATAAACGATAAAATTATTCTCAAAACAAGCAGAGAAAATGAGAGAAAGACTAAATAAAACACGCGCAAAAAGAACAAAAATGACCCACAAAGATGATTCGGGAACGATAGATCAGAATTGCATCCGCAAAAAAGTTCAATACAAACAGTATTACCTAACTACTAACATTAAGAAATACAGAAGATAACTAAATAAAGTAGGACGGAGCGTTTTATGTCTTTCACAGCAACTCAGTAAGAACTCCCATCTAACATACCAACTCATAAATACCGTCACGCTCACAACTCATCTGACAGCGCCCACGTTCATTACCTACGTGAAAACGCGGGAAAAACAAAATAATCCTCGCAGAGGAACTATCCGTCGCGCCTATCCGAACCTTCCGCGCACAAAACCCCGACAGTTTAGACATTTCTAAGTGTTTCTCCACCGTACACATAGCCTCCCCTTTTATTTTCGGACGTTTCTGAGGCGGTATTGATTGATGGCGACAGAGGGTCCACAATCGACGGCAGAAAGACTTTTTCCGAGGGAAAAAAAGTGACGGGCGGAAAAGAAGTGGGTCAAGTGAGTGCCATCGATTCTCACTTCAATCGACCGCCGCTTTCCAAACTGGAGACATTCGCGCCCAAGGGAAAAAAGGCACCCCGATATCGGAAAACATTTCCGAGATGCCTAATTCTCGGAAGCAATTTGGGAAATGAGAGGCGAAGCCGAGCGTCGTGATATTCTTCTCGGGGAAATAAGAATAGCGAATGCGCGACCGCAGGGCCGAGATTTCACAAAAAGCGGGAAATAACCGGCTGATACTTCCTTAGGATACGCACTCCGGAATCTGGTTACCCATCGCGATTGCGGGACTTAATCAAATTCTGCGGGGACGGAGGGGGGGAGAAAGGGCTGGAAAAATAACGTGGAAAATAAGGCCAAATTCGTGGAAGAAGGGGGGCTGTATTTGCGAGGATTCTTTTCCTGGAAGAGGAAGATGGGAATTTGGAGCTGGATGCGAGAGAGAGATGGAGATAAATAAACAGATAAACAAGTCGAGGAGTACGTAGATAAATGGGTAGATAAACATATATTTGGGAGGGAATTGGATTGAGGGAAACAAGAGAGAGAAAAAAGAAAAGGAAGAACGGATGAGAAGGAAGCTTTCGAGAATATGACAAGAATGAAGAAATCTGAGAGAATAAAAAAAATTTCACCATTTTCTTTCTGTTTTACACGTTGAAACCGCACGAGAATGTGATACTATATCATTATCTTCGTTCTGACATCAATCGCGAAAACGTAGCAAATACATAACTTAGAAATGTAATTTTTGGCTTGAATCTCATTAAGTTACGCGATAAAAATGAAACTTCAGAAATTGAATTAATGGTTCCTCATTCATTAGATTCAATACTAGCCGGAATAATTAGCATGTAAGTCAATTTTTTTAAATTTTAATAATTTTTCTCAGGTAATTGACGTTGAACGACAATTGTCTATCAAATAAGATGCTATTTTTTTCGAATTAATTCGCTCTTAAGTATTTATTGAAAGCATGAAGTCTCGAACTTCAAAAAGATGAAAGCCAAGAATATAAATGAAACTCAGACAAATGTTTGATTCTAATCTTTCAGGCACATAATTTGGTTAAGAACTGTCCTACTATAGGGCTTTTCCAAGAATATTTTTTTTTATCTGTGGAGAAGTAAACATCAAAAAGAAAGTACTCATCCCCTCATATAAAAAGTTTTTTTTAAGACTTCCCGCAAAATTTTATTATTATTATTTCATTATCAAAGGCCTTGATTCTAAAACATCATTCAATCACACTGGCTTTGATTTCATGCGGTCAAGGATTTTCACTTGCGGTAACGGAAAGAGTAATGGTAGTAAAAAGTCCGTTTCTTTCGGTAGCATCGTATTAAAACGAGCCAAGCCGGCGAAGTCAATACAATTCCAGCAAAACCTACCCATGCCTCATTTCTTCGGTAATTTCAGTGACAAAGCGCGAAAAAGGTTCCGTCGAATGTTACGCAATTTACAATATCCGATATCCTTCCCCGAACGACGACATCCCTCCTTGATCGCGCCCATTCGCGTAAACAATTCGGATCATGTACTTCCATCGATACACTGAAACCCTCCCCAAATTTCCCCAAAAATACGCACTGACTGGCTCAAAGACATCAACAACAATAAGGACCCCTTCCAGCCACGGAGGAAAGCCCTATAAAGTAGCTCGAAGGTAGGGAAAGGAAAGTTCTGATGAAAGAAAAACGGGAGATATAAAATAGAGGGTAGAGGGAAGAAGAATGGGAAAGAGCCTCCGAGAGAGACGAAGTATGGGAGCTGGAAACTAAATGATGTGGATAGTAAGGGGGTTGAGAAGGTTGGAATTGTAGGAGAATTGTTGTGGGAGGGGTGGGTGGGTGGATGATGTTGCCCGGCTTCGGCGCAACCGGAAGCCTTTCCGATGTTGCGTGGGACGCAGTTACCGTGGCAACAAGAACTACGCCCTCCCATTCTTCCTCCCCTTTGGAAACCTCAGCCAAGCTCCTCCAGCAAACTGTATTCCCCGAATAGGTTAGGAGAGGATGGGGAGGAAGCCTGGGGAATGTAGTTAAGGGCATGGCACTTCAGGGAAGAAGAATCACATGTTAAACACCTCTACGGAGTTCTTAAAGCAGATATTGTACCGCTTTACTTCTGCCAAATCTTGGAGAGAAATCGATGTTTTGGTACTAAATTGTTCCACGTTTGCAACTGATCGTCTTACACAGCTTCATCGCTATTATAGAGTTTCAGAGGTTCTATTCACAACCCTTGCAGAATCATTAATGGTGGAGAAGGTCGTTGGGGGACTGAAATATCTCTGATCGATCTTCTTTTAGACGACTTTTCGTTCCATGTCGGCTGATAGCCGTTGCTGTGCGGAGTCTGTGAGTCCGATAATGTCTTAATCAACTATGCCTGGCTAACATTATAATCAGACTGCAGAGATTTAACGCTTATAAACTTTAGTATCACGCCAAGAAGTCATGCAGAGTGTAAAGAGAGAATACCTTTATAACTTAGTTACCATACCGCAACTTCTTAAAGTACTTTTCCTCCTTGGACATCTTAGACCTAGCAGCACGCTTCCTCTCGCAATTGCAAGCGTAACTTCAAAGTCGGTTTAATAGGATGATTCATTTGGAAAGTTTTAGCACGGAGCATGAAATCCCACACCCCCATACAAGATTATAAACCGACTAAAGAAATGATAATAGATTAAATCCATCCACAAGCCCATCTCTTCCAGCGCTTTTCAAAGAAAATAGAAAATCTATAAAGCCATCTTTAATTTAATACGAACCTGGCATTGAAGTAATAAGAAACTACTAATTGAGCTTGTTACTTAGAAAAATAACCAGTTCTTCCCACCTAATCTCCAATTGAACAATCAAAAACGTTCGAGATAATAATAATGACTTTTAAGTCAGCTTTATGTTAATCATTGCCTCTTTCCATTTGATTTTTAACGGTCGATCGTGCATAAGTTGATCTAGTATTTTGCTAATTCAAGAGCATTGAAATTCTTCTCCCTGAAAGGTGATATTCATTTAGCTTCTACACTTTCTTGGGGTGGAAATTAAGTTTATCTTAATGTGCAGCTTTCTTTAAAAAGTTAATGGGTATAAGATATTAATAAAATATAAAACATTGAACTATAGTCCAAAGAGGCTTGAACAGAACAGAAATAAAACTAAACGAAAATTGAGGCAAAGGCTCAGCCGCACTTATTAAGTCAGAAAGATGTCGCCGCACTGACGGAGAGATAGCCATTTGAAAGGACGGTACACAACGTCTGAAGGTTATTCAATCGATCCAGAGTCTTCTAACAATGTGCCTGAGTGTACGGCGAATTAGACTCTATCTAGACATAAGAAGGCCACATTTAAGACTAGAATTTCAGAATGTTATTTTTATACCTGTTTAATCTTGGGCTTAAAATTAATTATAGATCATTAATACACGAACCGACAAAATATTTGATGCTTAAAACATGTTTCAAGAATATCAATTCATATACGTTCACGTCAATCATCAAGAGAAACAGCTTTACTCTATTGTGCGGGATACAACAGATCTTGAAAATCTAGATATCAATCCCAGAAATGGGTAAAGGACAAACGATAGAGAATTTGATAGAAAGACCAATAGATTAAAAATATTATTTCTGGAAAATTCGCTCATATGCCCGACGGTGTATGAAGCTAACTATAAATTAACACCGCAGAAATAAAATATGGGAAGACGTCCAGAACAGGAGCCGGATATATCAAATGATGCTCAATGAGGCAATCCGACCGTTATTGTTTAATGTAATCAGTAAATAGAAGTGACGGGATTTTCCGCTGCGTATCCTCTGTACGAGAAAATTCCTAATAATAAACCCGCTCATGTTTATGCTGGCGCAACGCTCACAAAACAGAGTGGAACCGCTCATACCACTATTTTCGTGCATGACCATTTCCTTGTGATGTTCCAACATTTCCTGCGTTTCATGCCATAAGCGGGTTCGGCGCGTGATTTTCAGTCAATATTCCTTATACGCTCTTTATATCAAAGCGTGTGTAGGGAGAATTTTAGGTGGAATTATGATGAGCGAACATAAGATAATGAATCCTTCACATAGTCACGGCAAGTAATCACTGAAAATTTACAGCGGAGGTTTCAGAAAATTTACAATATGATTTTCTCAAAAAAATATCTAATTATTAAGCCGAGCATAAATTACGACCGTTAGAACCCCGAAATATATTTCGATCGGTATCGCCGGCGAGCTTTATTCAGGAGCTTTTTATTAAGACCGGTTATGTACATTATTTATGATGATGATCCTTGATATCGTGATTTAGTACGTAGGAGGAACATATAGCGAATTTCCTATTACAATGGCGACTCTTTTCTGGTGAACTAAGGTTACAGTTAATTTTGTAGAAAATCCAGCTCAGAAGCAATTGAAACTCTGAAGAACTGCATTTCAATTCCACATGATAAGAGCTGAAACATGATGTAAATGACTAAAACGTACGTCTACATAATACCCTGCAAGTCGCTTTTCGCCGTGTGGCAGGGGGAATAGATGGAACTCTATTATCTGCCCTGTCAGATATGGAAAATCTGACAACAGAAACTAATCTAACACGGGAAATTTAGACCATTTAAATTCGGGAAATTATAATATTTCGGAAAACTTTTCTTATTCGTGAAACGTGTTGACACATGTATATAGCCTTTATCAGGCTCTTTTATTTCCCTGAAAGTCTCCTTGATGCGACAAACGCATTGATCTCAACTGCATTATTAGCAAACGCCTGCCATCAAAGCTATTGGACTCAAAGAGGGATATATGTTACAAAGAACTTGAAAACCCTTACATAATAAAATACTTTCGAGAACGAGCTATCCTTTAGAGAGGTTATAATAAGGAATAGATTGCGAAGATGCATCAGCTCCCAAAAGCTTATAAAAAAATATATCTTCCATACACATGATAGAAAGTTATGATCTACTTAGACGGAGAATTCATCAGACGAAATTTGTAGCGATATCACGTCCTCCCGGTCATTAATCTCTCAACACCGAAAGAAAAAATGGAACGAGAGTGAAAGCAACGGTATGACTTTCATTTTATTGCGTCCTTTTCCCATGGTCTGAGGCATAAACTGTAACAAGCCCAAAATAGAAAATAACACTTTATCGGTATGTAACAGTTTCTTGACAATGGTTGAAAGAGAGGCAGCAGCTTATCTTTCATCGGAAAGAACCGTGTGAAGAACCGCAATACTCACGCCCGGCTTTAAAACCACGACATGACGCAATAGCGCAATTCACGGAAAAAAACAACAACAGAATATAACACCACTGGAATCACGCTTAAGTTAATTATAATTATTCAAAGTGGGTACGGATAACGATTTATTAGGCGAAGTTAGAAATCCAAGACCACCTAAAATGCACCCATTGATAATATTTCCCAGTATAATTAAGAGCACTCAAGAAGCGATCCAAGCAACATTCCAACTTTCACTAAAGATCTTTTCAAGGATAACCGCATCATTTCTCGGCAGAACAATGACTAAGCACTCAAGGGTCGCTCTATCGCTGTGCATGCCACCATTATGATTGCCTATGAAGATGCATCCAATTGCGTGGGACTGTTTACTCCTCCATTATCTCCTTTGCACGCCATTCTAAAGCCAATTTCGCTCCGCTTGGGTATGACCTTCGGGGATACCGTAAAAGAGTTAATTATTATCGCTTTTCCTAAGAAATACTTGCGTCTTCCAATAAGAGTGCGTCAATAACTATCAGGTCAATGAGGTGTTCGTTTTATTGCGCAGTTATGACGCTTCACGTCTTAATTATTCCTCGAGAGATGATTTCATTTCAAATATCTTGAGATAAGGTAGTCATTATTTCGCACCCATATTGCGGCAACTCGGGTAAGCTACCAGGACAAACGGAACATACCGTGATTAGTAATTGAAGATAAGGTAGAAAATGTAGGATTGTTCTGTTACTTTAACAGCGCATTCCCAAAAAATGTCTGACTCAACGTATCAGAGGAAAAGACGTTTATTCTTCTATCTCAATACTGACTTCCATTAGCAGGTATAAATCGGAACATAAAATATATTAAAACAACAGATAACTCACAATTCCTGGCAGTTAAATTTAGTGTAACCCACGAACGCATTATTTTTAGATGAAGATTCAGAACTCTTCGTTCAGCTAACCGACATGGAAGATATGATATCTCAGTATGAAGAAGAAACTAACCACTTAGCCATAGAACTGAAGTGACGAAATACAAAATTAATTATGCGCACATATAACCATAGTGAACAACCTTTTTGTATTCCGTAATCAATCTTAAACTGACAACTGAATTATAAAAAAACAGTAAAGGAGAAAAGACCTTATTTAAGTTCTACAGTGTCTTAATTACGATCACAAACTCAAGAGTTAAAACGGGAGAAAAAAATTGCTTTAAGGCAGCTCTAATTAATGAATGTAATATGTTTCCTCCATCTCACAATGTAAAGTAATGGTGATGGAAATATAGTTGCGTTTCCGTTAGGATTTCATACCGTCGCGTTAAAACTCCGCATCTCTCCCCTAAAGAGAGCGCTTCCTTAACTAAACATCCACCTGTTGCACTTAGCCGTCTTTTCCTTCTTTGGGCAATAGACGAAATCCTAGCGCTGCATTCGCTGCTCGCTCAATTACTCGCGAAAGAAAACTTTTGCGGAGAAACCAGAAAAATTCCATCAACAATTCCACAGGAGAGAGAGAAAGAGAGAGAGAAAACGCCGACTTCCTCTCATTTTAATGGCTTCGAGAATTACACAAGGTTTTCACTGGAAGCAGCTTAAAAACAACGGGTACTACAAACTCTAAGACACACATACCTTTGTCAAGTACAACCTTTCGAAGCATTAAAAGAAATTACGGACGAAAACAAATGAAAACAATGAGACATGGCTATTGCAGAGAAAAGGAGAGGTAAAATTCAACATTGAGCAAATTTCATCGGATGAATAAAATAAATTTAGTCGAAGACCTTAGTCAAAGGATTAAGCGATGAAAATAGTACATGGATATTTTTCGGTTATTGTAGAGTTTTCTAATTTCTGCACGATTCATTGACGAAGTACCAGATTAGCATATTCGCAATTTTGCATTTTCGATGAATAAAAGACAACATTGGACGTAGATGGGCAGGCAAATACAAATTTAAAATAATCATAGTGATGAAAACAAATCAAATAATTTTGAAAACATGATCGGGTAGCGAACTATTAATAATGAATTATGGGTAGTAAAGGAAATATACGGAAGAAGGAGAGAGAAGAATTAAAGTACCAAAAAATAAAGTCGTGAAATGATGCGTAATTATGACAAAATAGCAGTGACAACTGAAAATAACGAGCATTTTCACAAATAACAAGTAGCAAGTAAAAAAGGGCGTTCAGATCAGAATCTCAGCGAGGATTAGTTACGTAGAATCGAAAGAAAGAAAATAAAAACAAGACGTTGAAAAAAGATCAAAGCGGAACCATTAAGGAAAGTGGATGGGAAAGAAAGGCCGAAATTGAAAGAAATGGAGGGGTAGGATCAGTGGGCCATTAGCCTGACGAATGAGTCCAGATCGAACTGTTTTGGAGGTACGGCCTTGATGAACAACAGAAACGCAAGAAGAGACTGAAATTAAATTGGAAAAAATCGAGGAAATGGAGAGCAATGGATATAAAAAGCTGACGTGAATGATTGTGCAAAAGGGACTCAAAAGAGGAGATTTAACGGATAACCTGCAGAGTGGAGTATTTTCAAAGTTAGAGAAGGATATCATAGAGATAGTGTGAAGGCAAAATATAGTTACGTACGTATAATCATACCAACTTGAGCTGAAGCAATTAGGATCAAGTGATTTATACAAACTATTCTATCAATCACCTGATCACGAGACTAGGGATCCTGTAGACATTGATGATATACCACGGGCATGGTATGAAATGCACGATTAAGCATTATCCATCTGAAAGAACGTAATACAGAAGTAGTGCTGTTAAAAGTGCTTCGACAACTGGGGTCATTTCGCATGTATGGGCCCCCACCGGAAATCTAACCCGGAACAACTTTCACCAATGGCGAACACGCTACCTACTTGGCCATCAAGGAGCCCCTTATGCAACATATTTCTTTTAACATTCAAGATTCTGGCTATTTTGACAATCGCCTTACGCTAAAGATTTCTTTATCATTAGTTCCTCTTCATTGGCCATTGTTTTATTACTAACTGAATCAGGTACAATACATTTCAAATCTCATTTTACGAAGGCAGCTTAGAAAAAACATCATAACGATTAAGATAATATCGCTGGAAGACGAAAGAAGCAGTTAAATCATTAACAATTACCTCAAGATAAGGATAAATAAGCCGCCCAGTTTAAGATTATTCTAAATACGAGAAAGGAAACACGAATGAAACACCAAAAGAATCAAAACTTTGCGAAAACTGAACAAAAGACGGGTGATTTCCGTTTCTTACTCTCTCCTCTTCTAATCGAAAGAGCTAAGCTTCGATCTCATAAAAGAAGCATTAGAATGAAGAGCGGTACTCATCCACGTATTACCATATTTATATCTTTGGAAGCTCCGAGGATAGAAACGAATCTTGATGGGGATTACCGAGTCACGGCTGTAGCATTAATTTTAAAAAATGATCCAGCCATTCGCTCCGCAGCCGATAGGAAAACATTAGCCCCAAAAGAACCTATTTGTTATTCTTTGCCCATTCGCCGATCCTTACGAAACACACACATTCGTCAGAGTCGACACGAAAACTAAACGCAATCCGAATGTGGTTCAATATCTCTCAATACAGGTCTCGTGCGCTCCGATTCGAACAGTGAAAAAAGAATTGAAGGAAAAAACGCGGTCCGAGAGAGGGAAGCGAGGATTAGGCCGAACGTGACGAAAGCTTGAAATATGGAGAATAACGTATGCGCGTCATGCATGGGCGAGAGACAGAAACTTAAAAACGTAACGCCGTTTAAAAAATCCCCTGGTTTACATCGAATTATCCGTCAGGGGTTGGGAATAGCTGTGGGGGCGGGGAAAGAGAGAAAGAAAGAAATGTCGGCACGGCGAATGACTTCTGATGAGGAGGTGACAAGTGAAGGATTACGTTAAGAACACGTAGGACGATGAAAAGGGACAAAGGGGATACGGCGACCGGTTTGGCGCGGGCGCTGAAACGGAGGACAATGGGATCGCAGCGAATGAATAGACACTATCGATTTTATTTCCGGTAGCCATCGAGGGTCTATACATCATAGTTTTTATGGGACTATAATGCAGCGGATGGATGGTCGTAACTTTTATGGAGGGAAGAATAATTACCTTGGAGGAAAAGGGAACGAGAAGGCTAATTCCATTGCCCCAAATTTCCCTAATAGAAGCGAAGTTTTACGGAGTCTTAATAAAGATAGGAAATGGGTGGCAAGACGCAAAATCTTTAATGAATAACGAATGAGCGAATAGATATCAAATATCACACAGAAACAGAAAAATAAAGAAATGAAAACAAAAAATTAATCTTGGAGTGAGTAGAGACAATTTTGGAAGCTCCCTTCATCCACATTCTCCAATTAAAAAAGGAAAAGTAACCGCCAAAAGCTGAATTATTCCTTTCAATTCCACATACGCACTAAATACACACCAACTCTATAGTAAAAATTTCATGAAACGGCGTATGAAACAGCTAGGAAAGGATATCAGCTCCACGTTTAACGTTGAGAGTAAATAACAAGAAGACCAACCGTGCTTTAGATTTTAAGTGTATTCATTGACCACAAGAACAAGGATGCCAACTAAACCGCAAAAATGTATTAGAAAATTTTATTCACGTAAATTAAATTCCAGCACTTACTCTAAAATACTGAAAAAGGGAGTATACGTATACAAGTAATACAAAAAATTGAGAACATTTTTCAAAAGGAAAGATAGTGATTTAAATAAAGAAAAAAAGAACGAAAATCTAAAATGTAACTTTGTTAAGTGACTTTCTTAAAAATAACTACCAAACTATTACTAAGTTCTTACTTAAGTCTTCTTCTCAAAAATTACGTAATCCGCCTTAGATTTCTTAAATTAGTTATAGAAAGGAAAGAATATTTTTACAGTAACCTAACCTTAAATACTAAACCTAAAAGAAAACATATCCAAAAGAATAAAAAAAAGAAGTCTTCCATTATTAGTATTCCTAAAAATTACCAACAAGAATAAGGAATTAATATTATCATGATATAATAGTAGAAATCACGCCACTCGACGGTAATCTTAAATTTTAAGCTAATTTACTTAGTTTAATATAAGAGTTGTATACATTGGATTTAGAATAAATATTAAATTTAAAATAAAGAGTATTTACCAGTAAAATAACCATTTTAATGTAACTATAAAAACGTAACATAACAATGAGACAGTATTCTCGTTCTTAAAACTACGAACTGCTGACTGTAGAGAAAGAGAAGATGAAATGGATAAAACGGTGAGAGCTGAAATGAGAAAGGTACATTTTTTCGGAGTGATTGCCCTCGGACGGTTTCGACTCCTGGTGTAGGGTTGGACGCCAAACCCTACCTCTCCTGTCAAACCTATGGAAAACCTTCCGTTTCCCGTCCTCCGTGCTAAAAATCCTTTCCATCACCTCACACCACCTCCCTTCGAGCTCGTAATTAACCGATGAATCATTCTGGCCACGTCTTGCGCCATCTATATGCAAGACCAGAGTTCCGGCCATTGAGGATGAAGAGAGGTACGCGCAGTGCCACGTGTATGTGCGTTTGAGAGAGGGCCAAGAGGAGACGAAGGGCTTACGGAGGAAGACGGGCAAAGAAGAAAGAAATTCGTTATATTTTTACCCGGATAAAGGGGACGTCAAATACCCCCGCGCTAATATCCCATGCGCTCAGACGGGAAAGGGAAGCACGGCTAGGACCTCGTGGAAATTATCGCAATTTGCGCTCGTGTAATTAGTTCTCCTTCCGTCATCGACGCGCGACCACCGCCTGAAAGCTCTGAAATTTAGTTAACGATCTCGAAGAGGAAATTCTGCGGTGGATATCGCTTCAAAAGACCATCTTCTTGTGGTAGCAAGTAGTAGCAGGTAGTACAGTTCCGTTCACTTCATAGGAGGTTGCAATCATCAGCCAGTAATAAATCTCTCTCGCTTTCAATTTAATGTGGCGCTGACTAAGTATAACGCTTCTTTTTTATTAAAGATTGGAAAGATCATAATTTTCGACAAGAAACTCAAAAATGGCTGCTGCACAATTCATATCCAAGTATCAGATTAACCGTGATAGAAATTTCAGAATAATTTGGTTTCCGCCAGTAATTGAAAATAAAGCGGTAAGACAACGAATTTAGACACGTATTTCACTTTAAAGCGAGGATCTACCCTTTAAAAGACTTATTAGCAACAATGAAGAGATTAAACTTAAAGATACTTACCTCATTATGGTATATTTACAATAATATAACTAAAATAACTTATATAAACTGCAGATTCTCCTGAATTAAATTAAATAGCGATGTAACGAAATTACAGGAAGCAATTATATAGCAATAACGTCTCAGTGATTAAAGATATAAACAAATGACTCCAAAGCAAATCCTCGTTATCAAATTTATAACCACAGAGCCGTATTTCAGTAGTTGGAATGTCCATATTTATCAGTGAATTTCCTGCAGTTTAATTTTAAAAATCCTTTCACTGAAAACATAAAAAACACGGTTACTTTCATATTTGAGGACATTTTTAAAAATGTGCAAAGAAAAATCTCCAAAACACCGTAACAACTGACTTACATTATTTTATGATTTGGAGCATTTTATTTAGACAATTATAATACAATTTAGTGGCTTGAATTAACTTTATAATTTTTTAAAAAGGCAAAATAAAACGAAGTAATGAATGCTATCAGCGGCGATGAACTAGATAGCGAGTGAATTCTATTAGTGAAGAAAGCGGGAGAAAATATGCCGCCTCACGATGAGGTCGTCACATCGTATTCTTGATTACGACTTAACAACAGAATGGGTAAGAAAGGGTCAATGATTTGAGGAAGGAGAAGAGGAGGAATATTCAGGTAAGGGAATGAGAGAAGGGGAAGGAAATCGGAGAAAGGGAAGTACACAGTAGCCGAAGCTCATAAGGAAGGTGAATAGTATAATAAAGAGATGCGCTGAGAGTGTGTGTAGAATCTGAAAGCGGAGACTTAAGCAAAGAGTGACAGGAGACAACAAAAGCAAGGAGAAGTAGAGAATAAGAGGGGCTAAAAGACACAAAAGACTAGGGATGAACTAACGAAAAGAAAGAGTATCAAAAAGAGCAGATCGTTACAGAATAGGAATAAAAAGTAAAAGATAAATCAGAACGCGAAAATCTGAATAGTATTACCCGGCTGAAAATGGATAAATATGTAAATAAAAAAATCCTCATCACGATTAAACATCCTGAATGATGTAGGAGGGAGGAATCTAAAGATTCAAATCGGATGGTAGCTGAGAACTAAAGAAACAAAGAGAAGAACTTAAGTAGCCAAATAGGAGGAAGATGTGAAATAAAAAAGAAACGAATGCAGAGGAAATAGACAGTCAGAGGAAAGAAAAATAAAGGCAGATATTCAGAAGAAGTTAATGGAAGGAAAATAATAAAGAGGAAACGAGCAAAAACGATCAAACGAAAACAGTAATATATATGAATGATTAAGTAATAAAAAAGGAGAATGATGGAAAAAACTATACTTTAGAACCGAAGCACTTGTAACACGAAGACTAAGAAGGACATTGAAGACCGAAAACCTATAATCATCGATAGAACGATGAGTTGAACGCAAGAAAAATTTAAGCTATGCGACACATCCGAGAGGAAATTTCATTCACCGTACATCCTTTCAGAAACAAAAAAATATATACATTAAAATATAGAAAATTCAGAAAAATAATCTCTCCTCCTTTCTACGCATCACGGAAAACCTTAAGAGAACGTACACTGTCATCCTACACAAACTGTTAATTAGGTCGGTTAGACTTTGAGTATATCCACGAAAAGCTCTGAAATGCGATAACCGCAGACAGAATACTGTGTTAACAAACTAATTATTCATAGCGAGCAGACGTATACATAGAAGAATAGGCGTGGCGACGAGGCTCCACGAGATGAAGAATTGGATATGGACGCGGTAAAGGAGGCTAGAGGAAGAATGGAACGAAGCGACAGAAAGCCGCGAGCGAGGAGAATACGGAACGATATGAGCACGTCCAAAAAATGTCGACGCACAGCATTCTAAACAATGGGCATCGGACGTCGACAAAAAAAAAGAAAACGTGAGCGAAGCAAGCTTGAGGAAATCTTCGTCCAAGGATCAAAATAACAATACTTCCTTTGAATTTCCCGGAGCATAAACAAGATAAATAATTCCGGAGTCACCCAACGGTAAAAAAATACGAAAGGACCTCGATTCAGACGCTCCTCTTTGAGGGAAACTGCGAGATACACACAAAAACGTGTCGATAAAGTGCTAAACAGATATGAATGGCTTACGTACATTGAATAACGGAAGATAGAGATGAGAAACTGCACCGCCCGAATCCCCTCTAGGGAAAATTAACTAACGTGAGTTTCGGTGGCTACTTTGTGACGTATTTTAGTAACAAAAGAGAAGAAAAATATCACTTCTGTTTATAAAGCATCGCCATGAACGAAACTTTTTCAAATGGAAATTGACATATATTTGAGAGGCTATCTACCATCAATGACTAGGTAAGTAAAAGATAAGGAAAAAAGCAGGTCTAATCCGCGACGAATGTTCAGATTGTGGTCCTTTGACCTACTCCAATCCACCCGGTAGCCCATTCCTCCCTGAAAGTTAACGCAATTATCTTACCTAGAGCCCTATAAATGAAGTGAATAAAGCAAATTTGTCTTAAAAAGTGTAGAAATACATTAGCATAACAAATTATAACGAAATCATTAAACTAAAGAATTATTACGAATTATTATCATTTTAAAATACAGCAGAGCAACTTATGTACAGACCACTTGGTATAAAGGTTGCAGAAACATGGCATCTAGTTATTTAGCATCAATGAACGGACTCAAACGGAGAAGCCGCGAATCAATAAAGACGCATTATTCTAAAATAACTTGTGTTATCGCTTTAACAAACAAAAAAAAGTTAATTTATTCATAGATACGTCATAAAATTGAAATTTTACGGAAGCCAGAGACGTTTGAAGTAACTTAATATGCAGAAGAAAACGACTGTTTAGATAATGAATGAGTAAATGGAAAATATAAATTGGAAGAGTAGATAAAGAGATACATATTCATTTGGAAAGTTTGAACACAAAGCATGAAATCTCCTACACCAGCATACAAGATCATAAACCCACTAAAGAAATTATAATAGATTAAAACCATCCACAAGCCCATCACTTCCAGCAGTATTCACAGAAAATAGAAAATCTATAAATCCAAGCTTTAATGTTATATTAAACTAACAATGAAATAATAAAAAACAACTAATTGAGCTTGCTATTTAAAAAATAAATTTTCCCACCTAATCTCCAGTTGAACAATCAAAGACGCTCGAGAGAATACAAAAAATTAATTAACTCCGTCAAAATAAATCAACTAATTAAATAGAAAGGAACGTGAACTCTCGACCCATGGGAATATTCAGAAGCAACCCCACATCATAAGTTTATGAGGAGTCCCGCATCAAAGCCTTACCGCACCCTAGGGAACTAAGAAAGGCGGCGTGAAGCGATGTAAAAACGGAAAAGGGGAAAACATGACAAAAGACCGGGGAATAAAAGCTATGAAAAGCTCCACGTGTTGAGCAACAGGGACACGAGAAATGGGGGAGGGGCGCGCGAATAAAAACGCAATGGGGGAAAGCGGACGAAAGAAAACGAGAGAAATGCGTCAAAAAATCTCTTATTGAAAAGGGAGGGAAAATTGAGATGGAGGGAGAGTGTAGAGGACGTATCGGAAGAGGAATGGAGGACACAATAGGAGGACCTTGAAGGGATGCTGGAGGGAGATGATTCGGGCTGAGGAAAAGGGTGAGCGCGTGTGAAAAGAGGGCGAAGCCGTGGGGGTGGCGAAAGACACGTAATTTTGAATGTGTCAAAACGACATGGGGTTAAAGGGTGAGAGTGGGAAAAGGGTTAAGGGGGCGGAGAGTGGGTGTAGGGCCCTTAGGTGAAGCTCACGTCATGAAAGGAAGAGACGTCGCTGCGTGGGGTTCCCTTGGACGAGTCGTCCGTCCGGGAAAAAAATGAATAAGCTTCAAATCCGATCCACGTATTCTTTTCGATTCCTCTCAAAAATAGGATAAAGGCGCCTTAGGGGCGTCCGATCGGTGATATTTTTTCCGCCTTTGGCGAGAAAAAGTGTAGGAAAAGCACAGTCCAACAATGGCTTACTCCTTCCGGAGACGATGTGTTTTTTTCCATGTCTACCTAAAAGGGAAATACAACTATTTGATCTCACATACTCCTAAAAGGGGTATTATTTGGTTTTAGAGTTTTGAGTTTACATTGAAGGTCCATAACGAAGCCTATCGTTCTAGGTCGTAATCCAACTAAAGGGTAGAACTTAAACAAGCGGTGAGACTATTCTTTGATGACCCAGAAACATTCGTTTAATTTAAATTGAAATTAATTCTTGCCTGAACAACATTATGAGTAGGGCATCATTTTCTACTAAAGATAGAAAACCTCAAAATTGAAAATGAAACTTTTCTCAAAGAATTTGGCGCGAACTGGGGTAGGGAATTTTTTTTAAACGGCTACTTAAAAGAACAGCAATTGTAAAATTCAGCACACTTGATCATCAGCTTGAATTTCCACTAGTTTTATTTGCTTAACATTACTTAAAGGATTCGTTCAGAAGTCAGCTTTCATGGTTTTAATGCTTCTTGATTACATAGAAACCTACGAACCTAAGCGACTGCGGCTCTGCTCCGAGGGAAACCATTGAAACGTGATTTAAAAAACCGCCTAGATCGCAAAATTGGTCATGTAATATACAGCCTATCATAAGGCTACAAATGATATATAAGGAATAAAATTCAGAGAATTTTCAATAACGAATATTTAGAAAATACAGGAAAGATTTAAATGTATGACGATATTACCGTATTTTCTGGTAAATAACACGAACCTACTAGATAACACGCACCTACTAGATAACGCGCATTTCAAAGTTGTTATTATGTTGACGAGAATGTTTTTCACTACTGTAATATTTATGATAATTACTCTTGTATTTTGAATAGAATTATTTGATTACGTTAACATTTACAATATGCTGGTTGAAATAAAATTGCCCTAGTACGTGAGTATATACTCCGTGACTTCCGCGATATATGACGTGTGTTGTTTAGTCATTTTTTCCAAGTTAAATATTCAAGATATTCAATGAAACGAGATTTTCCGTTGTATATCACGCACTATTATTTTTATCATTTTTCTATATTTTTTGTATAGATAACACGAGGGTTATCTACCAGAAAATACGATAATATATATTGTGCACATTTCCTCTGGCTTAGAGAGACAAAATCAATACTTCCCAATACATCAAGCATCGTGTAGTTTCTTAAGAAAAAGATATATTCATTTATAAAATATGACTAAAGTATACATAAAGATATGCTTATTACATCTAATCGGGATATTTACCCAATAAATAAAATTCCCAAAAACAATTGCGGTCGCTACGCTCTCACTCATATTTCATATAAATGATAATTTTGAATTTCACGTTTCTTGTTATGAGAGACTACCGCAAGAATTGACATTATCAATGAAAAATAAATTTCTCTCTTTGCCAAATTGTAGATCGAACTGTAGAACGGCACAAGGGAGTGACGGAAATACCGAAAACAAATATAGAAATACCAAAATCAATCCATTTTATTAAACAAAAGAAACTGAATCGACTTCTTCCATGAGGGACGCCGGAGCTAAATATATGCCCCTGGTCTCTCACGACTTAGGAAGGTAACTTAATTCAATTTCAGTCATTCGTTCAGTGGGCGAGCGCAGAAGGTCAAAGCGTGGGGAGAAATATTGGTCCTGATACGATTACCGATGCAAACGAAACGAGATTTACTCAGTCAATATAATTCACTATACGTCCGAAAATAGTCTGCCGGCTGAATAACGCTGAATAAAAGAAACTTCGATTACATTATTATTCCACTAAATTGACCTTTTGAATAGTTTTTCCTATCTCACGAGAAATCAAGTAAAATATAGTCTTCAATGTCGAAACTTGGAACGATGTCTTACGTTGAATTTCCGAATCTTACGCTTGAGCGTTCTCTTACACTGGTAGCTTGACAAATGTACTGAAACTAGTCAGAATAACAGCGGAACCTCGATAAATGGGAATTCCTCTTTCTTGTCTAACAGGACAAGTTCGTCGAGATGAACTCGTCCACTGGTATTTACTCCAGCTAATGGTCTACGTAAACAGGAAGGCCCAGCTAGCAACATTTTGGCAAGTGGACCGCAGTGTATGGACCGTTCGAAATAACCTAATGACATCGCATACTGTACGGAGAAGACAATTTTTGAATCGAAGGTGTCAATCATATATTTCCCGGATTCTACAACTTTTTGCTTATGAACAAAATATATTCTACATATTCTGGGAACGAGCTTCCTGCATTTTCGCCATGACAGTTTTACTTAAGTTTTTATATCTTCGTTTTCCTAGCAATCCGCGCCCTACGTGGACAACTATCGTGATAACGCATTCCGAATAACAGTTATTAAATCGAAAACCTTATTGCGGCAGCTTTTTGAGCGCATCCTTAGAAATTCATTCCAACTACAGGAAAAAATTAAGGCACTAATTTAATAAGGGCTAGATAATGATGTATAATAAATAAAATATATATTTTGTAGCATTGCTAAATCGGATAAAGGTCTTTTCAGTAGGAGGTCTTGGGGGTTGGTTAATACCGGTCTTCTTCTTCTTAACACTTCGTTAAAAATTAAGACCGTTAACCGAGGTTTCGCTGGAAGATGAACCCCCTCTCAATATTTATCTTGGGCAATAACGCAATAAAAATCATCTGCTTCAATAGACGCTCAACGACCCTAAAAATCACCATCGCGAAACCTCGACCCCAACGATAACAATTTATCATTCACCGAACGTCCCATTCGAATAGTCTGGAAAAAAGAGGGCCCCATTCGATTCGGCATGGCCTCAGAATGCCATTTCCTTCCGGGGAAACGCGGGAACAAATCTCTATACATTCAGCTGGCGTGGGTTTTGCATAAGCATAAGATTGGAGCGGCCTTCCTTTCCCGCCGTGTCAGTCGCAGAGATCGGCGATACGACCGGACGGTGAATTAAACAGACGAGCGGTGATAGCGGTGAAAAAAGTCGCGCCCCGGCCCACCGGTCCGAGCGTAAAAGATGGACGGAAAAAAAGGGGAGGCGTGAAGGAACGGCGCGGCGGACGGCGGGAGGCCGCCGCGCGGATGGACCAGGAAGTTCCGCATGAATTTTCCAAAAGCTTTTCCGCCTATAGGAAGAGGGTGGGGCGAACGCGGAGGAAACGTGGGTACCGGGATGTGTGGAAAGAGAACATGTGGATGGTGGGAGGGAATATGAGGGGATGGGGCGCATGTAGGTGGTGCGGGGGACAGAAAGAACCCCGCTGCGACCACTCCCGACTGACCCCATCGGACGATGACACTTCCTTTCAATTCTTTGATGGCCCGTGTGGCTGGAGGGTATGTAAAGAAGCGGAAGGAAAAGTGGAAACGTACTGAGCAGAACATACAATTATTTGATGAATACGTTGAGTTAAAAGAAAACAGAACGGGAGCATAACTATCAGAAAATATTCTGGTAGTAACAAGGATCATATTCTTGATCTAGTGGAGACGAAGTAACTAAATTCGCTACCTTTAACATTTTATAATATCTATGGGTCATTGCTCCTCAAATAAACCGTCTCTTAAATCGAAAATTCGTAATACATGACGTTACTTGCGACGACTGATGTCAAAGAGAAAACAAAGAACGTAAATATTTACGATTCATTAACTATTTTGTTTAAAACATTAGACTTGGGCTGGCTACGTCAAAATTCCACCTATCAGTCCTCAAGATAAATGCATCCTATTCACAATATCCATCAAAGCACTGTTGTGTGAAATTAAATTTGGTTATCCACTGAAAAAACTACTAAAAGATATCCAAAAGTGAAAGAATACTGGAAATACACGAAAACAATTCCTTCGAAAAAAGAGGCACGTTCTTGGCAATCATGTCTTAGTCATTAGAACAAACATTTTTAAATGATTAGTTTTCGGAGAGGAGAGAAAAACAGAATTGTTTCCTTATATTGTTTGTTAATTTCGATTAGGAGAGTTGAAAACATTTTTGATATCCGAGTAACATTTTCTAAAACATTCATGTGTCTATGATAGCTAACATCAAGCAACCAGAAAATGAAGGAAGTACCAATTAACAAAAGCCTGCTAAATTCGTGTTTGTATTATTCCATAAGGGCAGGAAAACATAACTCCCTTTCCCGGGCTAGTAAAGGACACACAAGGGATGGGGGAAATAATAAATGAAGGGTGGGTGCCGACAGGGGAAGAAAAATAAGCGAAGGAAGGAAGGAAGAGGACACGAAACCATTAATAAAGTAAAGCGAAACTGCGCACTGGATCTCCTATACGGGGGTTGATGAGACAGTATGTTTTATCGAGGGAGGAGGTCACAGTGTGTGCGGGAAGAAGCGTGGGCGCACTAGATATAAGATACGGATATTCCGGGTAAAAATTAAAAGCTTCCAACGTGAAATTGAGGTTGAAGGGTCTTTCGAGATGAACCAATCAAATTAATGATACGTGTTTGAGCAGGGATAGCAAGGAAAAATGATTGCGCGGATGGCAAACATCGGCTCTAAAAAGGTCGTGGGCTGAAGCGATGTTTCGAATTTCATAACTTCAAGTCCATGGTTCTATTTCCGCGGTGTAAAATAACCAGAGACTTTCAGATACCAAACTGAGTCAACCTTTGGAAGATCGCATGCTCGTTCCTGGACTCTCCGGAAGGATTCTTTTGCTTTAAGCAATTTGAAAAGCAATCGAACGGTAAAATTATGATATAGAATTGTTCTGAGGATACGTCTAGCTGCATGTGAGTAAAAGTACCGAGAAATAGAAAATGGAGTCGTACGCGAACCACGAAGGAACCCAATATGCTATGATAACCATTACAATTAAATAAACTGATTCTTTCGGAACAGCTGTTTTCATCAATAACCGGTACCAGAAAATCAAATATAAATTATATGCACGTGATACTGAATAGAAAAATAAAGAAAAGCAAATGTTGTGATTAATAAATATAAGGAAAAAAATTAATAATTAATAATATAAGAAATAAGTTAGTGGTGTTTCTGGGAAGAAATTAAGGACTGTCCAAACTAGAAGTAAACTAGTGTCCTACTTTGGAATTTCTTTTGCTCAAGATAGGAATTTTCAACCTTAAGGCCATACGTGGCTTATTTCATTGATGGACTTCTTTAAATTAAATAAAAAGAGAAATGAAGAGTATCCTGCTTTAGTTAATGTGTTGATTAATTTCCTTCTTACGGTACTATGCTGACATAAGAATGTCTGAATGTGTGCATCATGCAGCAACATTCTGATAAAAAGGTTCACTACCCTTAACCTAGCCTTGAGTAAGCGAATACTCACACATTTGTCAACATTTGCCATGCTATAATTAAGAATGTCAACTACTAACTAAGGCTGCGGCTGCCTTATGAAATCAGTCATATATTGTAATTTTCTCTCCTTAGTACAGTAAGATTGCTTGCAAAAACTATGTTAATTAATTGAAAGCATGAGTTTATTTCCTTCATTAACAAATAGAAGGACAATGTTTACTTGTTTATTTATAACACATTTAATAGAATTCGCCGCAGAAAGCCGCTGCGTGAGATGGCGACGTTAAATGTCACCACATTTAACAATTAACTTAAATAATTTAACAAAAAACGAATAGGCTAAAAATAAGAATTTAACTAACGACAATGATTTTAAAACAGCGTTGTTAAATATGGATATAAACGCATTGGAAAACGAGGGATGTGAAGAAAGCGTGTAGATATAATAAAATTAAGATGTAAGAAACATAAATGAATAAAAAGTAAATACCTGTAAAATAATGAAAACTTTTGATACCAACCGCACATATTACTGATAGGTAAACAAATTCTAATCGACATCTTTCGGATACGAGGCCATATCGTCAAATACGAGATGAAAGAAACGAAGTAATTAAGAAAATCGCTACAGACACGCAAAAATGGCTGAAATGTGGAAATTTACAAAACACATGGAATGAAAACAAACACAGAACAATCAAAGCGAGAAAACCAACGGTAAATACGACTCATTTGAGCGGACAATGCATTAAAATCAGGCATGATAACACCGAATCGGAAAATAATCCAAATAACTCTGGACGACATTAGCCAAAATTTTAACCACAAGTGTGCTTTAGATAACACATTCAGCTGGACTCTTATCTTAAGCGTTGCACATAAAACTTTCCGCATAAACGCCAAATGGGTAAGATATACAAGTATCAGCACTTGTGCGCGATGACAAAAGGGGCTTTGAGCCGGAATCACAAAACACGAAAATGCACTTTAAATTACCACGGCAAATAGAGACGAGATTCTATTGCTCGTGCGGTCTGCGCGATTCATCAAGCGGAACCAATAAAACTCAATAGCCCTCGATTTTTATTTGACGAAACCCTTTTCAAAAGAAGAGCGCATTCCCTTTTCCCGTAAACAAAAAAAAAGAGGAAAGGGGGTAGGAAAAACCCCGAGTCGTCCTCCGACTGCCTAACATCTCGACGACAAAGGGAAAGACATTCCCGTACCCCATTATTACGGTCCATATGAGGAGCTCGGAGGAGGGACACTATTAAAAATCACGCTAGTCGGAAATTTTATCGATGCGAAAGGAGCGGAAATGGGGAAGAGCTGTTAAGGATCGTCCGTAGGGAAGTAACAGAGAGTATTCGAGGAAATGAAAAAGTAAGCGGAAGTGTAAGATAAACGAAAGTTAACGGACTAATAAAGTTAGAATTTATAATATACAGAGGAGTTATACACATGGGTTAGTCGCTTGATTTGTCAGAATGAAAAATCATTATTTAACGCAAGGATTTTCAAGTAAGCAGACGAAATATGGAGATGTGTAAATCCGTGAAGGCAATGAAATGTTAACAAGCGCGATAAACGAGCAATGCTAAGAAAGAGAAAAGAATAAAAGCGTGATGGAGGAGAAATGCTAGTAAATAAATATTTGCATCTACACAAATACACTCGTATGGCAGAGGTATAAACACTTGTTCAACAAACAAGTGTTCGAGTTACCTCTTTAGCTTATTGTTGTCGCGCACCGTTCGCGGAAAGAATGAGTCCCTAAAACGACTTGTCCTCGCATCTATTACTCTTATTTTACCATCAATGCCGGATCGGCTAAAGTAGAAGGCATAAAGTGGTTTATGATACGTATAATCAAGAAGTTTATGAATTTATGTCAATTGGTAGACCAAGAGTAGGAATATCAGACAAAAATAAAACCGTAATTCCGTAAAATATGGGCTCAAAAAATCTTATCTATATCTATAGTAATACTCTGCAAGCCGTTTTTCTGCATGTGGCAGGTAATAAAACTTTCAAAAACTTAATAAGGAGATGAACGAATCAATTTGATTCAACGGTAACACATGATCAAAAGCTTTTCTTGAGACTAAAAGTAATTAACTATACGTAAGTTGGAAGATGATATGCAGAAATTAAAATATAAAACTCCTTCATTGTGAATAACGGTGTTCTATATTTTCATAACGGGAAGGCGAGGCACCTATTAAAGAAAGCGCTGGAGGAACTTTGTCTATCTCACAAACGCTGGTCTACTTCGTCAAATCTGGTTGTCTACCTCAACATTCGCGAAAATACATGCATTTGAAAAGCTAGAACCTCAAAACTTCGAAGCCATATCAGAATACACATCATGAGTTAAAAACCTTGCATTAGTGACGGGTTCATTAATCAAGCTTAAATTAAATAAATTACATTAAACATATATATTAAAAAATATTTATTCCATGGCGTTCCTAAACTAACATATTACCGAAAATTCTGACGTAAGCGAGATTTTGGCGAAGGAAATCGAGCACAGGTCGGAAAATGCGCTTTGTACGTAAAACTAACTCCTCCGTGCACTGAAAAGGGAGGGAAAGATAGGACGGGAGAAGAATCGACAGAGAGAGAGAAGCAAAGGAAGGAAACAGGAAGAGCTTGCCATTGACAGATGACTGTCCTTTAAGAAAGCAGCGCTCAGGAGGGTGACGTGAAAAACTGGAAGCGATGAAGGGAAGATAGGGAAACAAGAGGGGGCAATGGGAAGAGGATGCGATGGAATACATGAGTCAGGCTATGTCGAGGGAAAAATCACGAGAGGGAGGCTGTGAAATTGAATCGAAAACGAGATAAAAGAAAAGGCCCAATAACTCACGGGGTTGAAGAATTAATGGATTTTTATGGGGTCGGAGGAAGAGGACTTGGATTTTCGAGGAATCGATTTGTCAGCGAGTAATTTGAATAAGGAAGTGCCGCTGAGGGGAGATGTAAAGAAAGGCGCGCCGACAAGGAGATCAGGGGCCGGCGACTATAAAAAAGAACAAAGCGAGGCCGCAAAAAATAAAGCAGTCTCTCTGGCGATTATTTATCGGGGTTTTGGTCTCTGATTGTTTACAGGAAGTGCTCCGTCTCCTTGATCCTCCGTGGACACGGCTAAAATCCGACTTATTTGCATACATTACCGCCTAATTGATTCGTAATAGTTGCTGTGCTTAAATCAATAAATTATTCGGAGCATCGTGATGATCTGAGTTATTATGATTAGTTATATATACAAGCATTGTTATTCCAGGGCCAATTACAAGGCGATTTCCACAACTGGTAAATTAGACGGGCAGGAAGAGCTGGTCTCCTTTCCTTTCTGCTTAACATATACTGGAAATGCTTTGTTTGTGTTTCGGGATGCTTGAGTTTTACAGTTTCGTTGAACTCGGAATCTCATGACAGACGTCAAACACTATAGCTAAGTTTTCTACCCTTCCAAATAAAAACAAATATTTTTTTACCATTTTACAGCCAATATTTTCCCGACATACATCTACTTTTTCCATTATTCATGCCCATAATAGTTACAAAGCTTGTCATTGTGTTTTAACATGATGTCTACGAATGGTGGGTGTTTGTTTTCTTAAATAAAAAACGTTACCGCCGAAACCAAACTAGAGTATCTATGGATGGAGAATAATACGTTGCCTTAAAATAAAACGGTTTTTTAAACATCTCTAATCGCCTATTTAATTCTTCCTTTGCGTAAATTTAAGAATTCATACTTTTTGATTATATATATATGTTAGTGTAGTTCGTAATTTTACAAGCAGATAAATAAAATTTTTATAGCTTCATTTCACTTTATTACTTTCATTGCTAAATTGACGTAACCAATGGTGATACTGTAAATATCTATGTATTGTGCTTTTTCCATTTCTTTTATTATCTTTGCAATGTTCCTTTTCTTGTATTTCTAATCGATCTCCTGTCCTCATCTTTTTTCTCCCCCTTCCTCTTTTTTTTCTCTTTCTTTCATATAAATGTACATTTATTATGCTTTTTTTATTCTTTTCAGTAAGGTTGCAGTCACTTTTCATTTTCTAATTTCCCCCTCTTCTTTAAAATTTTAGATGATACTGTCTGTAGGTTTCGCAGGTTTTTCACGCCCCCCTTCCTGTGGGCGTTTTCCTGCAGGGTTCTATTTTTTCCTAAGTGCAATAACTTAGGTTTTTTTAACCCGAAAACACATCTATTTGTTAATTTTCTTTTATTTTAACCCCATAAACTATTTCTTTTCATATTTTATGACATAGGGTTAGATGTAAGAAGAGACTTACTAGTCTCAATCTCGCCCTGAAATAAAGTCGTTTTATTATTATTATTATTATAAATTCCTTCACGTAATACCCGATACCAGAATTTATTTCCATCCCATACGCTCTCGAGCCCTTAATAGATAAAAGTAAGATGTAACATTATAACGTTTACGCTAATCGTAATTATTGTTGACAGGAAATCGACTGAATATTACTCAGCGGCGACGACACATAAATTAGATATAACTAATATAATTATAATGAACGCTACTATAAGATACGAATATAGACAATGTAATCTTGACGCAGCACGAGGGAAGCCTTACGCGGAAAATTAATTTCCAGGGATGACAAATGACAAATGCAAGCCTCATGGAAACAGTCAATAAGTAATTTCGCAGATGTACCAGAAAATTCCAGTCTTTCAACCCCTACAATGGATCAAGACAGCAATGCCATCAACATAATTCACGAGAAAGAGGCATAATTCCGTAATCCACTCCGTCATTAATGAATAATCCATTCATCTACCCAGGAAATAACGGCGATCTCCCTCTAATTTCACACAATCATCCCCTCTCATCGAATACCATAATATAGAAGCCCGACTGAGAAAAATTTATGCCCCTCTAAATAATTCCTTCTTCACTTAAGCGTAGGGTGAGCACATTTCCAACGCCAGGAGATAATACACAAATATAATGTATAATGTACAAATGAAACAAATCGATGCCAAAAAGAATGTATTACATATTAAACAGCGGAAATGTCAAATGTGAACGAGTTTCGGAGAAAACACACACATTAAGACAATTACGTTGCGTAAGCAAATAGGGGAAATAATGAACCTTCTAAATAAATATACACACAATATATTGGGTATATTTTAAGCAAATAGGGGAAATAATGAACCTTCTAAATAAATATACACACAATATATTGGGTATATTTTTATTCGACGCTAAAAATTATCTTCGGAAGAAATTATTACGAAATAATGAATGTCGATCGTTAGCTACAACTATCAGGAAAATTCCGATATAACATTTTATTTAAGAAACACAACAATCCAAAGAGAAATAATCATGTAATTTCCACAAAATAGGTATTTATTACTACTAGTTTCGTCTAGTTCGCAACCAGTACAGAACTAGTCGTAATATATATTTATTCTGCGAAAATTGAAGGTCATTTTCCTCCTGGATATGGTACATTCCATAAGATTGAGAGTGCTCAAATCAAAAATTATATTAAATTATATCTTTCGTACTCAATTATGATTCTTTTAACTCCATCTATTTATCTAACGTCAACTCCCTCATCCTGACAATTCTAAGATTTGTACATTTGTCTTTTCCCGTAGGTAGTCAATCTTATTTTACCTTTTCCCCCTTTTCAAGAGCGGAAGGAAACGGAAGAGAAAATGCATCTCAAGGATCGGTGAACACTGAACGGTAATTCTTCAGAATTACCGTTCCAATTATCCGAATGCGACCGTATTTGGTTGAAAATACAGATACATCGAGGATTTCTTTTACATTTCCATATTATTCAATATAAGTGTAGTTAAATGGAGTACATTTGCGATGATTCAATGAGAGAGTACAGAAATAAGTTATTTTTGAAAGTGAAGAAGTGCTATTTAACCCATTAACGCACAGTGTGAATAGATGAAATCGTATATATCAATCCTGATAATTTTATAATTCGGTCATTTTGTTGATAATATACATTATAATATTTTTCAGCCCACTGAAATAAGTAATGTCAGCAAAAATATAATTTTATAATACTTCTACGTCAATAAAGAAATAATTAACCAGTGGTTTAAAGAACCGTATGGTTACCTGTGTTTCTTATACACTAAGCGAATGCCTAATGCAAGCCAAAAATTTTAAATGTCGTGAAACAGATTTTTCGAACCCTCGATGACGGTTGAACCATTTTAAAACCTTCAACTCTAGTTTTTGAGTATTGTTTATGAAATTGTTCTCTATGAATGGTATGATGGGACTAGATAGTTTATTTTGTATAATTGACTGCTTGGGCCGTGACCTCCTGGTAGGAATCCACGAGGGATCAAGAAAAAGTCAAAAATTTTACCGACCACAATATTTATTGTTAACGACCATGGTCATACGACCTGGCGATGATTCCAGTTAGTTAGTTAGTTAGTTCATTTTATATATGTATGTACCTTGAAACTAGAGTTACCAGAAGTTCCGATTCAGGCGGGACAGTCCCGCTTTTTAAACTTCCGTCCTACAGCAATCTAGAAAAGTCCCGCTTTCTTGCAGTCATAGAAGGAAATGGATGAATGCTGTACAATCTCTACCGATTATGGCTCCGTTACGCTCTTTAGGGCCAATGAGCTACTATAATATGCCTCTTTCCCATTTACCAAGTATGGGACGTAATTTGGTAACTTGTTTCACTATCCTAACTATCTTGGCGCGATCATAGGGGCTAAGCAGGTTTTACATATTTTCTACGTATACTTGACACAAAATTCAATGAGCTTACCCTCTGATTAGGCCTACTTTCCAAGGGGAAATTATATGATACCGCTCTTATTAAAACAACATACGTACAGCTAATTATTTCCTTTATTTGTAAGCGAGGTGCAGCTCTGTTATCTGAGCTCCCATGATAATATTCCCTCCTCCCAAACAAAAAAACAAAAGCAACTACACTGATCACCCTACCCCAGCTCCACCAATCGTCTGCACAACGAACCAACATACCAAACAAATCACGCCCTCATTAAATAAGCCATGCCTCGGCAGCCAACTTTCCCAAACAGAACGGGGGCCCTGAACCCTCTCAGAAACGCAAAAAAAGTTCGAAAATTAATTTTCGCGGTAAAACATCCGCGAGGCCGGAAAACTTCTCCATCTCCCACCGCTCCATTAAGGACGAAATTTTTGTTTCCGGCAGAACCTCCGGAAGATTGAACGTTCTAGGAAGGGGGGGAAAACATCCTAAGCCGTACAAAAAACGCCCCAATGTCGAACTATTCCCCTTTTCCTTATTTTTTTTTGCAGAGGAGAATAAAAACGCCTTGACGTTCCTCTGCGAAAAAACTAGTACAATGGAAAGTCGCTAAGTTTTTGGGAAAATATAGAGGAGATGACGAGATTAAACGACCCCACCGTGTTGTTGCTCCGCGTACGAGGACTGAAAGAAAGTTTGACTCGGGGGGAAAGATGGTGTCGAGAAGAAATGGAATTCTGGCAAAATGAGGCGAAAGAAAGGGGGAGAGAAGGAAGACAAAGATGTGGAAATCTTACGGAGGAAAAAAGAGGACAAAACGTCGCATGCGAGGAATGCGAAGAAAGCGCTGGAGGCGCTTGAAAAACCCTCCGTAGCTACGAGGATTCTGTGGGAACGGCCGTGAGATGAAAAGATATTGTGTTATGGAGACAATCTTTCCGTAGACCGGTCTATTTTGTGTAAACAGCAGTTATAAAAGGCGGCAGCTGTCGGGGGGAATCGATGAGGCGAAAAGGAAAGAATGGGAAAGAAATTTATTCGAGGGATGGACTTAATTAAATTAGGGACGCCAAAAAAGTGACAGATATCGTTTTGAATGAAAGAAAGATCGAAGAAAAGAAGGGAAGAAGATATATACGACGGAGAGAAATATCTGTGAACAAACAACGAAGAGACAAGCCGCTATCCGGAGAGGTGTTAATCGGGAGAAAGCAAAGGAGTTGGCTTAAAGAAGTAGGCGAGTAAAAAAGGAGGTTAAATGAGGAATAGTTATTTAAAAGGATCCAACAGATGGCAGTCTAAAGCGTAAGCATACTTAGAGATGGTTAAAAATTTTATTTTCTTAAGAGAGCGTACTTTCTTTTGGCAAGTTGTCTGAAACCCTCTGTATACATTTGTTCTTACAAGGCCCATGCAAAGACATTTGTAAGCTGTCTAATCTACTACCAGCTTCTTTAAAGACATTTTCAAAGATGGAACCAATCAAGGCATCCTGGTGTACTTAACTTGCAAATTTCTGTCGAACACATCTTGAGTCAACTTATGAGAAAAGAATTTCAAAATAACTTTTACCGCCCTGAAATGTTTCCTATCGAGGTACATTATATAAAATAATCTGACTATAGAATACAGAATTTCTTCAAAGTTTGTTTTTAATGTACCAAAAACGAACAAGTTCCATCAGATATAGCCAGAAATAGTAAGTTATATGTCCTAAAAAGATTGCGTTACATGCCCTAAAAAGGTTGTAATGAGTAAATAAGCCGAAAAAAGATGATATGAGATAAATAAAAGTTGCAGACTTGGTTATCTTACAAGATGTAAGGGACGCAAGATGTGACAGGAGATGTATAGGTCTGAATCGAAGATGTATACAAGTCAGGAGTTTCATCGAATCATCATCGAACCGATTATATATATTTACATTTTTTGCATATCTTTCGGATCATCCCAAGTATAGTTGTAGAAAATCAGAATCGATAGTCTTTTACATCACTCCTGCGAAACATTTGTCCCTTTTCAAAAGGTGGGGGTAACTCTAATCTATTGATGAATTTTTGCTCCAGACCAAGCAAGAAGTCTCACTTCTTCCCCCGGTGATTTTTCCATGACTTTGGGAAAACTTCCGAGTAGACCCACCAAGATGTAACGGTCCAAACATCTAGGAAAACAATCATTTACGCGGACATTAGGCAAAGTGCCTAAGGTATCTGAAGTACGTGGTGAGGAGAAGTATAAATAGAAGATAGAAGGAACAGAAGACACGACACAAAAGAGAGTGAAACAAGGAAGAGACGGGCCAACTGAGGTCAAACATTTCGAGAGAGGATGTAGAGAATGAAGGAAACAGATAAGAGATGCTGCAAGGTCGCCTGGGGGACCTCCTTCTCAGCCTAATTTGCATCTCCTTTCCTCCCTGATAAACCTTTAACCCCCTCTCTCTTTGTTTCTTCCAACCTACGCCATTCCCTTTAAATTCATTTCGTTTCTCCCACTGGTTTTCCCACTCACGAATGTCCCGTCTCACTATTTAATCTTGTACTCTTCATTTCAGACAGGTGAGTTAGATTCTCTCCTCGGGTACAGATACTCTCTTACACACGGGAGAAAAACATCGGTTTTTTCATTAGCGTAATCTTTTCGTAATCCCAGCACGCTAAAATATAATTCATCCATCGGGCGAAACTTTACCAGGGGTAACATTTATTGGTTGCTAAATGCATTCAACGCTTAGGAATTTAATTCGTAAAATACGTTTGAAAGAACGATAAACTTTTATTGAGTCAAACTAAAAAAAATTAGCTAAAATTATTAGTCGGATATAACGACCAAATTTCATCACATGCGATCTCCCCTATAACTTAAGGAACATAAGGAAATGTATGGATTGTTGAGAAAAAACTAATAACGGCGACACCCTATATAAAAACTGATCGCGCATCACCGCGTCAACAGCTGCACAAAAAAACTCGCATATACGGGCTGAAGATGGTTCTCTCCATAAACGTGACATTGTGTTATGGTTTAATTAGCTGATGTATTCACCGAGGAAAAGGAATAATGAATCAAAGTTCAAGTTACTTCTATTCAAATTTTCTGTAGAATGCAAATTCAAGTAGATATATGTTAATATAGATACATGCATAAAGCGCAGATGATACACTGCATGCACGGTAAAAGAATTAAGAAAGAATAATTGATTTTTTACCGGTTATTGAGAAATGTCTTAGATAATCGTAAAAAGGTCTCAGATATGGTACTTAGAGTTGTCGATGATGATTGGGGACATTCGGGGTTGAAATTTAAGTAAAGGCTAGTGCCGGAATTACGAACAGACCGTATAAGTAACTGCTTGCAATCTCGACTACTGAAGGATGCTTAATTCTGAATGCAACAAGTAATGGAATTTTTTCATTTTGAAGAAACGTCCAAATGTGTCCCAACCCACAAGTTTTCATAAAGGCGACAATGCTATTCGTCTGCAGTGAACTTTTCCGAGATTAGCAGCTTCGTTTCGACCTAGAACTGAGGCTAGCTATTTTATTTTAGGGATGTTCTTAATATTAATGAACCATTAAATTTTAAAAGAACATTGATAAGTTTATTATCGACATAACATTTTGTGGCGGTACTATTCAAAGTAACAAATATTTATGATAAAAAAGCGCATGGGATTATACAGCCTAAGGGTAACAAATCTTAAGTCTAACCCTACTGATAATCCCGCTAGCATTTATTCTTAGTTTTTTATCATTCCTAGTAGTTTATTTTGTTCTAAATTCTAACTGAAATTCACTTCTTTTCATAAGAATATTAAAATTAAAACAGAAGATAGATAGCCAAATTACCTCTTCGAAGCCGTTTATTTTAAACATGCAATATGCCCTTTAAGCTTATTTTAAACCTATAATATGTGACCTTTATTTTGAACATATGTCACCATGTAGCTGATACGTGATACAAACTGCCAAAATCTTTAATCAAGATTACCATGTTATCTCCAAAGATACCAAATTATACATTATTTCTTACCGTTGCTCATTTAAAATGCGATCTATTCTTATGTATTTTAATGATTAGCTACAATTTAGCTATCAATTTTCCACGATATCAAGTTTCCTGTAATCTTCTAACATGGCTGTATTCTACTTCCACTATAATCCTCTGAGAGTTTTAATTTCAGGTTTTTTTTATAATCTACTCTTCGCATAATTCCCATAACTTGAACACTTTGATCTCCCGCAATCAGCCGCCGTCGGCAAAAATTACTTCGCTCTGTTTCTGCTTGGAATTAATATCTTTCCTTCAACGTTGAATGTTTTACTTTCAAAAATTCTCCTGATTCCATACATTTTAACTTCTTTCTCATCGTGCGCTGGCTTTCTACCTCATCCTGCCCCTTCCTTCTCTACACCGGCCATTCGTTCGGCTTTCTTTCTATGCCCTCATTACTCTCTCTTTCAACAGATTCCACGAATATCTCCGGATATTTCTCCTTTTGTCAATCTTTCCATTCTCTTTCTTCTCCATTCAGATTTTGTGAATTTTTGACGCGCTAAGGGCGGTGCTTTCATTGCAAAATTCTACTCTCAAAACCAATACGCCCCCGCTCTAATCAAATGAAGGATTTTTCGCAAACGAGATTTCAAGGTATAAAATATTATGTTCTTTCCAGGTTTTCATGTTCTTCAGTGTGTTAGCTATTGCGTAGAAGTGTTATAAGCAAGTAAAGCTTTCCTACCCAACTCCCTCATGCAGACTTTCCCGCAGAGATCACGTCTTAACGTAAACGTTTCTAGGTTATTTCATAACCTAGTACAACTGTCCTAGAAGTAAAGATCTTTGTTATATTACCAACCAACGAGTCTATGAAATGATTGTGCAATGAAAATACATAGTTACATTAGCCATTAGAAAAAGTAATTTCTGGGAAAAAGAATTACTTGTAAGTTAAACCAATTAAAAATTACCGCAGCCATGGGATACGTGGTTTAGAAAATAGCTTTAAATACACGGAACTCTGGGAAATACTTCTTTGTACGAAGTGCAGTGTACATAGAGTTAATCAGTTAAAGCCTCCATAAGAGTAAAACAGAAATATAAACACTTCTGATCGATTGACATGATCCTCTGTGCAGAGAACTTGCTGCCTTGGAGCTCCCTGAAGAGTGATATCATTTAAGGATGACCCTTTAGGCGACATAGTCTTTCCCGGCGCGTAATGCGTGTTTTTCTGCACTTATTTAAACCAATCTCATGCATGTAAATAAAATTTTCTCAGATTTTTTTCGCACAATAGGAAAATAATCTATAGTTTATTCATATTATACATTCGTTTCTATTCATTAAACGTGATTCCGGAATATTTAAACATTAGCAGCCCTCATTTCCGGAGTGACCGGATGGTTTCACTTGCAACCTTCTGATGAAAAAGTGTTTCCTCCCTCTACATTAACCTTTTCCATCTAACAACCTAAGCATCAAACTCTATTACGAGTATTTATAAATACTGGGAAATTAATCACAAAAGAGTATGTTTAGAGGGGGAGTGAAAACTATAAGTAGTGACTAAAATTAAAATTAACCATAAAAAATAGGTTGGAATGCCTGAAGAACATAGGACCCTGACTCACATCCATGTAGATCCTCGACTAATTTCTTATGGAACTTGATTACGCATCTCACTCCATTACCTAAAAGGAAACGGCTTTAATTATAGTATTATTGGGACGAATCAAGAATCCTTCCGAATCAAGGAGGGGAACCAAATAGTCCTTAATGCCGGCGAAGAAGGGTGGAGCGCCCTTGCTTACAGAAAACGCCCATCTCCGCATTTCCTTCCATTCCCCTCTTCCAGTTGCACTTTAATTACCGGTTCCTCTCGTCACACTCCCATTACCGAGATTACTGGGCTGTGGTCACGTGATAGACAGTACCCTCGGGATTCACCAGAGTCCGCCAGCGCTGAAAGTTGAATGGACACACGCCGAAACGATGCGAGAGGAGAGGAAGGGACGGAGAGAACGTGGTAAAGGGTGCGAAGATGACACAAGGAATATCGAGAGGCCTTAGCTCGGTGGTGAGAGGAAGCGTATATCATCGGATGGGACGCACGGCTCGGTGAATTTGAGAGGAGACAAAAACAAGCGATCCTCGCGAATAATTCTGGAAACGTCCGTCCGTTCTCCTATTACAGAAAAGATTTTATTTAGAGCTATGCGACATGCAGTGTAAAATTTCAAGATCTCGAAGGTTTGTCGGGGTTGTACCCGGACGCATCCTCATACTAACCAGACAAGACTAATATTGATTGAGAACCTCTCTCCTAATACAGGATAGGATATCGATACACTGAAAAGTCACTACTATCAGGAAAAGGGTCACTCCCAGATTTAAACAATATGTAATCTGAGGAAGAGGTTCCTTACCTTCACCCAAATCAATACTGTAAACACCGGAAGGGCAATACCATCAATTCGCAAAATTTCTCTTGGCATCGAGCTGCCATTATCAGTATAATTAACTTTATACGTAAAAGTATCCTTTTCTTAATTTCTAAACAAAAAAGTCATTCGCCAGTCAAACATTCGTGACTACATTCTTTAAGTAAAATCAGTGGTGCTATTCAGGTCTGGTTCCAATATTCAGTTTTTGGAAGATATAATTAACATTTATTCAATTTAAAACACGTCTATGGAGAAATTATGGTAGATTAAACCCTGCAAACCACCTAAACGAATGCCCAGGGGCATTACGAGTTGGAAATTATTATTTTTACGCATAGCTTCTCCTTTACAAGAAGTTGGAGCAAAGGAATATGTATGCGCTGAGTCTGAGATAACTTAATGTTTAAATTTAATAAAATGCGTACATGTACCGAAAAGATAGTGAAATACTTTGTCCGATGATTCAGCGAAACAGAATACAATTTTTCTAGACAGTCTAACGTCTTCGTCAATAAGCTACCAGAAAGACTAAGAAAAGTTTCTTTTGAGCTAGGATAAGAGGTAGTTAAAACATTGTCGTACAGATTCCAAAGAAACATAACCGTAATTTAAAACTGAGTGACTTATAGTTTATCTCAATGCATCACATTCTTAGAGCTCGCAAGAAACTTAATTTCAGCTAAGTTACAATCCCATCATCTTTCAACACCCATTTTGCAACTTTTTATTGGCTCACCATCATCATAATCTTCCTCTAACGCCCGAGCCATTCCAATACATGTAAACATAAAGGAGAAAATTTAGAAAAATATGGATCATCTGCTTCTTCCATCAACGGTTGGCTACATAAAAGTAGGATAGGTTCTAAAACACGCGCTCATAAAACACTAGAACTTAGAGCTCCTAAAATATCCGCTTACTAATGAGCATCAGATATTAACAAATAAAACCGATAGCGGAAAAATGATTGAGCAACACCCATTCTAGGAATCACGTTACTTGAATCCATCACGCTAAACCTTTGAGCTCGGATTTAGCGCGAGAAATTAATAAATAACGAGCGCCAGAAATTTTAAAGGCTGCGACACTAAAAAAGTTCTACCTTTCAACACGCTTTACCGCTCACTCCCCCGCGACGATTTTTATATCTCCATCACGATATGATCGTGCGTATAAATACACACGGAGAAGGCACTTTTTAGGAGAGGACCTGAATTATTGAGGTGGGCCGATTGCGGACGGACCAATCGCTGTCGGGCCTTTATCCGCTATCGGGGTTCCCCTAAAAAATGAAGATTCGGGGGCTGCCGCTCAAACGACGAGCATAACTAGTGCGGCTTAGCGCGGGCGACGAGAGCCAAATAACTGATACCTCAATTCCCGAAAAAAGAGCGCCGAGAGTAATTACACGGTCCCGGGGGAGAACGCGGCTTTTCTATGGCGGGTGGGAAGGGAAAAAGTATCAATTTTCCAAACAGGAGAGAGCAATTGGTGTTCTCCCGAGGGAGCGAGGCTGATTGGTTTTGTTAACTTTGTCCGTCCACGGCATTACGAATAATCTGCTCGACGCTTTTTTTATCGCAGTCGAAAATAAAACCGTATCGCTTTTACTGCCGCTCTAAATTTTACCGGAGAGACTGACGAAGGAAACATCTGTCATTTAGCGATGAACGAAGAGAGTTCTTTTATTTAAATTATAAATTTGAATAACTCCCGAAACATGTATCGAATTTTGGCCTCACTTTCACTCGAGATTACTTTAATTTTTTTTGTAGTAAGGATGGAAAATATTTAGCTACTGCGTTCACTTTCCACCTATCAAAATAAAGCCGTCAACGATTCAAGGGCTAGTAATTCCCTTTTATGTCTTAAATGCTTTATATTTTATTCAACTATACAGGGAATTTCGCAATTCGAAAATAGTTCCGAGCTATGATAATCTTCCATGACTGTAAATATTATATTAAAATTAAATTATTAGCTTCTAAGGGGCTCCTCATACATCTGATCATCTATGAAGCTTTCTTTACAAAAACTAATTTCGCTGTGGAAACCCACTAAGTTCAGATAAATGTTGGGGATAGAAAACCGGTGTAAAACTTTGATAAGAAAGATAATATGAATCGATAATCAGGGGTGAATTTATAATTGGGCGAAATAGACTTTAGCTGAGGGCCTCATCTTTAGGGAGGGCATCAATAAAACTGTTTTCATGAACTCTTAGAAACGTATAACAAATTATTTTTGATTTGATCGCCGCTAGCGAGAATTTTATATTTGTTCAGTAAGTCTACATAATATGTTTCTAAAATATTTAAAATTGTTCATGTTACTATATAGCATAAAGTCTATCTATAATTCTATATACTTTATAGAAATACCATGTATTATTATTCGATTTATTCTTACCGTATATATGTCAAATCCACCCCAAGTCGATAAACCTCAATCGATGTCCTCATAATTACACGAGTAAATTATTCCGTATGAGAAACTAGCCATTGAGCAAACGACCGATATAATCTATACTGATCTTTCATGTGTGACAAACGGAATTCCGAAGTTTAGTCGCAATTACAAATGAAAGAAAAGAATGAAACTGAAGTACATCCAAGTAAGGAGCATGATGGAAAAAAAATTGTACTCACCATTTCTGTTTTCACTATCCGCAGGTTTCATTTGAATTGGATGGTGCATCTGTGAAGAGAAAACAAACAAGATCAGCATGGTAAAGAAAAACATCAGAGAATCGTAAAGCGCGCCGCCCTAAAGAGATCGACCCCGGTATCAAACACTTCATCCATTGCGACACCCGTACCACAAAGGGATACCGCCGAGCTTTTCCATCGCATTTCCTTTCTCCATGAATATGCAACGGGGTGTGGAAAAGGCGCACACTGACCGACCCGCTAAGGAATAGGTGACGAGGGATTTCCCAACGGAATTCAAACGGAAACATCGAAGGATATAGGTGAACGAAGGGAGGACGGATAAGGGTGAGCGATCCTTGAAGAGGATGTGGTACATCGCTAAAAGAAATTGATTTTAGAGGATTTTCTAACGAATGAACTACAGCAGTATTTTTGAAATAAAGAAGCGTGCATTTGTTGAGAAAGACAAGGGAAACCGTTCAACTACTGAGCTAAAAGATGAAAAATAACAGCACGTTCTATTGCAGTTTGATATTCAAGTGGGAGTAAAAAGGACTCAAATCAAAAACCTGGTTAAAGAAATAAGCTTTACTCAAAACTTTAAATAATCGCTCACAAACCTAGAAAAGTCACAAATGCTTGCACTGGCTGTTCGACAAAACATTGGAATTCCAATAATTAGACTCAAGGTAAAAGAAGAGTTAAATTCATTAATAATCTGAGAGGTATTAACTTTTTCACCATTGTCAATATCGAAAATTCTGATAGGACTTTAATTTCCCAATATAAATATTTTCATTCCGAGTTGAGTTTACATTTATTTTCTAAATTTTGCGTATTATTCATAATTATAAGGTCTTATTAAATTTGTACAACTACTATGGAGTAATTGAGATGGTAAATCAGAATCCATTGACGTAAAGTTAAAACGAACATAATGAAGACAGGATCAAGTCATTACCTATCCATTAACAACTGTCAAATAGACATTTATTAAATTCAAATTATTTTTCTAAGGAAAAAATGCAAACCCTTATTACAATACGAATGTTCCAAGGAATTTGTCACAATATAATACCGAGGAGTTGAACACGTTCTCATAATCAAGATTCACCAAAACTCCAAAAGCAATCAAATACCAAATGGTATTTGGAGTTTTGGTGAATCTTAATCAATTTTGCCATCAGCGGTATGTCTCACTTGACTTTCTCATAAATTAACTTTTTCGGAATCTGAGACCACGATATTACACAGATAAGTAATTAATTCATGCATATTTTAGGATTACTGATGCTAAGGATTACAGTATTTGAAATAGAAAATGCTTTACATTATTTAATCTTCATCAATGATAATAAATTACTTCTGGAGTTCGTTACCAATTCGACCGTAATTTGGCAGATCATTTTGAAAAGAAGCGTGAAATTGAGATTGGAGAGAGAGGAGAAGGATTGAGAAAGGAAGGGTGTGTGTTGAAGGCATAGAGATAAAAATTTCACGCCACTCCCACACAATGAGATCGCGGGGCGGTACAGAGACCCCTTTTCAACGAGCAAAAGGGAGGCTACGGGTGAGAATCACATCTGGCCGGACCATTCCTCACCAACTACGCGAGGATTAAACTTTCAGTAACAGAACCGCGTCCGTCCGCGCACACTTCGCGGAGAAGTGAAATGTAATGGCACGAATAAAGGAGCGACGAGGCACGGGAACAGCGCATGAATATCAGAGGCACAGCTGAATAATACATACGCGCACCGACGATTAAATGTTAATTCTTATGAATATCGATTGTCCTCATCTTGAATACGCGGAGATTATATGTCGGCAAGAGAGGGTCTGCATGGTTTCGATGAAATGCTGATCGGATTAGAATCATTATGATTTGATGCTTTGGATATTCAAATTACCCCGTGAGTTACTGCAGTGTTGACCTGTTTGTGGACGATGGCAAACAGGTAAAGATGGCTAACCTGAAACGCGACTATTTAACTGGCAGTCTTGATATTTCGTGTATGATGTAAATGGCCTCGTATAACATAAGATATAATTCGAATCATTAAAATAATGAAGATGGATAGGATTTTAGTAACTTTGAATAACTTTCCTTGGCTTCTGGGCTATCAAATCTTTTTTAAGACTTTTATGTATGAGAGTATGTATCCATTTGCTTCCGAAACCTCGAATGGCATAGCGTATTTTGTTCAATAACTCTTCTCAGATAGTTTACTGCAGCACTTATTTAAAAAAAATGATGGAACAATAATTAATATTAGTACGAATTTATCACTGCAAGTAGGTGAATGACGTGGTGGCACAGGGTACTACTTTGAAAAAAATTACTTTACAAATAGGATACATAAAATTTTTCTATGAATTGAGGAAAACACTTGCAATATGCCTGGCACATGCCCAAGAAGGGAGGAAAACCCTCCGGAAAACATCTTTTATGCAGCAGTAACACTAATTAATTCTTTCATTTAATTCATCATACAAAAACGATAATTCTGTAATACATTAATTTAAACTGAAATAGGTTTACCAAAGGAACCGTAATGCTTCCAAATACTAATGCATCCCTATAGAGATACATAAAAGCCTTTCACAAACCAGGGATTTCAGCGATAAGATTTAGGCAATACGCCGCCTTTTTTCTACTTTATAATGATTCTGCCATCAGGTCTATGAGCTTGAATCATTATCTTCCTGTTATCTCTTCAGGAGTACTTGCTAAAAGAAACACACCTTTAGGACGTTCGTAACTTAAAACTCTAAAATTAGTCGGACTGAAAACGATTCTCACACACAACTTGTACAAGATCATTTTCCGTTAATGGTTAAGTATCCCTTCATTAAGAGGGTGTGAATGCTTATTTGTGTCAGCATTATATGGAAGAATTTTTCATTTCTTCATCCAATCCTCGTAGGCCTTTAAAACGATTCAACATGCAACATTTGCAACCGCATCCTACAGCAGATATGGTTGGAATACATTCGTACGACTATTCGTTTCGCAACCGAAGTTCACTCATTCTCTTCCTCTTCTCGCAGTGCCACTCGCATGCATATCAGCTCGACCCCCTCTTAATTCAATTCAAGTAAGAGGCAGAGGTAGACATTTTCCCGCTCCCGATATTAAAAAAAATTAATATCGTGCAACTCGAGAAAGCGCTTCTTTTTGAAGAGCTACAGGCATTTTATTAACCCTTACCCGTTTCTGCTGCTACGTATGAGAGTAGTGCTGTATATTAAACGACGAAATCCATAAAAATCGGGGTCTCAGTTGATTATGTAATTCATCTACGCTATATGTCATTCTCGGAACGTTTTCTTGCTTCTCCGCTCCTGTACGAGAGCATAAGAGGGTAGGAGTCGCAAAACATTTTACGGCAAATACGTGCCTTCAAGAGCTCCAGTTCTGCTACGATTTCAAAATCCTTATACCATTTTAGGAGTACGGAACAAAAAGTAGAACTCGAGGTAGGTTAAAGGAACGGTTCTTTCTCTTTTTTATCTCCCGGACACAAACTAAGGCCCCTAAGCTCGTAGCACAATGAAACATATGCTTCTAAGTTTCCGTTTGGATCCAGAATTAAAAAGAAAGGAAACGATAAACGTGAAATAATTTTCAGTAAGGTTATCTTCTGTTTAGAGGCACTGAATTAAGATTCAATTTTTGGTATTAATTCGAGCGGAAAAACATCACACTTCACTTCATAATGCTTATTTTACTATTATACAGGTCCAACGATGCAGCCTTGCTGCTAAAATAGAGCGGTGCGGTGTAGTAAAATGATATACGATGTTTTTCGATTCCCCTCTTTGTGTAACCATGCCGAACAACAAGATGATGAGTAAAAATCAGATTTAAAAATGTCTCAAACACAATAACAGGAGAAATTAATTTGTAGTAAACAAAAAGGTTTCACATATATACAGGTGGAAAAATTTCTACCGTCTGACCTTAGGTTAAATGAATATTTAACAAGTTTACATTTCAAATAAATACACAAACATATTAACTACAAATAGGATTAACGGAGATCTACAATACTGTTTCACCAAACTTACATTAAAAATAGAAGATCTCGCTACTTTGTAATCACACAAGATGTAAACTAATGAATGTCGAAAATTATGCAGCAAAATTAAGATTAATCAATGCGGACCAATATACCACCGCAACACGGTGGAAAACCTCTTAGTTAAGTGAGTACATGGGTCTCGCAAAAGCTTATGACACTCAATTCGTAGAGATGTGGTTTCGGAAGAGGTACGGCGAGGGGAAACTATTACTGAGGAATAAGAGAAGAGGTACATGTAACAGCCATCCCAACCTCATTCGAGCACCTTTTTTAAGGAGTAGACTCAACCCAATCAGACCTAGTCCACTGCACAGGTACCATCGGCTTCCTCAGATTCTACAAACGCTAGTTTCTCAGAGTATGTGTAAGTTTGGGGAGAAAAGCGTGTCAAACAGGTGGCGGAATGAACAAAAACAAATGATAGACTCGTAGCGCTTACGTATAGAGAGAGGTTTCGAAACCATTGCGCTGCGCCGTGTCGCATTTATCGCTCTTCTTAAAGAGAGCCACCGTGAAAGTGAAGGAGTGACTGCAGCCCAACACCATATTGGATGAATATCGTGACCTATTTCAAGTTTACTGCGGAGAACTATACGAAGAATTACTATTAACACGCTATGTCCTCTCGCATTTTCGTTTCAGCGCATTCTCTCATTTAATGGTGTTCTGAGAAGCACTCATTGAGATTGCTTCAGTTTAGCTGAGGCATGAAATTGAGGTATCTTCTGGCCAAGAATACTTCTCTTATAAACGGCAAAAATATAGTTCAGCTGAAATATGGATGTTTTCTCTTTCATTTCACGTCTTCAGGTCGTCTCGTTATGAAACAGTCGTTCCTCTCTTTTTGTACGATCATTATAATTTTCCGTGCTGGTTATCAGACGAGGTATTCTCTTAGTCAACTCTCAAAAGACATAAGAACGCTGGGGAACGGTAACGACCGTCCACAACGGAGGCCCATTAATGCTATGCTCGGAAACAGGGATTTTAATGCGCAGCTTCTTTTATGTCACATAGGGTATGAATGAGATCATTATTAAAGTTTCTATATCTTCATTTAACACACAAATAATTCTACGGTTACGTATCATGATATATTTAGGTTGATCACAACACCTCAGTTGCATATTCCCATACGACGATTTGTGAATATTTCTCAACTTTTTTCCTCTACGGTTCCATTTGTGTACTCATGCAAATTTCGCGGAATAGTAAAACAAGACCGTAACTGCGAATTTTGATTGTCACAGATAAAGAAGTAAAAGCTAAACGGAAAATGTAAATAGACAACGCGAATCAGGGACAAAAATTAAGAAAATTGGATGACAAATATTACAATAAAATATAAAGAAAAAGTACGCGAAACAAATTCGCCATCATAGTACTGCTCTTATTAGGTTACAATTACAAATTGCTTGAGGTGAACGGAAGATGAAAGTTATCGATACTTAGATCAAAATATAAATTCATACATCTTTCTTCAAGCGGTAAACAAAAGATGACATGTTACCGATAAGAAGCTGTAAACATGTAAATATTTATTATAATACGGTAGACTTCAACCAGCGCCACACACGGAACGAGGCAGAAATTTATTCGAAGAGCGCGCACCATCCGATATTCATGACATCGGTCCCCACTGGCACAGGGTGTCCAACTACGAGGAAAAGAAAAATACCGACAGGAAAACACACGATCCTAGGTGTTCGATAAGGCACCGATAGGAGTTAAATAATCGAACGTCAATTTAAAAATGCTCTCTCAACTCATACATATACCTGGGGTGTACATTCTATCGGATTGCTTAGATCATGAAGCTTCATATCTCAGGCGGGAGAAGTTATTTTATGGATTTTCGATGGAAGGAGAGAGGTCAAATGATGAAGATCTAGCTCATCTTTGAGGAAGAAAAAGGTAAAAACAGATGTGTAACGAGACAGAGAAGCGGNTTTTATAGCTTACCGAGTAGTGCAGATTCCGAAATTATACAACAAACTGATCCTGATTTTGCAACCTATCACTCATAACGTGTCAAAATATCTCCTCTCTCTCTAATTGACTGTGACCTTTCTTCAAGGAAGTGAAGAAGAATAATTTTACAGAAGTTATAAAAATATTTCATTCTCCATTCATATTCTTACATTTAATTGTTGGTTTAATGTTACGGAATACATCGTAGGGATGTTCCGTTATTAAATAACACATTAAAAATGGCTTGGCATCTTACAATTATACGATCGTATAAACTACGGTATGTGTCAATGAGAGGTTACCAGACCATAACGAAAATAAGATGATATTGGGAAATGGATTAATGAAGGACATGATATTGGGAAATGAGAAGAAATGTAATAGTGAATAGTGAATTTTTGGGCGAATCTCGATCTAGGACTATGATGAAATTCTACAAACAAATATACCTACATATATTTTAATTACATCGCTTTTAGGACGATTTTTATAAATTCACTTTATCAGATAAACATTCGGCATTACAAATAATAAATTTTAATGAGCGTAGAAAAAATAACAAGAAAAAATACAGATTTAGAATAAAATAATGTTAAACTAGAATACTGACTTTCAGAAGTAGGAAATCATAGTTTTAGCTCAAAAGGGTCGAAATTACAAATAAGTGATGTAGCCAAGGGGGTGTTGGGTGTAAAACCCCCTCAGCTAAAGCAGGTTTAAAAATATCGAGTTTATTGGAGGTAAATTGTAATTGTTTAAGCATTTACAGCTACACACGCCACTAGTGACCCGAAGGAAATATATGTCAACATAAGCCTGATTTCATCTTTATTTCATTTAGGGAAGAAGTTTTCTTGCCCCAGGAATGAAGACAATTTTGCGTTTACTCCAAGTACTCCATGGCTCTGTTCCTCCCACGAATGGATCAATGAAGGAGGCCTCTATTAACACCACTGACTCAAACTAATTTCGAAAGAGCATAAACATTTATATAAAAAAGGAATATTTATCAAAATTGAGTGATTCGCCTAATACTAATGAAGGAGTTAGCGCGCGTTCTGACTCTATTGAGCAGCAAACAGAACTTTCCCGCTGTAGAAGCATCTCGTTTTGAAAGTACACCACAGCGAAGAAAACTTCAAACCAAGTCGATGCCGGGCGACACCTCATCTGCCAACTCCCAACTCTTCCTGAACCCTTCTATTTCCAATCCTCCTTGCAATTTGACTGCAAAACTCCACCCGTTCCTCCTCAAGATCTTTTATCACTCCTGGCTGGAGCAGCTTCCTGAACTCCTTATCCTCCAATATATCTCATTCCGTCCCTCCCTTTTGAGGAGACCTCCAAAATTCTTTATTTTCGCCTTTCCAAATGGTGCCTGCTTTATCCTCCGCGAACATTTTTTCCGTCTCCTGTAGTGAGGTCCCGCTGCGTCGATCCCAATTTGATTGAGTTCTTCCAGAATGGGGGAATATGGGTCGAGGATTTGGGATCTCGGTGATTATATTTAATGAGGAATATTCCGCTGATCTCCGATTCATCTTGTTAGGAAATATCTGAATTCTGAAATTAATGAATTCATAACTAAGGATACTGCGTATCCGATCGTGGGGCAGAAAAAATGCAGAATGTCCGAAATATTTCGTAACCTTGAATCCCATCGCAATGGTTTTAATGGCGGACACCGGAGTGACGGATACGATTTCAAACTATAACGCGGATTATTAAAATATTCTCGCGATCTGCACGTAGAATCTAAAAAAGTAAAAAGCATTCAAAATGCCATTAAAATATCAGAATTATCAATATATTGGCAAATGCTTCAGTATAGTTTATCTTTTGAGGAAAAATTATGATGCTGCAACTTCCCGCAAATCACTTTTTTTCTAATATAAAATCCCACAGTAGATTCATCGGAATGATTTCCGATATTAAAAGATGAATGAAGGAATATATAACGACAGTGTATCGCTGCGTAGAAGATCGGTTCAAACATAACAAGTGCTAATTCGCAAAAGGTATAAGTAAGCTAATGTATTAAACCTTAATAAGCCAACGTATTAATGAATGTATTAAATATATAATAACCCACAATATATACGAACCTGATAATTTCTATCATCACTAAATATATGTACCAAATTGGATTGTGAGTGATATGGGTTTACTTTCTTATCAAATAAAGTCATTGGCTTATAAAAGCAAAAAATTCGCGGTAAGAGAAAGATGTACCTCCAAACTTGACAAATAACCAACGAGACAATTTGCATTCATGCAAGCGTTTATTTATGTTGAGGACGGGATATAAGCCAAAGTACTTCTTAAGTTTCAGCATTTGCAATAAATTCATTAGCCGGTTTTTGATGAACGGAATAAACTTAAGGATAACTTACCGAAGGAGCATTTCAATATTACAATCCTTGAAAAAGTTGAGTTGCTAATTACTTATTAAAGCTGTCTTCCTTTATCCAGATCGTTAGCATAATCTCCTAAATGTCATCAAATATGCTTGCTTTTGTAAGTGGAAATCTGTGTTATTTCTAAAATCAAGAAAACTTTCCGAAATTGGAGGTAAACTTTGACATTAAATCCATCATAAGAAGTCAATAACCGCTTTCAGGATCCATTATTTCTCCAGCATTTACCAAATAATGAGCGAGGAATGGAACAATCCTTCCGTCACTCTTCTCTTTTCAGCGCACGCTTCGAATTCTTCCCGAGGATTTCCTTGGAGGAGATATCGGCAAACGCTGGAGGAATAATTGAGAATTATATAGGTGAAGGGAAGCGATTCCCAGAAAGGCATTAGCGGGGAAGGAAGAGCGTCATCGAAGAGTATTAAAGAAGGGGAAAAATGGAGAAGCAAAGAGCGAAGAGCATGCATAAAATATAAGGGAATAAAAGCAACTGTCGCGCCGTAAAGTTTAGGTGACTTTTATTCCTTTGAGGAGGAAGGAGGAGAATTAAAACGGCGAGTGAAATGAAAACTACAAAGAAGGTGGGGGTGCGCAAAGAAAGTTTCCAAACGTGCTTTCACTTTCATTATATTTCTTTTTCGATACCTTCCTTAGATAGCTTCCTCGACGTCCTGAAGTTCTTTACGAGCTTCAGTACATTGTCAACTTTCTTTAAGCTTACTTGCTTCCGTCTATTTCTTACATAACAATGTCAACAAAAAATGAGGCGAAGCAACGATGTAGAAAAAAGTTATCCCATAAAAATTTCATTTATAAAGGCAAAGTTTATTCCGAGAGAAACTATGATGATATTCATAGAAAAAATATCGTAAAAAAGGTTACATCAGAATTAAGAACGAAAACATTTCAGCGATTGATGGAAAAGAGGCATGAGGAATTGAAGTCAGTATTCTTTGATTCAAAGAAAGGATACCAACAGTAGATATCGTACGAAATTTAACCATAAACGTGAGCAAAATTTAATGTTGGAACATAGTTCCAGATTATAGTTTATGAGAACGTAATGGAAAAGAAAACAGCCGCAATCTTGTAAAATTCTGAGCAAATGACACAATTAGTTTTATTGCTAGCTATTACATGTGCTAACTCCTTAATATTTTATAGCTTACCGAGTAGTGCAGATTCCGAAATTATACAACAAACTGATCCTGATTTTGCAACCTATCACTCATAACGTGTCAAAATATCTCCTCTCTCTCTAATTGACTGTGACCTTTCTTCAAGGAAGTGAAGAAGAATAATTTTACAGAAGTTATAAAAATATTTCATTCTCCATTCATATTCTTACATTTAATTGTTGGTTTAATGTTACGGAATACATCGTAGGGATGTTCCGTTATTAAATAACACATTAAAAATGGCTTGGCATCTTACAATTATACGATCGTATAAACTACGGTATATAATATATATTCAATAATATTATCGAATAATACGATCGTATAAACTAGGATAGGAGTCAATGAGAGGTTACCAGACCATAACGAAAATAAGAACGAATAGCATAATCTATTCATTTTCAGGTATTATTACTAGTTTTATAAATGCATATTTTAATATTGTGAATATTAAAATTGAGAGTTTAAATCCCTCGAAATAAAAACCTTGAGCTAGAAAAAAATAGGTGCCGCGAAAATTGAAAGGAAAGTGAAAGTTTCTAACAAACTCAGATTTATTCCCCTTCTCTTCCAGCTCTTTCGGAAGCTTATCATTGAATTACTTTCAAATTCATTAATTCTTGAAATGACCCAACTTTTCGCTTCCCCATTTGCGCTCTAGCTTCGTAACAATTTCAAGTTTCCCTATTAAGGCTCTTTCGCAACCTCTTCATTTTCTACTTTACGTCGTCGCGGGGGAGAGTAGTATCAAAGATTTACGCCTGCAGTTTACGCACGAGGGGAAAGATAAAGCAGAGAGGGGCGTGAGGCGAGGCATGGCAGCAAATGAAGAGTTCGCGATGAGGAGAGGGCGGGAAGATCCCATTCTCCATACGACCGTTGTAGGCTGACGCGAATGCGTCAGATAGTCCAAACTGGCACGAATAAAATATTTACGGCACGAAAAATGGAAGAAATACTCCGATCTTCGGCAGCTATCGCGCGAGTGAGGAATTTCCACTTCCAAAAGCGATATTCAATTTCTTCATTTTTGAGAATACGACCCGTTTCCCTTCCATCATCCCTCGTGATCGTTAATATTAAACTAGCTGCGCCTTATGAAATTATTGAAAACTTGAAGATAAATCGCGCTTTTAATTCGTGAGCTCTCAGTAAGAAACTGTCAGTGATGGATTTACTGTGATCGGTCGCCACCACTTTATTTTTCAATATATCAGAATATTCACTACCAAGGAGTTTATTTTTCTCGTGAATTTTTAACGAAATTTCTCTGAGGAAATTCTAAAACATCTAAAAATATCTAATAGTACATCTAAAAATAAAAACCGTGAGCCTATCCGAAATGCTCAAGCCGATTTCTTTTGAAACCTTAACACGGAAAATGCGACAAAGACTAGTATTAGCACACAAAACATTCTAAATAAATTTGAGAGCGCAAAAGAAAATAAAGAAAGGTATACGAATGTTTACAGAAAGTTTCCCGCAAATATTTTGAAGAGCTTACGGGCAAATAATTAAATATATTCACTTAAATATTTAATTAGAAAGAATTACTCTGCAGTAAATTAAAACACCAAAAACATTAAAATAATTTAGTTATATTCAGCAATAATTATATCAAACTATTTTATTATTAACAATTATAGTTAAACAGTAATTATATCATTAAATTAAATGCCTCAAGCCATGTCTGGTGGAACTAATTCATTTTTAAATCAAAGGAAAACACAGGGAGAGAAAATAATATAATTATATGTACGTCCCTTATATTATATCTCGACAATTTCTTTATGGTATTGGAGACATTAGTCGTATTTTGAATTGTTCTACGTTACTCAAGCTCCATTAACAACGAGTAACAGATTGGTAAATCTGTAACACTCGATCTTACTTGAATGCGAAAATTTCAATCAGGAAATTGTTTTTAGTGAAAAGCGCCAACAGATATATCAAACAGTTTTTCGCCTCAATTCAGTCTCGAAGTCTGGTGACGCAACCCTAATCCTCGTGTCGCATTAATATTCAGCAAAGTACTTCGATCGATCTTCAGAATACTCTTGTCTCTATGCATTAGAAAAATGTAATCCCTTTTTGAGTTAATATTTCACATCTCCTTAAGTATTTATAACCCTTCGAGGCGACGATAATAACTTATATCAGAAAGCCTTTTAATACCATACTTCGTGAATACCCATCATCAAACTTCCCTTCCCATCAACTAACTTAAAAAAAGATAGGCCGATGCTTTATAACCATCGCTTAATTTTCTCTTCGCTTCCAAAATCGTTATTATATATGGGGCCGGTTTCCTTTTGAGCTTCTTTCTCTGGTGCCATTTCCGAGCACCCCTCTCCACCTACCCCATCCTTCTATTAACCACCCGCATATTTAATTTCCGCTTCCTTTCCGAAGACACCCTCGCCTTTCGTAACGACCACCGTCCACCTCCTAAATCCCTTCTTTAAAGGAAAAACAGAAAGCCGAACATCGAATCCTACAACCAACGTGGAAGGGAAATAGAGGTAAGCCGAGATCAATAGACTCAACGAAGTGAGATACGAAATAAGCTGATACTTCTACACAAGGTAAACATTTTTGTTCCTCGGCCACCAAATTGTTACATAGGCCGCTTACTTTTCCGTTCCCATATACAAAAATGAAGAAATTCCAGCAAAAATCATAATATACTGGAAAATTCAAGTAACTTCAATGAAGACTAAATAATGTTACGTTTTTCCAATTCCACAAACAAGAATTTTAAACGGTAATTTGGTTGATTTTTTCATCAAAACTAAAAAAAGAGCAGGGAAATTATAAAAGACATTTTTAATAAAACTAATATTTTTTAAATCATTAAAAAAGTATTAATATGTAAAAGCTTATACCTGTGAGGGAGAAATTTTACAAAAACAATACATGACGAACCAGCAATTAAAAGATTAACTGATGGCTGACAAAACGATGGATAGGAGTGCTAAATATTTAAACCTAAATAACGAAGTATGATGAAACAAAATTCACAGAACTTTTAAAAACGACACGACCTTTGAGTGTGATGGTGGCAAGGCTAGTTACATCACTTATTTGCAATCACTTCTGAACCATTTGTTGTGGTCTATATTACTGCGCGTAGTGGTTTAACTCAAAGAAAATGACTTGAGACGGAAAAGTCAGGAAAGGGAACTGAGTAGTGCAGTTCTGTTGAGTGATATATTTTCCTTTAAGAAATCTTCAAGAACAGAGCGAAAGAAAAAATAGCAACAACGACATTCCAATGTCTCCGGGTGTACCTCAGGGTTACGATTTGGAACCTGTGTTGTTTATATCTCGACATTTTTTCTTGTGATCGACTTGCAAGTCGCAAAACCATCGCAGGGATGAAAGAAACTGCAGAGAGAGATAACGCGAAAATAAATACGGAAAAAAGACGCGAAGGAACCTTGAAGAAACTCATCAGGTCAAAACTCTACGAATAGAAAAAAAAGGAATTGCTCCGTAGTATGAGGGGTAGGAGCTGAATAAAACATCCCATGGCTCTGAGAAAAGGTTTCGGCGGAAGGAGAGGCGGGGAGGGAAATATACTCTCGCTGAAAACGAGCTTAAGAGGGAGGGCAATAATTCCACTCTCCCGGAAACAAAAGGAATGGGGGTAGGAAATAGAAATCAAATGAGGGAACGGGCGATATTTTCGGGTCAAAATTGCAATATAGAGGATGGGGATATGAGGAAGAGAGGCAATCGAAAAATGTAGATAAGGTGAAAGGGGAGGGGATGACGGAGCATTTATGCATCGAGGGGTAAGAGTCGAACGTGAGTGGAATCGCTGAGTGGGTGATGGGGGAGTTAAAGGGAGCGATGGAATATGGGAATCGGATTAAAGAGTAAAAAGTAAGCGTGGAAAAGGGCGCTATGCTGGGTCGCGGCGACGATTCTCCGAATATCCTTCTCACTCTTTTCCTCTTGAACTATCCGCGATTTATCCGATGGATTTCCCGGCTAAATGAAGCTATCGATCGGCGTCCTTTTGTGGGACATGTGGATTTTTACGAAGATATGTCGTAATTATGAGCCGATATTTCCTTTGTCGCTCCATTACTTCGGAGCAGGAGTATTCCCAAGGTTTTTACCTCAACCAGTAATAAAAATATTAATCTTGGATCAACGAGTGCTTAATTAGGTCAGTAGCTACCTATAACCAGAATATATTTACCGAGAATAGTAACCTTCAGACGATTCTATCTATGCGGAATATACAGAAGATGCAGAACTACTGGAGCCCATGGCCTTGGCGTGAAATACTGTCGTTTACCATTAAAATGCTATGTTCCTCATAAAACTTAACTATATCTTCATTTGGAACGTTTATCAAAAAGGATCAGTGTAAAGGTGTTCACAATGCATGCGAAAAAAGCACCTAAAAAGCTGAGGTAAAACAAAAGAATAATGTTGACCTAGCTGAGACTGGAACCAAGGTGTACCACTTTTTGAACAAAAATTCTACGATGGTAATTTTAGTTTACATCGTCTGATATAGCAATTTTAAGCTGAGGACGATGAGTGAGGTCGCAAGCAGCTTGAGGCTAGCATGTCAAAGGTCTTGATGTACTATATTTGAAATCATGACGACACAATTGATGCTGGTACTCATTAAGCGAAACAGCGAAGTAAATCCGAATCGATACCTTAACAAAATCTCCTAAAATATTTTAAAACCTAGCTAACAATAAAATTCACGCAAGTTTGTGTTTTCAGAGTGACATTAACGAAACTTGATTTCTATCAAAGACAAAAATAACGAAATATCTATCTTATGATTGATGTTCCTCTAAACCAATTATTTTAACAGCACAATAAGGACTTCCTCCCAATTTCACGATTTCAGGCAATCCGTGAAAGTGACGTTAACTACTTTCGAAACTCTGAAAGCTCATTTGAGTTCATTGTAGTAAAGCCGTGGTGCACAAACCGTGACTATAGTTTCTCTAGTCCAGGGAGGCCCTTGGAACGTCAGTCAATTCTTTCGGAGACATCGTAAAACTTCAGTAGAAATGCTGAAACCAGCCAACGCTTGAGAACTTTTAACTAACACTATTATGGTATTAAAAATACATTTTCTACACTTTACGTTAAGCCCCACGGCTTAATAGAGAAGCATTTTCAGTATAGTATTTTTAAATGCACCTTCCAAATTTGAAATAAAATAACCACATCAAACAATATCTTACAAATTCGAATTAAAACGTGCTTAAATCCCAGTAATGGCCTTACTGACACGAAAATCTCTGCTTTTTATAGTTTTTAATACGCCAAAAGTCAGTTTAAGTAGTTGACTGCACCCTTCAACAAAGATTTCAACTCACTAATTCCCAAAGTTGACATATATCAAAGTTAAATGAAAGACATCATCGTGATGGATGCATAACGCAATAAATAAATGTAACCTATTTTACATCACAGTTTGACGCCATTTTATGAGAAAAATTCCGACTGGCCTAGATATCTGCCTAATTTTTTATTCCATTTCCACCGCGCTCTAATTTTCTGTCATTCCAAAAACTCACAAACATTTTGACACATTCCATCAGAAAGAATAAACATATCTTAACCCTACAGTACTCGCATCCCAAATTGTCACATCAGTACTCGCGTTGGGTGGAATCGACCCAACATCTTCCAAAGGTGAAAATTGTCAAAAAATTTAATGAATAGATTTTTAATTTTTGGCGATAATGGTATATTAATGGTTAATACTGTTAGTAATAAAAATATAATTAAACAATTTCTGAAAATTTTAAAATTTATTATTAAATAGTCATTCAAATAAAAAAATTAATTTGAATCTTCACCTGAAGTCACCCTTTCCTGAAAAACTGCCCTTTCAAAACAATTCACACAAATGGAACAACAGTGTTCCTGGCAAATAAACTTACTACAGTTAAGGCAGGTTGTTTTAGTTTTGCGATCTTTCTTAATTTCGCACACTTGACACCGAGATGGTTTTTCTGCTTTTCTCTTCTTCGTTTGTGAGATAGGTTCTTCTCACCTCTTCATTCCTCTTTGCTGGCAAATTTTTTACAGGATCGTTGCAGAGAAGTTAGGTGAGTTTTTATCTTGCTTCGACGATCTATGTGTGGTTGAATAAGAGATAGTACCAAATCCTTCAAAAACAGTTTTCGAGATTTATACTTTACTGGAGGATTTCTAGTAGAAAGCAAAATAACGCTAGAATTAATTCCTGTGATATTCATGAATGAATAAAATATTACTAGAGGCCATCTGCGGCAATTTCTTGCGACGGTATAGTTCCCACATAATTGATCTACTACCCCTTTTGTGGAATTATAGAATGAGATAATTTCTGGCAATTTTTTTTCCCCTTCAAGAATTTCATCTCCGTGGTGCATTGTGGAGAGAAGCAAGACGCATTTATTTTGTTTCCCTATATACGATAAAATGGTAGTTTTCTTTTGAAACCCAAATAGAGTTGAATAAAGTTCACGTGATTTTGGAGAAACGAACGATGGTGGAATTTCTTTTTTATTTTTTCTTATAGTGCCTACAAGCATTGTTTTTTTGGTCAATAGTTCTGCACTCAATGGGTAGCTTGTGTACCAATTATCGGTTGTAATATTCCGACCTGCACCTTGTAAATGCTTAGTTATTCTTTTTACAACCTCTGATGGTCTAAAATCAGTTTCATATGGCCCATTAGGTTGTTTTCCACAGTAAATATCTATTCTGGAAGTGTAAAACGTGGCAGAATCTACTGCTGAGAAAATTTTAATGCCATACCTGGCAGGTTTACTAGGGATATATACTCTGAAATTGCATTTTCCGCGGAAGCCTTCTAATTTTTCATCCACAGTAACATATACTCCAACATTATAAGATTTACGGATATTATCATTGAACTCTTCGTAAATCTTTCTGATAGCAGCTAGCTTGTCAGTTTGAAGACGATCTTTGCGAGTCAGCACATTATCAAATCGAATACAACGCATCAAAAAAAGGAATCTGTTGTAGGACATTGTGGAATAAAAAATCTCTAAGCCAGTGCCATCTCTTGCCCAAAGATCCCTTACGTTCAGATGGGAAGATTTATATACCCCAGCTAAATACAATAATCCAATCAAAGCGTTCATTTCGACCGCATCAGTTGCTTGTGCATCACGCGCTCTTTTGAATCTGTCTTCAATTGTACGAATATAAATGTTTGTACACTCTACAATTTCATCAATAAACGTGAATAATAATCGCCAGCTCTCTAATGGTGTCTGCACATTTCTTGAATAACTATTCAACTTTTGGAACTTTTGGAAAACATTTTCTGCTCCTCTTCTAACACTTTGTCTGAAAGGCTTCTTGTACCACATAGTCATCTTGTCTCTTCCGTAAAATACTTCACGACCTGAATCATCTACATCAACATCATCACCACTATCTCCACTAGAATCCATTTCACACATTTCTTGCTCACTTTCAATTCCAACATCAGCTTCCTCGACATGTTCTTCCTCTTCTTCGTCGGAAGAACCCCCAATTACCTCTTCAGCAGCATCCTCAACAGCTCCTTCCAACTTGTCAAGCCAAGTCTCTCTAGGTTCTTCATTCATTTTGTAAGCTATAACAAATATCATTTTATTAGATCTTTGGGCATTACCCGCATTGAAATGTGAATGTATAATAGAATAAAAAATTGTAAGTAACGACAAATTCATCAAAATAAATCACAAATAAGCTCTCACAAAACATTTGAAAAAATATAGTACTTACTTTGAAGAATGAGTCAATTTGTCAATCTCTTTTCTCCTGTGTAGGAGAAGATGTAGATTTTTCTCAGTCTCAAAAGCTGACTAATCGGTGAATCAAACAAACGAAGTTTCTTCCACCACTGTTGAGCTAAAACTAAACAAAGAAATTCTACTTCGAAGTCCGAAACCTCCCAGAATTCTGCCCAAAACAGGGCTTACTCCTGACACGAGGCATCATAAACTAATACGATAGGTCTTGTTTACTTAGGAATAGAGTTGAGAGATGTGTTGAGTCTGGAACAGGGACTGAAATGAAAATGGGGAAAGATCCGTCGCAGAGCATCAGCCTAAGCCGAAACCTCTCCTGTCTTCCCTTTCTTGATTTACTGCAATGACCGTCTTGGACTTACAAGCGCGCGTAAATATATTATCAAGGGTGGAAAAGTAAGGGTAATGGTGATCATATAGTGAGTTATGTAACAGTGGAAATGATAAGCAAACTAAATATCACAAACATTCCATGAGATTTCGATATCCTTGACGTTGAGTATAAGTTTGACGAGTGAGGAATATTATTTATAAAAATTAACAAATTATTATAATTATTATTAAAAG
>KZ308128.1:156615-251772 GCA_000376725.2 Ladona fulva
TCATCTACCTGGTGCTACAGCAAACAAAAATTTGTTTAAATAATTACTATTACATTTCCAATCCCGAAAAAATGCATAACTTGTTTAGAACATTCTAAAACTCAGCTACTAGGAAAAAGAAGATGAATAAAAGAACATGCAAAAAGATATCGCTTTTTTAAATTTGCATGGGTTGATTCGACCCAGACGCGAGTACTCGAGGGTTAAGCCAAAGAAACCAAATTTTCAAAAACCTTTCACAAACAGAAATAAACATTTCCGAAGCTTCCTTCGAAACTTTGGATAATACATTCTGGCGGTGAATTTTCGGAACACTCTCTCAAGTGTATTACCTTCATTTGGAAAACATAGAGCAGTGGTTGCCAACCTCTTTATTTAATATCCCACCTTTTGTTACCTACCGCCTGTCATTGTACCGTGTAACACTGCATATTCCCTACCGTCTCAATGCTTGAATTTAGTGCTCATGGAAATAATTTTAGTAAATTTATTTATGATAATAATGTTTATTGATGCGATTTACTTACATAATACTAAAGCCTCTTTTCACGCTGTTACATCGATATCAATACCTCATTTCATCATCTAGCAATTACTCACCACCCACCTCAAAACATAAAATCGCCCATCAATGGGCGTTATGTACCAGGTTTGTGATCACTGACAGGGGCAATTATTTAATAATTATTAATTAGATTAACTATTTAATTAGCATATCATTTGTGAGCTAGTGCAACAGAAAACTCATCGATAGTTACCAATCGCTTTTTTAACGGCTTGAATATATTAGCTCTCTCAATTAATCGAAGGAAAACTTTGATTAAATTAAATTAGCCTGATATGAATTACTTGATATTTAATCGAATAAAAAATCTGAAACAATCTACCGTATTTCAACGCTATCTAAATGTCATTCGGTTCTAATTTGCAAACAAACACCATTGAATACAAACAAGAGAGAAAACAATTTCATTTTTATACCAAGGGTTTCAAACTGTTTTTTAAAAAACTTAATTGAATTACAAATCTTAAATGTTAACAATATCTGGAATAGTCGATTCAAAAATGTATACCTATATAATTAAACTACAATGACAGACTTGGAAGATAGGTTTAACCATGCATCTACCTCACGCTTAAAGGGGACTAGAAGGATTTTCGAAGATATGGATTGAGAATGGACCTGAGTTAAATGAAATTGCAATATACCGCTTAAGAAAAAGACCGTTAGTGTAGCTAAAAACTAGACAAATGTGGTAAATGTTTGTCCGAATATACAGTTTAAGAATGGCATCTTAGCCGAAGTACCACTGTGCATTACGTTCATCCTAGGTAGTGTACGTAGGAAATGTCAATACTCATGAATGAATTAAATATAATCATCTCAAGAAGCCGTCACCTGAAAAAACTCTATAACCGATAGGGAAATACTAACCACGTAAAATTCTACAGAAATTTTTTCAGGAGAGAATATTACAGCAATTTTTTTAACCTCATAGGTACCTGACACTTCATGATTATAAGGTATTATATTATAATGATGAATATGAAGTATTTTGGTCCAGATGATGATTCGGCGAGATGAAATGTGTTAAAGTATGCGCGAATAGTCATGCGCCAGGAAATCCAAGGAGAGACAGAAGAGAAAAATAACATGACTGGGACTCGAACCAAGTGGGAGACCTGAGTTAAGAGAACCAGTCACGTCGATCTTCTTTCCCTTCTTTTCTCCTTGAGTTGAAATATGACTCCAATGATCAGACTTCCAGAAACCTTAACAGTAACCTTTCCCGTTACATGTATCGAATTATTAATTAATACAATGGTTAGCTAAAGCCCACGCGGAGAAATAATAAATTTGATAATTAATTATTTGATAGGAACCTTGTTCCTGTTCCGCTATTCCTTCCTTCTCGTCGCCGAAAGCGCGATCTTGAACCACTTCCCAGATCGCATTCGTCGTTTTCTGTTTTAAGACCCGAGGTTGCGTGCAGCTAAAAAAGCCCGGCGGATTCGGCAAAGATAAGGAGCGATCACTTGCGCCGACGATAAAAGCGGAGCTCATTTTCGAGAACGAATTTATTAAGCCTCACGGAATTTTTAAGAGCGCCTCGGCGCGTTTCATAAGAAGAACATCTTCGGGCCAAAATACATTTCCCCGCGGCCTTCTCCACACCACTTTATTAATAGTTCGTCTCTCTCTTCCTTTTGTCTCGTCCTGACGCTCGTACATAACCTGCTGGGAAAACACCATAAAAATGGAGCTTTAAAAGCTGTTCACCAAAATTTACGATATAAAATCCGCTTCGATTCTTGGCGAGGGTGCGCGATTTTGCAAGAATTAGCGCTTTTTCGAATTCACTCATGAGCCTTTGAAGGTCCCGCACATCTGTTTCTATGGAGTCATACGAGCGAGGGTAATTATAGGTCTATATATTAAGTCCTTTTCCTCGAAAATGCAAAATTTTGGCTGACAGAAGGAATCTATTTATGAATGCCAAAGGATGGAGGGATGCTGATCTAGGGAGTTTCCGTCAGCGAAAATGCTCCGAGCTATAAGAAAGCAGTCATTTTTCACCTTTAGAGATGTAATCTGGGATAAATATTATGGTTATCGAAAGATGGGAGCTTTTAACCCGCAAGGCGAGAAAATATTACAAAAAGGAAGCGTAAAATATTTGTCAATGATATTATCTTATCCCCTTATTTATGTTAGAAGTAAAAGTTTCCCTTCATTAGAAGTTTCCATGTTTTTCTCACGAAATCCCTTTTAAAAATTGTAAACTCGATAGATATTAATGATGATTAACTATAAACTCCGTAAAATTAATTGGCTTACGACCACATTAGCAAATAAGAAAATTATGGGATTAGAAAAATTCAGTTTTCTCTTCTTTCACTGCTGAAAATAGAACACCATGGAAAACCTCTTTTCAGGATAACTTTCCTTGAAATCAGCATAAATGTAGAAAAAACCTTGGAAATGGAAAAATATCTATTTGCTGCAAAATAAAGTCAATTGTTTAAATACAAGCAAAATTTAACATATTAAGTGACCCTAGAGTAAATAAGACCAGGCAACAAAGCATCCCTTTTAAACCTTGGAAAAGAAAAATTGAGTAAGCTAAATGAAGGGAAGAACATAACAAAAATATCAATTTGTTTTTTCAATAGAAGCACAACAAAGGATACAAAAAATGTCCCTGAAGTAGATAGAGCTCCGTTAAATTCTCAAATAACGATATTTCAAATGGACTATTCCTGAAAAAGCGCCTCAACTCCCGACCACAATGAGTAGGTCGCAGGACAGACAGAAAGAAGCAGCTCATTACGAACACATCCTTCCTATCGCAGAAATTAGATTTTTTGATCGAACGAATCCTTTGTCCACTTAGATTCTGCTCTAACCATAAACCACAAACCCTAAGCTCCTAACACCAAAGTACACTAAGAACTACAAGAATGTCTCAAAACGAAGCAAAAGTAATTCATAATAAAGCAAACGTCTGCTTCACGCAAAAACTGCGGATGAATAAGATGAGTCCCTAATAACTCTGCTGTTGAGAGATCTCTTAGATTATGAATGAAAACGCTCATGGATTCGACATATGTTCCAAATTCTCAGAATTGAAATAAAGAAATTTTGGAGCTGAAAGAAACATCAAGCTGTCCTACTACACGAATTCTTAATTAAACGGAACGTATTTCACTCAGGAAAAAGTAACAAGCCGCTCATGAACAAAGCAGTCTTAGTGTTTCTGTCTGCCTTCCAAATATACGTTGCCAATTCTGGATTAGAGTAAACTGCAACGATTTCCAAGACAAAGGAAAGAGTAATAAAATTAGAAGAAAATTAGCGGCATGCGTGCAAAATGATTTAAAATTAAATGCACTTTGATTTGACATACAACCTTATGGTAATCTAAATGCTTTGTTAGCATTTCGTGGGTCATATTAAATGAATAATGAATTGAAAAAATGCTTCGTAATTTTGCTATACTGACGATGGTTAGTTGCTAGCCAAAACAGGTCTCAAGTGAAATTTAAAGCGAAATTTTCTCATGTCCAATCCTTAGCAATCATCGAATTTTAACATGTGCCTTAACGGTAATCTAAATTCTATTTTACGGTCTGTAACCATCTATAAAATCTAATAATATTTCATTAAAATTAAGAGTAGATTGCGACCAAACTTCGATCGAGAAGATTCAATAAATTCTAAATATCACTTTTATTCTAGTTATTCGTTAAATTTTTTTCTATTTCAAGACAGCGTTAATTCGGGACTGTATTGGGATTCCGATCATAGACATTTTTTCTATCGAAAACAGCGAACATTTTTTCAAAAAAGAAGAGAGAAATTTTGAAACGTTCCCATTTAATCATAGCATCACAGCCATACATAAGATCACCGAAATTTCTCGAGCTCGTTCTGCCAAAAAAGAGTAGCTTTGCCAAGTGAGATATCTTCCAGACAAAACTCGCACCGCGGGAGGCAAGTTGAGGGACCTACCCAGACGCATTGGATGTAGTATTAAACATTCCCAATGGACGAGGTCAGTCACGGATGTCGACGCGGAAAATCTAACCTGGCACTTTTGGACACGCTGCTTTCGACTCCTGCCACCAGGTGTGCGCCATCAATATCGAGCATACATCAAGAGATATCCTCTTGGGCCCCTTTCATCCCCCCAACTTCACTCTTTCCTACGTGTTCCCGCCATGCTCTGCGGGCAGTTCCATTCTAACCCTTCCGCTACACCCCTCAATCATTCCTCAAGCGTACTGAGAAAAAACCGAAAACCCATCCCTTAATTAAGCACGAAGCGCCCAGGGAGAGAAAACCGAGAACAACTGAAGAGCGAAAATGGTGCGTGCGAAAAGACGAAGAGCGAAAATCGTCCGGAAAACTGATTTCCGCAACGGGAGCGAAAACGAATTCTCCCTCCAATCATTGTAAATCGTCGAGAGACGAGCGACGCAGTGAAAAGGGAAGAGGAAAAATATAACCGAGTCGGTATAACGCAACATTGTCGACGAACCCGGGGAGAGAGCATTACCGAAATTAATACGCCGAGGTAGAGTAACCCGCGCCTGATTAAAACGAAGGGGACAAGAAAGGATTTTCGAGAGAGAGGAAGCGTCTTTTGAAAGGAGAGGAGACGATTGCGGTGGAGTCCGGCTGTGTGCCAATTCGGAGAGAGCGGCACGGGAGCTCTTTACAGTATGAAGTCGAGCAACAGTGGAGATATGAGTGGAGGAAAAGGGAGAGAGAGAGATATCGAGTGGAGGGTGCGAGGCAAAGGGACGATGAATGAAGGAACGGCTGAATTCGAGGAGGCTTCAAAGGACGAAATTAAATGAGATATTTCCTCTAGAGTAACAGGTACACTACACAGCGGAGTTACTTTTTCTATTCCTTTTTCAGGTTCGATTTCCGGCAAAGTCATACTTTTTCTATCCCTCCACAAACCGCATAACAACCATAACAATATCACTAATGAAGATCCTTTGTTTCTCTTCTTGGTATAGAAGGAAAACAGTTGAAGGGGCACAACCTTAAAATCAACAAGTAATTAATTAGCTTCTATAATTCCATAGATTTGAAACAGAAAATAGTAAATCAGTATCTAAGTAAGTATGAATTAGCAGTTAATCTTCGTTTAATGTTTCTGCAACAATCTGCCATCTATTCGAAAACAGGACACAACAAAGTTCCTGTACTCTAGGCTAATTCTCTAGCTTCAACTATCTCTAGATTCAACTATCACTAGATGACTGTTCTGCTAAATTTGGGGCAGAGTTTCGGAAAGTTTCCTAGGCATCGATAGGCAAATCGTTTCACTCAAACCGGAAATAACATTCTAACGCCATCTTTCTGATCTTACACCTCTGAGCGAAACCTACAAGTATGAGCATTAATTACAGAGTCCTTCAAAATACTCAGTTTTATAAATATATACAGATGCTTGTGAGGATACACTCCAGAAATTAATTCAAGAAGTTGAGAGAGGAAAAATTATATATTACGATCAAAAAATAATATTATACCCCAATCAATGGAAAAATACTGGAATGCTATTTCTTAAATCTAAATTGATCGTTTGATTTACTTCCACTACATAGGTCTTACAAGATTGATTTTACAATTCGGCCAAATAACTTAAGGAAGATTACATACATACTAATAACATAGGAACCGATTCTAATTAGCAAAAATAAATTTTTAAAAAGCTAGTTGAAGGAGGAAAGATAGTAATATGAAGTAAGGTGAAGGAAGAGTTAAAGACTGGAAAAACGACAGTAGTAGACTAGAATATGTAGAGAACGAAGTAAGAAAGAAAGGGATCGGAGGAAACGAGTTATGGAAAGATGAAAAGGGCAAGCTAAAGGGGATTAAAGGGCAGAGATAAAGTTGGTCGGGAAACTCTCCAAGGAGAAGATGAATCCCAAAAGTTGATTCCTACCTAATTAATTTACTTCCGGATCGGGGTACTCTAAATTTTGCATTGATAAAGAAGACTTGGAAGCAACTCGGCTCGAAGGTAAGATATCCCTCAGGTTTGATTTCGATCTGGATCAAGAAATTCCTCAGTAATTGATTTAAATTTAATCTCTAGGAGAACCGCGACTAATTATTTTCTGGCACGGTGAGTATTTCCGAGAAAACTTACGACCATAAAAACCAATCAAACTTGAGAGTTCCTTAAGAAAACACCGGTGCGTCTCCACTCCCGTCAGACAAAAACAAGCTGATATGTTTGAAAATATAATGGATGGAAAAGTCTTCCGGAAGTGATAAGGGGAAATTTGAATTGATACGATTAAGTTGACGGCATATAGATTATATCAGTCGAGACATAAAACGAGTAAACTTTGAATAAAGACTGAAATACTCTATTAATCTAAAGTGCATTTTTGCCTCCTGGTCCAAGAGGAGGAAACTAATCATCTCACGCGCAGCTGAGGGACTATTACAGGCAATGGTGACAACTAACGAGACATAGAATACTGGTTGCATTGGGTGAATGTATAAATGTATGAAGTTAGAATCTAGAGTAACACGGAAAATGAAACTGAAGTCTAAATAAAATGCGTGAACGGAGGGATAAATACATTTATGAATATTCTGAGTTGATAATAGACAGAGAAACGTTCATCATAATATCTTTAAATTACCTGCTAAACTGCTTTTTATTAAAGGTGATCATCTAATAATCGTAAATCTCATCACCCCTTCCCACGGGGTAAATTCAACCACATTTCAAGAGGTCCGATGAATACAAAACCTAGGTCTTGTACAAAAATGCAAATAATACACGCATTAATATAAGGTGAAGCTACAGTGCCCACAATGATTTTGATATAAAATTATCACTAAAGAAAGAATTATCGGTGTATATGGCTATGTGACAATTTGCTCCTTGTGAAAGCATCAGACGATCTAAAGAGCCAAATAATGGCATAAACAAAAGGTCAAACGATAAAGATCAACGATACTACTATAAATGTCCGAGAGGTATCGACCTTTTACAGCTAAATACAGCTTCAACTATAAAACCTGACAATAGCAATCGATCCGAGAAAACCGTAAGAAAAAGATGTAATCCTCGGAATAAAAGCACTCGCGGCACACCCGAGCATAAAAAATTAAGAGACGAGAAAGCAAAAGAGATGAATGAGGGAAAAGAGCAAGGGATGGATGAGGTCACAGTTGAGTGATTGAAGCCCGTCTTGAGGGCGGAGAAGGACAGGAATGAATCCTTAGGGAGGTTTTGAGATAAAGTAGGAAGTGAAAGAGGAGGCCAAAGAGATGGAAGCTGCTTAATAGGAGACGAAAGATGAGAGGGCGAGACGAGAGCGAGGAAAATCGCGGAAGAGAGCGGATGAAAAGGCTGACTGCTTATTCAACCTTAATTTTTAATAACGCTCCGTTCTACGTGAGGAGGTTTCCCTAACGCGAGTTATTTTTCTTCTCCGCCATTCCTCAACTTAACGCCCCTTACAGATGTTTTTCCGTGGGTTAAACTCGAGACGAAACAGATTTCCATGAACGTTTTACACAGCGCCAAACCATCACTCAGGACTATCATTCAGTTATCTTCATCTGTTGCACCAACAGTAAATCGTCATTACCGAAGTCTACTAAGACGAAGTAACGTAATGGGGCTCAACGAGTCATCGTTACAGAAACATCCAAAAAACCAAGGTTTAACGAGTAAGCAGGAATAAGTAAAACTTTGTAATATCTACTAGATATACATTACTAAGCTTACTCCTTCAGAATGTTTTTCCACGAAGTCCGGCCAAAGAGGATAGAATTTATTCTAAGGCCCAGCAGTTTAATGTATATTTAAAATGAACTTTTGTTAAGTTCACTTTAGGTTCCAGTATTGTACAATTTGTTTAGTTTTAAAATGAAAATTATATATGGTCACCTTTATATGTGATAGATTAGCTTGGAGATTAACCACAATCTTTGCTTTCACTCTAACAAAACATAACAATACAAGGCCTTAAAATGAATTTTAGTTAAGCCCATTTTAAGTTTACATAAGGAGCCCAAACACTACGCTAGTAGATAAAAGTTTTGAAGATTTCATTGCAATAGACTACAAAAATTAATGTATTACTAATAATGTAAGAAGACTGATATAGGTTTTCCTTAGTAATAAATAAGGTTATTGCAAGGGTAAGTAGAATGATGTGCAAATATTTTGCAACTCAATAAATTTCTTTCTGGAAGATAAATAGATGGATGGATCTTTTATTGGCGAGTTTATAGTATAACAAATTCAAAGCCATCAAAACTTTTCATTCAGAAGTATGCATTGAACGACTATTCTGATAAAAGGTACTTTGGCAACATCCCAATAATAATTTGTTCCCCCGTAATAAAATGTCAAGGGGCCTCAGAACTGTGCCAGATAGTCCAGAAGACGATTTGTTGATGGGAATTCCTTGTCTCCATCGTTGGCATATTGTTCTGCCACGTAACATCCTTGAATAATATTATTTAAACTTTCCTCCAAACTAGGTTAATACTCACTGCACTAGCCATGCAGACTGATTACTAGACAAACGGTTTAATGAGCAACCGTTTGAGATTTTTTTAAAAGCATTAAAACATAATTTCATGAATTATTCCTTATATAATAAACTAGCACTACTTAGGCGAAATACGAAAAAAATGGCCAAATTCAGGGATACTAAAACTCATTAAAAGAAGATTCACATTGGTACATGGATAGAGGGAATAGTACAAGACATACCTGATCTAAAGGATGATCTTGATTATAATCTTACATTAATATATACTTCTTTCAGAAAGAAATAAACGGAAACGTTTTTATTCGTAAGTAAACAAAGGAATGCATCTAAGTAAAAATGCATTTTGATGATTAAGTAGGAACATACTGGTCTTACTACAAAGAATATCTAGACGTAATAACCAAAGAATCTAATTTATTCGTAACAAAACCTTTCAAGGAACCGAATTTGATCCGCAAATCTCGACTTACGACCCTTTACTCCAGCTCGTAGTTTATTATTTAATTACAAGGGTCTGAGCAGTGGCAGGAAAATATTATTTATCCATTTCTCTTAAAAGCATCTCTTCAGTACCGTATACACAAAAACGCTGACACCCCATAATTATACTCGATCTCTTATGTTTCAACAACCACACGAGACTTTCGCCTTGAGACGCTACGTTAGCAATTCTCGCTAAATATTTTATTGGACCGCATAAGGCCTAAGAAACGCGGGTTCGACCATCCCTGACGCTAACAGATAAACCCAGCGACAGATTTAAGACTCCTCGGAGTGCCATCCAACCCTCCCTCCACCCTTCATCTCCGCATCTATATCAAGCCCTTAATTACACTTAAGGGAGATTATATTCATTACTTTGGCTCTGGGAGGGATGCCCCACCTAATCACTCCGGTTCCGGAACCCGCGAAGCGAAAAGACGGTAGACTCTGTTGCTTCTGGTGGGGGGTGGAGGCATCTGGAGACACAAGTGGCTCCCAGAAAACGAGCCCTGCAGCAGTCTCTGCACCCCTTCCGTTGATAATATGCCGGCACCGCCCCAACCCCAAAAGCATCCCGATTCCATTGCTGTGCACGTGGGAGTGCCACGGGCTTCTTTCTCTTCCAATCTCCCCATCAAACACCCTCGCTCTTAACCATCCCTCTCTCTGCGAATACGTCCTTTTCCTTCTATTTACGTTTCAGCGTGCGCGAGGTTTATTTATAGTGAATGCCGGCCAGCTTTCCTGGCCACAGGTCTCTCCCTTTTACTATCCCCACCTCGAGGGACCCTACCACTCGAAACCTTACCGAAAACCCCCCTTCCTCCTCTCCCTTTCAAGACTCTTCCCTCAGCGCAATTCTCATACCGCGACGGCTCCACTCATGTCATCATCCAACATGGCCACCGAACGCTCGACGGCCTCGTCGACAAAAAATATGCATGCAAAAAATAACGCCAGCGTCTGCGTAGGATGGGTCTGGAACCTTTGCTGGAGTGATGCCCTAATGATAAAACGAGCCATTTGAGAAGTTTTTGCAATGCATTTCGATGAATAATACCAGTAGTTTAGCGTTTTAGATCAAGATATATCTATTTATTTCAATTATAGACAGATAGTTACGAGTCGGGAATATAGTAAACATTTCTGTATGATTTCCTGTGAATACCAGAGTAAAATCCAGTCACTAATTCGCAAGGATCTGAAAAGAAATAAAAGGATGCTGGATGCTGACTCTGTACAGATAACGTTAGAATAGATAGCCCTTTTCATAGATCAATCGGCATGCTTCATTTTCACTAAGGATTGGATTTGAATTAAGTTTTAATTGGACCCCAAATTTAATACGGAAGAATGGCTCGACCGATCCAATTCTCACCTATGCTACGTTTAATTCCACGATTGGATGACAGTTAAAGCTAATGTTAGAGATCCCTCATTCATTTAGTTTGCCCATCGGCACAATATTCAGAAGTAGCAAATTTGGCAACGTCTGTACAAGGACGGAGATATTTAAGCGGACATACAAGGTTGGAGACAGGAAAAATCAGAGCTATAGGAGTCGTTGTGGAATCGCCTCAATCGATTTATATGGAATCAGATAAAATTTACAGACTCTCTTTTTACAGATCTCAGGGAATCAACGGAAAAGGATCCGATTAATGCTATTTTTTTTCTTGAAGCAAATTTGAAATATATATGTTAATATAATATGTACTGTTAGTATTCATAATATGTATTCATTCGTGTTGTCTTCAGATTTTTGGCTGGAATAAAACAATTCAGTAAAATTCAATTTTCGGAGAGTCGGCGGTGGGGTCGAAATAGACTGTAGAAAAAGATAGGAGTCGATGTTGGAGGCGAAGCCGAGATGACTCAATTCCTCAGGAAAATGTTCTCCAAAGTGCTAACTTGCAATTAATTTCGAAATAACCTAAAACTAAAATTCATACTTCGAATATACGAGAATAACACGTATTAACCACGAAATCTAAATTAGATGATAACAGGAAAAAAATTTCGATTCTTTCTACTTTCCATTTATAATATCATATAATATATTATGCTAATGTATGAAATAACACACATAAGGGCAACGATAAACTAGAATAAGAACAACAGGATACTATTAACAGCATAAGAATATATAAAACATGGAGTCGAGGCTAAAAGTGGCAGGAGATAAAGAACTAAAAAATTCAAACGTCAAAATGTCATCCACATCAGTGGCAGTGACCTGGACTCAGGAATGTAAGATAGTGGTTAATCTTCTCGAAAAAACTGAATTCTTGCCAATTTCTCAAACACTCAAATCCGAAAATTCGTTAGAACTTAAGAACGAACACTATCGACGAAATTTTTTAATCTAACGGATTTTAAATAATGCATCACTTAATATTTTCAAACCATTCTCTCTCACCCACCCCTCTTCGTCACGAATAACCACATCAATGTCCATTTAATCCCTACCCTTACTTCTCATCCTCAACCTTTTTCAATTATTACCTTCCGACACTTCATCGAGTTGACAGCTTCGGCGAGCAGAAAAAACGAAAACGTCGACAAAACCAAACTCATCCTTTGCCAAAAGAAGACTCGATCCCCACAGAACTCTCCAGAGCTCGAAAGATTTACGACGATACCAAATATCCTTCTCGAAAGATACAATTTTTTCTGCAGTGGTTGACGGAAAGACGGGGAGTGACGGGGCCGAAATGGGGGGAGACAGATGGGAAGCCCCGCTATAAAGACCACCTCTTCGCGGCGGAATGAGCGAAGGACGTCACGGAGCGCCTGCCCAGCACAACGCTTAGTTGGCGAGGGAAATTTCCCGTGAAATTTTTCCTCTCGAAATGCAATGCGCTCTCCTACGATATGGAAAAGATTCGAAGGGATGCGATTTTGTGAGAGGACGCAGAGGGGACTGCTGCCGACGAGGCGTAACGGAATCTGTCGGACGAGACGCATATAAATATCAACCCAATCTACGGGAAAATAACAGCTTTGACAAAGTTCCCACGACGGCGAGCTGGTGGGTGGTAGCGGGAAATTAAATGACCCTCACTACATCAACATATATACTTGATATCCGAAAAGATTCTCCGGGTGGGCATTTTCGAAGCGAGGATAACTGCGAGAAAACATTTCCGTAGAGGGATGTAAAAGCCGTCCATTCAAAGGGAATTAAATGCATCTTTTAAAGAAGGAATTTGGCACACTTTTTAGCTAAAATTTGTGGAGGTTTGATAATTTAAGGCCTTTGTTGACAAACCAACACTCGGTTACCAGGCATTTACTCCAGACCAAGAGCGTAGCCAGTAATTGTCCGTAGGGGGTGGTTTAGAGCTAAGGAGTAAACATTGAATTGCCTACAATCTAGGGCCAGGATTACTTCCATTACTTCCGCCCGTAATATAATGAAAATATAAACTAATTTTAACATAGATGAGATGGTCTCGGCCTTGACTTGGTGGTAAATCATTGTAAGCTATGAGAAAAAAACTTTAATATCCCTTTGGCTAATCTTCTGCAGCAGAGTGACAACGTTTCAACTACGCCTTCAGATACGCAGTTTTATCGATATCAGAAAAATAGCTTGATGGTATCATGAGTCAACTAAATGCATAGGAACCTAATTTAGATAAATGTTGCACTACTTTGTAAATGCATAGATGACTGCTTTATTAGACATTACCATTTACTTTCCGGCAGAGGATTAACTCAAATTTTTAAAAGAAATGTTCCAGGGATTTTTTAAAATTAACACTTAAAATTATTTTTCAATTTACTTTAAGATAAATGTCACGGAATATTTTTTAAACAAACAATTTATAAGCCGTCTAAAAATAGGTATCACGGTCGGTCAAAAGAGGTCCTATATATGGTTTGTCGAACAAATGGGTTAGAAAAACGTACACAACCGGAACAGTTTCCGAGCAGCATCCTCATGTTCAATGACTCGCAAAGAACATCCAGTATTCAGAAATAAACATACAAAGGGAGTTCTTTTATTACCACAGGATAAAATTGAAAGTGCAAGGTGAAAAATACTAAAAAATATACCACCAGTCCCTTGTCACCAATAAAAAGTAGATCCCACACAGAAACCAACAAATTTAAGCTTCCGTTCCATGTAAACTCCCACGCAATCAGAATCATTAGGTGCAATATAGCAAAAAAATCAGAACTCTCATATAAAATTTCACCTCCTCAACTTAATCAACATTATTAGTAATATTGTAAAAGAATATATTCTTTAATATAACATGCTGCAAATTCGGATATCTTATTGCGGCTGTCGAGTCGAGAGAACACGAGGCCATTTTGCAGAGAGGTTAACAATGTGTAAACTATTATTGTTATGGGACAGTTTTCGACGACTTCCTATCTTTGCCTAATTCACAATCTATTGTAAATAATATTCCGTATCATTAATCAGAATTCGACTCTTAATTCCTGGATCATTCTCCCAACCCGTTAATGCCCGCATTTGGCCACAGGCTGTGATAACATCAGAAATTAGATATATTACAATGCTCACGCATGAGAGAGTTGGATCTTGAGTGGGAGGCATATCAAAACGCATTCCTAATGACAAATTCTGAGCTAATAATAGATGAGCGGATAGATAGATAAATTCGCTGCTCAACACTTGGACACAACTTTCACCCGTGTTTAATGAATATAATCATATGAGAAAACATTTCACCCGGTTATGTTGCAGGATTCCCTCCTGAATGATATCTCAAAATAATTATTGCACATGAAAGAATAAAAAGTGACAAACAGCATATTTATTTTAAACCTATAGCATATTGTAGTATATAATAATGCAGACCAGTGTGGCAATTATTGGTGCTCTTCTTTAATTTAGATATGGAACAATATATGCATTGCATAATTAATATTTAAATTTTCGAGACACTGTGACTATAAATAAACGAGGCAGCGAACTTCGTATTTTCCACGGACATTTTCGGTCGAACATAAAAATTTGTAGAAAATACGAATTACGATGTCTCGTTTATTAAAATGGCGTTCGATCAAGTACGGTCTGATCATATTGATTATATTTGTGACTATAAAATATTACTACTCAAATTCAACCAAGAAAGATGAAGACCACTCATCTATTAAATTGAAGTAAGGGCTAACACATCCGTGTAACACAATAAGAACTCCCCATAACACAAAGAATTAAATGAAATCGATTATTTCTTCCAGAGATATAATGTATAAAACAAAGCTGAATAAAGAAATACATAAACATCGCATACAGAAATAAAAAATGTTTTTATTACATACGTAATATTTAAATTTTAGGCACCCGAATAACTGAAGCAATCATTTTAGAAATAAATTTCAACTCATAAAATTGCTTCACGACTTTCAAATATAATTTAACTTCAGCAATTCAAGAACCCTTTTTAAATAACAACCACTCCGTTAATTGTAAAAAAAATATTAATCCTTTACATCTAATGTCACTCATTTAGGATGTACTTAATTCGACAACATTTAAACAGCAGCTTCACTTAATTCACGGCACTGGCCATAAAATAAGTCACCGTGTTAAAAGGCGGTTTCTCACTGCGTTAAAAAAATATTAAGAGGCGTAAGTGAATATAAATTACGGAGCCAAAATTTAAACGTGGGACGCTAGCATTAACAGGAGAGTAGGTGGGAAAAATTCACTTAAGGGCCTTGGCGCGTAAAGTAAGATCAGAGCGGTGAAAATTTTCGGAGGAAATGGTCGTAATTTTTGCGCTTAAGCTCGGCTGAGATCTTCCCGCAAATGAGACGCTATAACCTTTTCTCGTTATGAAAAAAAAGTTTAGCGTAATCAGCGGAGAAGGCAAAGCAGGCAGTAGAAAGTGGGAATCAGAAAGTGGGGAAGTGAACGAGGTAAAAGGCACATCGCCGGGAAGGGCGCACCAAAGAGGCGAGGTCTGCTGTAAAAGTACTCTGCCGGTATGGGCGAAAGAAAGTGAACAACTTGGACTCGGCCACATAAAAATAGATTGAGATTTTCAACAAACGACTTTTTTCACAGCGGCGATGAACATTAGTTTAAGCTCTTGTCTCAGTGGCTCCGAATAAGAGTTGTAATAATGGTTGCCGGAGCTCAAGCGTAACCTTGGTAACTACGAGGAAGAAAATTGGATGCTTCAAGAATCGTCTTCCTGAAACTGGGAAAGAATATTTTCGTTTCGATGCATTTAAAAGTATACACCAGAAAAGTTCTTCATTTTATGTGCGAGAATATTAAAATTTCTGTATCTTACGTGTCAACATACCTTGTCTACAACGCAAATTCAGTAAGAGGTATACTGAGGCAATTTGCAACCAACGAAATTCAATTACAATAAAAATAAATCCACTCGCAAGCGATTAACGTTTTACGGAGACTCGACATTAAACTCCTAAATACTTAGAACCATAAGTACGCAAAACCATTTCGTCTTCTTTGTTATTTATCAACGATGAACTTTTACCATTGAAAGAATTCTTTCTTGAAATTATTCACCTCACGGATAACCCAAATCAAAACGTGGCTCCCATGACATCTACATCTACATAAGTAGACTTTTAAGCTCAGCCCAGGGAATAAAGACGTAACAGAATACGGAATACAATAAACATTCAGTGTCACCTCGGATTCACAGACTTTACAAGCGAATTTTTCGGCTATCGAATAATATTGGCCCATCTATTAGCCCGGCTAACTAATTTGGCTAGCAAATGTTCCACAGAATGCTCTATTACTTACAACTTTCAAAAACAATTCAGAAAGAGCTAAAGTGCTTCCTATCCACATATGGTTACTAGTAAAGTAAAAGTTAAGTAAGTAAAACATAAAAAAGTAATGTTTCCTTAGGGTGCTAAAGTTGTTTATGGGTGTGAAAACTTAATTGATACATCAATCCGGCAGATTTTCAACTAACCAGTATGATTTTGTAGATCTTTGTTAGCCCTGATAATGATATCAATATAATACGTATATATTCTAATATGGACATAATATATACTCTCACAAATATTCCTAATGAGGAAAAAATCGATTATAGTTTTTAGCTAACTGTTATTTAAGGGTCCAACAACCTTACAACAGGCTTACAGAGGCGCTAATATTCAGACTAACCCTTCGAAAATCTTTTCCCCCTCTTTCGACCGGGCAGAGCCCTCCCTCTCAACAAAGGGAAGACATTGTCCAACAGCCTCCAGGCTCAGTATCCATCGTCACTTTTATCTCCAAATATAACATTTTTTCTTCCCTCAGGACCGGGCCGAAACACGAGGCGAAGGGGAAGCGAGCACGTGTGGAAACATGGCGGGAAAAAAAGTCGAATTCCGACGACTGGAATGATTCGAGTGGGGTCCTTTTCGGCACGTGACTGCCACAGGAGAAGAGACGAAGAGGGTGAGGAAGGTCGAGGTTAGGAATGGGGAAATGAGAGAGAGAGAGAAAGAGAGATGATGAGGGAAAGAAAAAAGCCGGAAAAGGGAGCAGAGGGAGGAAAGGGGTGAGGCGAGATGGGTGTCGTCATCTCTCGGTGGAAAAGAGAACCAGGAAGAGATGTAGTTTCTCGGAGATGGGCGAGTTGGAGGGAAGAGAAAAAATGTCGAAAAAAATCCGTCTGATGAAGGAAGGGAAGAATAAGGGTCCTCGTGGAATGAATTAAATCTCTTGCTTCGGCCAGGCCGGAATTTGCCAATCGGGGGGAGGAAGATATTTTCTGATCGTCCGTATACTCTAACGTGCCTGGAATTAAGCAGTCGGAACGTGAATGAGATGAAAAGGAAGAGATTCGAGAAAGAGCGCTTCACAGTTTCAGACCCAATCGCTTGTTTGCTACCGAAGAAAGAAAAACGAACGATGGAAAAAGGAATTTGTCTCCGATGTTTGCGGGCAAACTGGCAGGGGAATGAACTTCCGAGGATCGATTTAAGTAAACAGGAGGCAGTATTAATTAGAATTAGAAGACACAACAAATATACATTACTTCCGTAAAATGGGATGTAATTTGTCTACATAATACTATACTGACGACTGTAGTAAGTTGCTTTTAATATTACGAAGCGAATTTAGCGTAAAACAATATTAATCAAAAACCTCAAAGAAAACATCCGATGAATATTTAAAAACAGAAATTGATGATAATATTCAATCATTCCAATTTCAAAAATATTGTACCATTGACGAAAATAGACCGGCAGAAATAGAGCATTGTAAACTGTAGTTAAAATTGGACCTTGCAATAATTTTTAAAAATTCAGATTGATAAGAATGGAGATAATTGTAAGGGATTCGCAGGCTAATATAAACAGGAAAGCGAGAGTAGGAGAGAGAAGCAGGCAGTACCCAAAGCATAGTATAACAAGGTGGATAACAGATTTTTATTCCAAAATAAGTCAATAAAATCTTCTACGCTGGCATTTTAAGCGCTCAAAGATTGAATTCGTTGAGAAGTTAGAGATAGTAGAATGTGTAGTTGAAAAATAGAGACGACAGATTAATTTGAAAGAATTTCGTGGAAAAGAAGGAGTGCCGGAAACACAAAATAATGTTTGCACATATGTGATAAAGTAAGCACCAATTTCACAACCGATCAAATCCTATTACATAGTACATAAGGTATTCTTGAAAACGCGCAGCATCGAAAACCTTACCTTTGGTTTTACCGAGCGAGTACAAGTAATTTATTACAGAGGCTTTTGTAATGCGGCAGACGAGACAGACGCTAAGAGCATTCCCTGGTTACATTGTAAACATTCCGATGCCACGAGCATTCACTTCGTTCGTTAAATCAAGCAGTCAAGAAAATATTACTTTAGGGATTTTGAAACGCTTCTCAGCCTCTTTACATCAGAAACGACAACCACCTTAAAATGGAAATTGGATATTGTTTTATAGCATGAGTTGTCTCCATCATCATTCATTTTATTTCAATGAATAGTTACTTTCACAAATTTATTTTGGCGTTAGCGCAAATTATATCAAATACTGGCATACGCTTTAGAAAGAGAATATTCTTGCACATAACATGCTTCATATAATTAATAAAGCTATAGTAAAAATGTTCATAAAATTTTAATTGAATACGAGAATAAACCAGTTATATTGAATCGATAGTTTTGCATAGGTAACGGCCTAGATGACAACACAAGAGAAGCTATTCGTAGAGTACAACTCTAAATAGAAAGGCCCATTCGAAGCGCTTTCAAAATAACAAAAAATGTGAGGAGAGGTAAAAAATATGATCTGGCTCGAAGGAGAGTGAAAACGTCATATTGTGAAGCTGAAAAGGGGCATAACTAAGGAGTTCGCTTACGTGGATAAACGAGTACTTCCCAATCATCCGGGTGAGAGTACACCTCTGTGTGAGTGTACAATTAAACTAGCATTCTTGTTACGGAAAATAGCAAAAATCAAAATATACATAGCTAGAGTACTCATAAACAAAATATTCATGGGATCATTTCAACGCTTGAAATCATTAAAACTTTCATCAACCCTCCTAAGCAGTCCTCCAATTGATTGACACTATTTGAAAACAGTCAAATTAGAAGTTTCACTAAAGTTAAATTAATGTTATCTTATGTTATGCACTGTACACGCAATTACCAATATTTTGGTAATAAAACGCCATGAAGTCAAATTACCGAATACTTCTAATTTTTCGTCTAATCCAGCGAATCGGTTACCCGTTGATAGCGTCAAACCACTCAGTAGAGAAAAAGATAATATACGAGAAGTGGGTTAACAACTTTAATTATTGCTCACTTTAATAATGTCCCATCATAAGATTTGAGAATTTATAGGCTATGGAGAATCTTTTAAGAGATGAACTTTTTGTTTAAAAATTCCAAGCTCATAATAATAGTCAAATTTCCCGATCTTCACCTTCGTAGCTCATTAGCATAGACAGCCATATCTATCTGTTTATTCGCAAATAAGCCAAAATGTCCCAAATAGCGCCGATAATCGGCATTCTACTGCATAAATAGGAGATATAGACGTCTAAAACTGGAATAGAGATATTCGGACGGAGTGAGTTACATCAAAAGAACGCTTGAGGTCCGACTGCTGGGCAGAGAAACACAGGAAGGTAACGAGATCTTCATTCCCCAGCTGAGGTGCTAAGCGGAAAAGATGCTTGGGTGTGAAAGAGGGGCAGAGTGTGGCGGAAGACACTCGTTTGAGGGGGTGGAGCAGAAGAATGCAAAGGAAGGGGACGACGTAATCGGGTGCTGGACCTGGTTCAGAATCGGCTCCGCATTGTTTCTCGAGGACTGGCAGCGACCCCACAGTCTGTCCTCCCCCGCTTCCACGGCATGAGGAAGGGAGACGAAGACAGACTGTAATTGAGGTGGGTGGAGTGCTAGAGGGGGAAATTAACGGGGAGTCAAAGAGTAAGGCACTGAAATACGAGACCAGAGGAGGCGAAAGGAGGATTTGGAGCCTTAAATCGCTTAAATTTAGCTCCCTCCTTGGAGGAACTGCGAAGTGAAGCCGAAAAGGGGCGAAAGATCAAAAACAGATTCATACACATGCTGGTGTAAATCTCAGCTATAGCTAAATCCTTTATCATTAAGGATACACTACGTCTAGATTAATGGAATTTTTTATTTGTATTTCGGTACAGTATAAGGAAAAAACATTCATTTACTTCTATCTCACTTTAGTTCATTACTGCGATAATTTGAAGGAGTGAATAACGCTGATTAATAGAATAAATTTTAATAACTCTTTATTGAATTCTTTTATGCTACAGAGTCATTGAACTGAACTTCGTGGACTTTTCTTCACGCTTAAATCTAGCTAATGAGTAAGCAAAACGAAACTACATCATTCCCAGTCTTACATCGAATTCCTCATTCCTTCTCCAATGCTTTAGGTGTCATGGTGCTTGCACCCCCTGCCACACGCCGAAAGGCGGCTTGCAGGGTACTAATGTAGATGTTAGGTGGATACTGGTGGCGTTTTTAAGATTAAAACGGGCCTTAGGGCTGAGTATTTTACTGGAAGAGAGGATGATAGCAAAATACTTCGTGCAGCACTTTAATAAAACTATTCCGGCAGCTTCAACAGTTAAAATAGGCAGATAGCATGGAAATGTTTAAGATAGGATGCTTAGATAAGCAAAACCGAAACAAATTTTATGTATAAGAAGTTTAAACTTTAAAACTTTAGCATTATCTAAGGAATGCCGTTCTGATTCATAACCTCAATTACTGTTAATATCTTATATAGCCCTTGAACGAAACTAACTTTACCGAGAAAAGTAAATAAATACTAAAATTGACGGCTTTTTGATTGTTTCGGTGTTTTAATTCCTTCGTGTATATATTACCATATTAGTAATTTTCATTTTAACCGTAATTTACAAAAAATTGTTAGAAAGAAGTGTAAGAGGCGGCGGTTAGAGATGCCATTACATGGCCTCACCCGTCTAAAAGCATAATTCACCAAAACGTTCCCCTCCTAGAATAAACTTCTCCTACGTGACCGCGCAGATGAGTGTCACAAGCTTTCGCGAGCGCTCTACTAATGCCGAAATTTTGCTAGATATTTCGTTTCCCTGGACTTCACTAGTTACACAGTATCGAAGCTCCCCATGTGCCTAAGTCCTGCTTTAATTATCTCTGATCAGCCCTCAAAAGTAGTATCCGATAAGAGCTATGTTTCTTGAGGATGCTTGGCCCCAGAGATAATTAGGTCGATTAATGTACCGATCCATAAATTTACGCGAACAATTACGAATTTACTGGATTATATAGCGATGCTAGGAGCAAACGAAACATGCAGCAAGTCAACAATGTTGAGTATTGAGGAGATGGTCGTTAAACACTCCGCGTTGGTTAATAACTCGATAGGAGCCACTTCCATTAGACCAGCCATGTGACGCATCTCATCGCGTCAAATTAAAGCTCAATCAATTTGCTGGACATAATTCCGCCTCCTGTTTCACCAAAAATTACCCAACTCTTAAAATCCTCCTTCATAAGGGTGGGATTGATTTAATTGCTCAATCGGAAACCAATCTGATGTGCCAATCAGCATCATTTTTCGTAGTATACAACGGCACCAAGCCGCCGACAAATATTGAAACATTCTCTCGGGCAATGATGCGAAAATCATGTTGTAAAATCTCATACTCATGCCAAAACAAAAACGGGAAAGAGGAAATGGAATTTGAAATTGAGGGCAAAAGGAAGAGGAACGGAAATCATGGAAATGAGAGCAAACCAGTGGATGTAGGAAAGGATTGACATAAAAAGATGATGGAATAAATGGGGTTGCATTTGAAGGGCATTAGGAAGGAAGGCGGATGAATACATAGACATATGAGAGAAGAGAGTGGAAACGACTACCGATATTTAGTGGGAATTGGGATCCTGAGAACAAAATTCAGTTAAAAATAAGCGAGTTGGTAAATATACGTAAAAAAGTACGGGTTATATCAACATCATCATAAAGATGATAGTTCTTGCGAAAATTCATTCAACTGACTGTAGCAAAAAACACAAACATTGAATTTTTGTTCATTTTCGTTAGGAGTATTGATGGAATGGATATTTAAAGAGGTGAACGAACAGATGTACTTTTTAACATATAAGTATACAGCCAATAAAAAGTTTCTTATCTATGATTGCCATTGAGATTGAATGAAATCATTCCGACAAATGTGAAATACAATCAAATTGTATATTCTTTCTCGCGGTAATTCAATTCAGATAGGATATTTATCCAAAAAGGAGATAATATTAGGAAAATAATGCAAAGGATGATAGAGAAGATATTGTAGTAATAGGTTGTCGTTATAGGATGATAATTCTTATTGGAAATGGATACAGTTATTCGATATAACTTTGCAAGAGTAAATTGCATGGATACAACAACGAAGGACAAGTTTTGACTAGCGCCATTCCAGAAAATGAATTCAAGTCATAACACGTGGTGTTGAGAAATTGAAAGAAATCCCACGTTCGAGAAAAGACGATGCGATGAGAAAAAGGAGTGTAGTTAAATTATAAAGATAGAAAAAATACATAATAAGTTAAAAATATAGAGATTAAAATATTGTAAGAGCTAGAAACTAATTTGAATAGAAAGGGTAAATTATGGAGGAATGTAACGCGATGATGGAGAAATGGAAGGATGAATGTTAATTAAAAGAGAAAGAATGGACTGTGCAGAGAATTGGGCGATTTTCAGCGAGGAATGAGATCGCAATGGCTGGAGGACAGAAAGGGGAAACGAGCACTGGAAGGTTAACAGTAAGAGCAAAGTGAATGCGAATGAGAGGGGAAGACGAAGGGGTGTGAAACAGGGATGGGCGAAAGGGAGGCCAAAAGAAAGGAAACGAGGTTAAGACGAGATAATAATAGAGACATCGGAATAAAGAAGCTTCTGCGAGACGCATACGCGTGACGGAGATCGTGATGAAGAACGAGAGTGACTTGGATGAGAAAGTAAAATTAGAACGAGGATTGGGTAATGAATGGGATTATTTTTGAGTCGCCCAATTCTGTCAATTCATCCGAAATACATGTGGCCTGCCATTTCAATAACTGAGTTCTGGGAGAGGAAAATAACACAGCAGAGTCTCAAAGCTATCGGCGCAAATATAGTATTTAACTCAAACCCAGCTCGACACAAGCGAGCTGAACAAAATAATGATATCACGAGGATAATGAATCGCGGCTAGCCTTCACTGTCCTTACCAGAAAAAAAATTAAACCTACATTCGACTTAACTTATTGGAAGGGAAGAATATAAGGCGAAAATAGTTTGTGTTTTTGTCGCCCAGGACCATTAATTTTAAGCGGTGAAAAATACAGAAGGTGCTAAACAGGGGACAACTCCACCAAAAAGTCGTAAAGTGAAAAATTATTGAGGTTATAGATAAAATAAAGATTTAAATTGCAGAACCTTAAATCAAATTCACCACGGCGTAGGAAATAATGGGACAAAAAGAAAAGTATCTGACTACTTTCGAGCCACAGAATGCGGCTGGAATAAATATATATCCAGCTAATTAAACCGAGATTTATTTTTAGGCTAGTAAACAAAATTCTTAACTCAAACCTTCATTGAAAAGTAAAGATAACCGAACCCTCTTCTTCCTCAAGTTCCCTCATTTTCCACGAATATCCTCTTTCTTCTGCTGTTTACAGCAGTTTCAAATCATGAGAAGCTCGACTTCCGCTTTTACATTTCAAAAGGTCATTTCCGGCGCAGCACTCAACACTACTATTTGGGTTATCCAGAAAAATCTAGAGGAAGGAGAAATCAAGATTACCAGATTCCGAAATGTCAAGCAGCAAAGTTCTGCCGACAAAAAAGTAGTGCAGACGAAAAGACAGATACATTCATTTCGGCGTCAGTACATGAGCCACAATGCGGAAATTTTTAAAAATAAACTACGTTTAAGGATCAACATCATAGCAAATTAGAAATAGCATATTTTGTATTAGAACAGGTACCAAAATGCGAAATAATGCGAAGGGTTTGAAAAGTCATTTCTTCACAAACAACAAACAAGGGAACATATATACATTTAACTCTCCATTACATTCTACGTGAAAATCGATCTTATGATACTGGATCAACGCCTGGTGCCAAAAATGTATCATTAGAACATTTTCTGATTGAGTGAGAATTGTATGAAAGGAATGAGGTAATGGCACAAGATGAACTGAATACAGAGGCAACGAAAGGAAGATGACCTTAGAGATTGAAACACTTTTAATAATACTACTATTACTCCACTTAAATGTACGAACGCTTTCGTACTAGTACATCTTTAGGGTTAGATGTAAGATGGAATCAAGAAGTTTCAATTTCACCCTTTAATAAAGATATTTTATTATTATTATTATCATTAGTTTGTTCTCGTGACTCTGATGGTGCACTAGTTAGCTCGAAACCAAGCTAACGATAACCAAAAATTGCTATCTTTAACGTTTTCTTAAAGATCATTTCAACAAAGTATTTCTGGGGAAACATTTCCAATAAATACCCAGCATGGGTAATTGACCAAAACACTGAAAATGAAAGATACTAGGTAGAACGATCTCTTACCTCTAAATATTTAACACCGTTTCTATCTTAAACAAGAGGTCAAAGTTAAAAAACATCACCGAAATATCGACTCGCCATCGAATGATGGAAGTAATAAAATTTAAAAAATCGAAACTTTAAAACTGATGAAGTACCACTACGAAAAACATACCGAGAAGCACATGGCATCTTTGCGGAAATCATGGAAAATTTCCCCTTTGCAAGGATAAAATTAAGTAGAGAGAAAGATACGTGATGACGATCATGCGAAACAAAGGAGAATAGCTGATGGCAGCGGTAACCGTGCGTGGGTGTAAGGAGAGAACGCGTAGAAAAGGGAGAGGAAGGACAGACGGAAGGGGGAAGAAAGCCTTCCACGATCCTTTTCTAACTTGGTCCTCCGCGATGGGCGCATTCCGAAGCCCCAAACACGCGGTGGAGCGAAGCATCTCAAAGAGCACATGTAGGAGGGAAGTTCGACGTAAGCCCAATTTAAATGACGATGCCGAACCGTGGAAAACATTAGCGAGACGGAATCAAACATTTGAAAATAAGCACGAGTAAACAGGATAACAAACCTTTTACCAAACCCTGTACCCAGAGGGGGTTATTTACCTAAGGGAGCCCATTGCTCCTTGAACACCGCTATTTTTGATGCGCACGTGATATGAAGGGAGTCGTGCCCATTCTTCGAGATAGTTCCCCCCTGGAATGGTTTCCCTTTCAGATTTCGCATACTTATAACAAATCGCACAGAAATGTAAGATGATAAACAAAATTCTCGCCAACGTTTCGATTTTGAACAAATTAGACTCTAAGCAACGCGAACGAAAATTTCACAAACTTAAAGATGTCTTCGCGACCGAAAGAAATCCAACGACGGCAAAAATATATCGTAAAGAAGAAACGCTTAAGACTACATTAACCTGTTTTTGAAAGTCATGCCTGCTGCGGGAAGATGGCCAGAAAAAGCAGTTTTAATAATAATGGGGGATGCTAAACCCCCTAAAAATAGCCGGCGGGAGCGAACGGAATAACAAAACAAGCAGGAAATAAAAGGCCGAGAATCTTTCCTGGAAAGACCACTCCCGCGATGAGAAGCCTAATTCCATCCCGACTTCAACCGCACACTCACTGACGGTGGCGGAAGCAATCGCTAGCGCAAGAAAAAGAGACATTCCCATTCCGGAATGGACCGGTAATCCTGCCGAAAAGCGTACTGAACGAGCCATCTCACCAGCTTTCCGGAAACTCCGGAAATCGACAACGCTAGTAAACTCCGCGGAGACGGAACGTACCAGAAGAAAATTAGCGAAGAATGGTTAAAAAAAAGGGGGGAGGGAACTCTTGAATTAGCTTCGTGGAATATTTTCGAGAGAAAGAGAGGGGTGAGAGAAAGAGAGAGAGGGTGGTGGCCAGCGAGTCGTATCTCACCTGTGACGCAGGCGGAGTGCGAGTCCCATACAAACAAACCGCCATCTGTTTACCCGATAACGTTATCTTGCTCCTCTTCGCCGAGCTAAAATGAAAAGCGCTCTACTTGGGAAGGAAACTTTTCGTGGAAAAAGGCGGCCCCGCTTTAGCCCGCACCGGAGCCTTACTATATCCCGATCTTCACGCGCTAGCCTACCCGTGTCATATCCCCTACGCACCCCCTCCCTCTCTCTCGCACACGTCTTTCGATGCTCCCGCCCTCCATCGTCTACGAGTCTACGGAGGCGATTTCAGCGCCACCCAAGTGGAACTCTGATCGGGTGGTGAGGGCGCCGAAGTGCATTGGCTGGCCGGCGGATGAAGGTGAGGTTCACAGGGGCAGAGCTGCCAAATCGCGACTAAGATAATCCGCCAGCATCGATCCTGAATGAGCCGAAAACCCCTAAATTCATCTTGAAGGAAGCCGAGACTGCTGCCGAAGACAATAGAGGTTGAATTGGTTGTAAAATTACATTTATTTATACCTAACAATTTCCAACTCTTTCTATGATCATTTCCTCATTTCAATTCTGCTATTTTCAGCATTGCGACAAGGATTCTTAACTTAGCTTTCCACAATAAAGTTATGGGAATCTCAAAATGAAAGTAATCAGAAAGAGAAGTTGAAAAAGATAGCAATAAGGGCAATGACATAATACAACGACAGAACCTGGTTAATTGAAAAGGCCGAAAGTATCAATATATACTAGAATGGCATAAAAGATAATTCCTTCCAAGGTTGATTGAACACATTCTTCAGAAAAAGTTAACGATAGTTGTCAATATATCGTTATTTTGAAGCAAATGTAATTGAAAGCGTGACTTCAAGCCTAAACTGAACTGTATCAGTTAAATAAATAAGAATTTTTTAAATTTAATTACACACATTTTTAAAAAATGTGTAAAATTATGAAACATTTTTGAAATGTTCTCATATATACAATAATAGGAAATTAGTCCTTCCGCAAAATCAATACGTTTTCAAAAATTGTTTAAAGAACAAACTCCTAGTTGAATCGAAATGGAAGACGACGAAATTTAAGGTGAAGAAATTGGCGAGCTTAAGATGGTAAAAAAAGAAAAATAAATTTATTCTCTCCAATGGTGGAAAAAAAGGTTTTTGGATTCAAGCCACAATCAAGGAAAAAAATGGCTTAAAGCTTGTCTTTCGATCCTTATAATGTGGAGGCAGAAATATGTTTCGTAAGAGTCAATTTCTAAAAGCTACGAAGGTGCTGTCCACGAAATATACGCTTGAACGCTTTCCATGGGATAACTCATGAATATACAGCGTAGGATTATCATTCGATGAGCGGCTTAAAAACCAAAATTCATCAGAATTTTCCCTCATGGTGAGCCATGCATCGTATATTTCACATTACCTTAAGGTTCTGATATTCCTACATACGGTGATGTTTGGAGAAAGCCATCAGCAGCCAAAAGCTAAACACGTCAGGGGATCCGCGAGATTATTTCCAGAGGGCACTTCTTTTTGCAAACCATCCTCAAGGAGGAGATGCTCACTTGTCGAAAATAAACGCGAAACCGATGCACGCGCCGTATTTGGAGGAATTCGTACACGAGGGTGGTGATTTTTCCGCGGGGTGAGATGGCGCCCCACTTCGATTCGTGGTCGCCGAGCGACGCGACACCCGCGGTCGGAGCGAGAATTAGATTAATAGGCGAATTGTTCCGGTCTATTCTAGGGTGGCGCCATACCCAAAATTTAATGAAGAGTTGCTAAGTATTACTCCTGTCTACCAACAGCTTTCTTGATTCCACAAAGAATTTTATTTTTTAGATGAACTTGATACCCTTGATTTTATAGGTGCCCAACCCTGAAACCTGCATTCGGCCCTAAAACTAATCGTCTCCTGAAGGTTTTAGACAACTTTTTATCAAGAGTATATTAGCAGAAGGGAAAATAAGCAAATTTTGGTTGTAACCCCTAGTAACAAGAAAAGAAACTTACCTGCTATAAGGATCTTAGTAAGATATAGAACTGAACAAGCAATTTTCGACAAAAAGATTTAGAATACGCAATTGCAATCTCTACGGCCTACTAAGTATTTACAGAACCTATCTTTTACTTGCAGAATAAAAATGTACTCCGGATCCAATTTACTTATAACAAATATTTACCCATATAACATGTTACATTCAAAATACTTTCAGCTGACATCCAAACGAAGATTTGGTTATTATATAAAGTACTCCATAAAGGGAAAGGGCTATATCTAATCAGTCATGTCAACCACCGATTGAATTACTGATAGTAATGCGGATCATTTTAAGAAATTAAATCCTGGATTCCACATCTGTATGCCCATCGACCTTTGCCCATCAATTACGAAGACACGTGTGCAAAATCCCTTTGCAAAGCTTTGATCATCGTGAATAACCATTACATCTGCATTCAATATTATACAATGCTATTGAATGGATTCAACGTTTCATTAATGATCAGCTCAGTATAACTGAACATGCATTTCTATTCATCACATCCTATATGTTGGAAAGACTTTCTTTAATTTACGCATTATAATCGAACCACATCATTGTGTTAAACTCCTTTAGGATGATAGGATCAATTCTATGCACGGAGAATAAAAATGAGGAAATACCGGAAATTGGATGTGAAAACTTAGGAATAATGAAATACTTAAAACCATTGGTTTAATGACGTAAAAACAAGTTCATTCGATCTCTTTAATGTGATTAATTTAATAATAATAATAATCAAGACAAAATGAATAATAATAAGAAAAAAAATGATAATAAAGAAATAAAAAAATTGGCAGGGAAGATTTTCCCTGAAGGGTGGCAACCCGCGCTGCGCCCATGCGTTTCCTTCAACGCTGACACTAATCACTAATATGCATCCAAATATCAAAATGTTACCTTTTAACAGATTCTCTCAACCATAAGAATTTTCTAATGAGAATTTACAATCACAATTTAAAATTAATTTTCTTTTCATGAGGATCGAAAACACTACTTCATGTTCCGATTTTACAATTTGTGTGTCGTCCCTCAGTTTATAATGGAATGAATCACATCCTTGTTTAATTTTCACTTTGGAAATACATCCAACATTTGTAAACTTGCTAAAAGTTTATATTTAGAGCGTATATATTTTCTTTAATGAAACACAGCGAAATAATTTTGAATGATTGAATAGTTTCAAAAAGTTTAGAATGGAATGGGATTTATTAGTTATTCTATTTGAATGAACTTTTAAGGATGGTTCAGCAATCAATCGATTAGTTTTCCCTTTAGGACAAGTAACTCTATGCAACATAAAAGAGTATATCTGTTTCGGATGAAGAATATTGCGGTTTGTAATGGAAAAAAATTGACATACCTATCTTGATCACATACACATCGGAATTTCGAAAAATCCTATCCTTCGATCAGGAATCTTTTTAAAAAGTCACATCTCACACTATTTTACTCCAAAAATGAGAAATGATAAGCGGATTTTAGGAAATTAAAGGCGGAATAAGTCTTCTTCATTTAACCATTACGTGGAAGAGTCTATTGACAGCGCTCATATAGACAACAGTCAAGCATCTCCTTTGAGTAACATTCAGGCGTCTTTGTCTATTTTCTTTGATAAGCCGCTGAACTCACTAACTCCCTCCATGTGTGAAAGTCATAGATAAATATCGCAGCTTTATCTCGGACTGCTCATCGTTTCATTAGCTCTTGTGGCAGACAAAAACAGCCACTTTGAGGCTTAAGGTGCCTTTCGGCCTATGAAATCGAAACATTTCAGCCACCATAACGGATTGGACCCGTCATCAACTCCCTCTAAAAAAACACCAGAAGAAAATTATCGAGGGATAATTTATTCCGCCAATATTTCACGCGTGTTAAAGAACGCGCGAGCGAAAGATCGACGCGGGCTAATGTTTGCCGATTATACAGACGGTGTAATCGACAGTGCTCGCGCCGATGAATATTCAAAATGTTCCCCAAGTAAATTCCCGGGGAGCATTTTGGCGCACGTACTGGCAACCAATTATCCGATTTTCACGCAGAAATAATATTTATTCGGACCGTTTCTTTGCATCCAAATGACCCGACATTTGGAGGGCCTTTCATAGGCGGCGGTTTCCGATGGAGCCATTTAACCCAACTGGCATCAAAAACAACACAGCCTTTCGGTGAGGTCGCATTTTGAATACGTAGTCCAACCTCGCAAAACTTACAAGAAGGGAAGGGCAGAACGAACATGACGAAAAATAATCGAAGGCCGCGAGGAATAATTTCGGCGATATTAGCGCTTTTTCAATTAAAGGAAAGCGAGATTATTTCCAGAGGGCACTTCTTTTTGCAAACCATCCTCAAGGAGGAGATGCTCACTTGTCGAAAATAAACGCGAAACCGATGCACGCGCCGTATTTGGAGGAATTCGTACACGAGGGTGGTGATTTTTCCGCGGGGTGAGATGGCGCCCCACTTCGATTCGTGGTCGCCGAGCGACGCGACACCCGCGGTCGGAGCGAGAATTAGATTAATAGGCGAATTGTTCCGGTCTATTCTAGGGTCGCGCCATACCCAAAATTTAATGAAGAGTTGCTAAGTATTACTCCTGTCTACCAACAGCTTTCTTGATTCCACAAAGAATTTTATTTTTTAGATGAACTTGATACCCTTGATTTTATAGGTGCCCAACCCTGAAACCTGCATTCGGCCCTAAAACTAATCGTCTCCTGAAGGTTTTAGACAACTTTTTATCAAGAGTATATTAGCAGAAGGGAAAATAAGCAAATTTTGGTTGTAACCCCTAGTAACAAGAAAAGAAACTTACCTGCTATAAGGATCTTAGTAAGATATAGAACTGAACAAGCAATTTTCGACAAAAAGATTTAGAATACGCAATTGCAATCTCTACGGCCTACTAAGTATTTACAGAACCTATCTTTTACTTGCAGAATAAAAATGTACTCCGGATCCAATTTACTTATAACAAATATTTACCCATATAACATGTTACATTCAAAATACTTTCAGCTGACATCCAAACGAAGATTTGGTTATTATATAAAGTACTCCATAAAGGGAAAGGGCTATATCTAATCAGTCATGTCAACCACCGATTGAATTACTGATAGTAATGCGGATCATTTTAAGAAATTAAATCCTGGATTCCACATCTGTATGCCCATCGACCTTTGCCCATCAATTACGAAGACACGTGTGCAAAATCCCTTTGCAAAGCTTTGATCATCGTGAATAACCATTACATCTGCATTCAATATTATACAATGCTATTGAATGGATTCAACGTTTCATTAATGATCAGCTCAGTATAACTGAACATGCATTTCTATTCATCACATCCTATATGTTGGAAAGACTTTCTTTAATTTACGCATTATAATCGAACCACATCATTGTGTTAAACTCCTTTAGGATGATAGGATCAATTCTATGCACGGAGAATAAAAATGAGGAAATACCGGAAATTGGATGTGAAAACTTAGGAATAATGAAATACTTAAAACCATTGGTTTAATGACGTAAAAACAAGTTCATTCGATCTCTTTAATGTGATTAATTTAATAATAATAATAATCAAGACAAAATGAATAATAATAAGAAAAAAAATGATAATAAAGAAATAAAAAAATTGGCAGGGAAGATTTTCCCTGAAGGGTGGCAACCCGCGCTGCGCCCATGCGTTTCCTTCAACGCTGACACTAATCACTAATATGCATCCAAATATCAAAATGTTACCTTTTAACAGATTCTCTCAACCATAAGAATTTTCTAATGAGAATTTACAATCACAATTTAAAATTAATTTTCTTTTCATGAGGATCGAAAACACTACTTCATGTTCCGATTTTACAATTTGTGTGTCGTCCCTCAGTTTATAATGGAATGAATCACATCCTTGTTTAATTTTCACTTTGGAAATACATCCAACATTTGTAAACTTGCTAAAAGTTTATATTTAGAGCGTATATATTTTCTTTAATGAAACACAGCGAAATAATTTTGAATGATTGAATAGTTTCAAAAAGTTTAGAATGGAATGGGATTTATTAGTTATTCTATTTGAATGAACTTTTAAGGATGGTTCAGCAATCAATCGATTAGTTTTCCCTTTAGGACAAGTAACTCTATGCAACATAAAAGAGTATATCTGTTTCGGATGAAGAATATTGCGGTTTGTAATGGAAAAAAATTGACATACCTATCTTGATCACATACACATCGGAATTTCGAAAAATCCTATCCTTCGATCAGGAATCTTTTTAAAAAGTCACATCTCACACTATTTTACTCCAAAAATGAGAAATGATAAGCGGATTTTAGGAAATTAAAGGCGGAATAAGTCTTCTTCATTTAACCATTACGTGGAAGAGTCTATTGACAGCGCTCATATAGACAACAGTCAAGCATCTCCTTTGAGTAACATTCAGGCGTCTTTGTCTATTTTCTTTGATAAGCCGCTGAACTCACTAACTCCCTCCATGTGTGAAAGTCATAGATAAATATCGCAGCTTTATCTCGGACTGCTCATCGTTTCATTAGCTCTTGTGGCAGACAAAAACAGCCACTTTGAGGCTTAAGGTGCCTTTCGGCCTATGAAATCGAAACATTTCAGCCACCATAACGGATTGGACCCGTCATCAACTCCCTCTAAAAAAACACCAGAAGAAAATTATCGAGGGATAATTTATTCCGCCAATATTTCACGCGTGTTAAAGAACGCGCGAGCGAAAGATCGACGCGGGCTAATGTTTGCCGATTATACAGACGGTGTAATCGACAGTGCTCGCGCCGATGAATATTCAAAATGTTCCCCAAGTAAATTCCCGGGGAGCATTTTGGCGCACGTACTGGCAACCAATTATCCGATTTTCACGCAGAAATAATATTTATTCGGACCGTTTCTTTGCATCCAAATGACCCGACATTTGGAGGGCCTTTCATAGGCGGCGGTTTCCGATGGAGCCATTTAACCCAACTGGCATCAAAAACAACACAGCCTTTCGGTGAGGTCGCATTTTGAATACGTAGTCCAACCTCGCAAAACTTACAAGAAGGGAAGGGCAGAACGAACATGACGAAAAATAATCGAAAGCCGCGAGGAATAATTTCGGCGATATTAGCGCTTTTTCAATTAAAGGAAAGTGTTCCTTTGGTCATAGAAATATGAATAAATTATTAATTTAAAACCATACGATTCTCAGGAACATGCTTATAAATTGGAATTAAATTTGAGGCCAACATTCTTAATTGCCTTCCAAACGATCATTAATGATGGCAGAACGTTATTTGTTTTCTATATGTACTTAGCACTCAAGAATCTGGTTTTTATGACATTACGGGGGATACATTATGTAGGTCCGACAAAGGCTACCTTACAATCGTTTCGCGATTGGATTAACTACGGAGCTTATGCTACTTTTTTGCAGAATTTCGGATATCAATAAATATAGATGGTCAAGAAATAAGATATAGAATAAATTTTATGCATTCATACGTCAAGCATAGCTTTCATTAGAACAATATCACTTAAACAATCGTTTCTTTGCCCGCGTTAACATGATGGATGCAAATATTCAAACAGGCTGGCATAAATATGTTCACGATTCCTTTCAGGACAAAATTTTGCGTATTACTTCCTTAAAATTACAAATTGTACAGAATGATTTTACGCCGCTGATTATTTATTGTATATCAGGAAATACTAACACTGCGAGGGAACGATTCGCCTCTTTCATACTGAGTAAAGGATTGATCCTCATACCCAATACTACTCATTGCTTACACTAGCATGTAAAAGAGTGACTTAAGGATGTAGTAAGCAATGCTTTTAAAAACATGATAACTTATGAACGAAAATGATAAACGGGAGCAAGGCTTGCAAATGCATCGTTTTGTCTACTACTATAAGATTTATTATTGATTTTTAAAGGATGGAACACTAATAAAACCTCAAATGACAGACCTAACTCCAACCCCCAATAAATAGATTTTTAAGTAAGTAATACCTTGATAAAATATCCTTCTTCTAAAAGACAATTGGAGCTTAGGAATAGTATGACGTTATCTCTTTATAGCATCATACGTCTTGTTATCCAGGACAGTTCGTTAGCTGACCTTCCATGTCCTATTAGTGTAAACTTCTGTAACTTCTCTAAACAGTGTAAACACTGTAAAAATCCTTCACCATTCACGTTATAGTTTTCAACTGAAGAAATGCATGGTTAAAATTATATTTTTACAAAGACTTTTTCATTTAAAGAGTATATATTTGATGCATTACTATAAACAAACTTGAGTATTGCTGCAACACCCCTCGGTTTCCAAATAAACTAATCATCTTTATAAACGACTCTATCGAAAATATAACAGTTTTTGAAAAAAATACAGGCATCCTTCAAATATCTTGCAAAGAAAATAACACGGTTTGTAAATTGATGCTATTTTTAACATTTATTTAAGGTCATCCTAGTCGGGGATGTTTCACTCACGCACTTATCGGAAAAGTAAAGTACATGGATACGTGGATGAAACTTGAAGTAGATGAAGAAGTGATGTAAGCAGTGCCCGATGAGATAAACCCTAATGCAAACACATCTGAACAATAAAACCCGAAAGGAAAAGAGCGCGACGAATGGCCTTTAGGAAGAGAATGAGAAAGAGCAACTGAATGGGTGAAATCCACTCAGGAGATAAGAGGGCGAATGAAGAGCGGAAAGGAGGAAAGAAAAGTGGAATAGTTAGAACGAGGCAAGAGCGTAAGGGGAATCAGAGAAGGCGAGATGGGGAGGAAACGGGTGAAAGGGAATGAGAAGATTAAGTATAAGGAATAAAATAAAGCAATTACGGGAAGAGAAATCAAGAGTAAGAACAGAAGAGACAAGCGAAAGCTGATTAAGAAAAGGAAAGCGGAGAGAAGTTAAGAATGGAGGTAAGTGGAAAAACGAATAAGGATAATGAAAGCATGATAATGCTGAACGAGACAAAGCGGAAAGCAAGAATTAAACGACGGAGCACGGAAAACAAAGGGATGATGAGATAGCAAGAACGAATGAGAAAATAAAATAGAAACAAGTATTCGGGAGAGATATTTCAACTTCGCCCGTTTACAGGCGTGAAATCGGGTAAACGAAGGAGAAAAGTATCGATATGAGTAGGAAATGAACCCAGATATTCTATTTAACAAGCTAATTCTGTGACCACTAACCATGTATAAGGACCTAAGTTCTTTTGATGTCGAAATTTAATACTAACTTTCATCCTTGGGTGAAAGAATCCAGAAGAAAGATTTAAGTTAAAAAAGAAGGTATGATACACAAGCGAGAAATTCAGGACCGAGAAATAGAAAGATGTCTAAATTACAAATGAAAAAGTGATGGATGCAAGAGAGATAATTAGCTAAAGACGATATTAGAAAATTGAGAAGAATCAGAAAGATTTATATGTAATACGTAAATAAATTGAGAAAGTGACGGAAAAACAGTAAAAATCAAAGTGAAAAATCGGAGAGCTGCTTTACTTCGAAATCGGAAGTATACTTTATTTTTCCACTCTCCCAGATTCACAGAGTGGCTTATAAAATCAAGGTTATTTTTCAGTGGCCTATTACCTCTAGATTGTGAAGAACAGTGAATGACACCTCTTATTACATACTACAAAGAAACCTTTTAAGAGAAAGCAACCCCAATCGGGACCTTAAACAGCAACGAAAGCTGTAAAGAAATAGATTAATAGAGAAAGACCCTTTAAGTTGAGAGGTTGTGCTGGTTAAATGCACCAAACTGCGAGGATAAGTTGGTAGACCCCATTCGACACTTCCATGGGAGGAAGAAAGGTGGCGCTGTAAAGCGGGGAAAACCGACGCTTTCAGTGAATGGAAGGGATGCCAAAAAGAGTTAGTTCCTTAGTGGATAAGGATCCCTAAAGAGGACGAAAAGAAAAAGGAGTTTAAAAGGAGGCTAAAAGCGGAGCAGAAGGGATGCGGAAGGGTGCTGAAGCAGGGAAAAAAAGTTACTGTTACGTTCCCGAGCTGCGACAGTGGCTCCGCCGTCATTGACGCGGCTGCTTCGGAACTCATTCCCCCCATTCCGCCTCGCTTCTTTTCTCAATTGTAACGCCATTTGAGTCCGACACTTAGCGTCTTGTGCACCGCGAGACTGGGGAAGGAAGTTGACAAAGGGAGTGAGAGAGGGATATTACGGCGGGGAAAAGGGGAGAAAAATATAAAGGAGGAAGAGTGGAGATGTTATGAGGATCATCCTGAGGAGCGTGTGATGAGGCAGGGATGAGACAAACCAACAGGCGCAAGGTTGTTAAGGAATCATACGGCGGCTGGAGGGTCTTCAAAATGGAGACAAAAGAGAGGGATGCTTGATTGCGTCTCACTTTCATCGTTGGCGAGAGAAACAGGGTTTTTCTTTGTGGAATTTAGGACGGTGTCGTAAGTTGTATCTCTCGGAGCGAATGGGAAAAGTCTTTGAGTAATTGCGGAACAAATGATGAATGGCGAGCGTTGCACCGTTTTCAGAAAGAAACGCTCGGAATCAACTTTCTGAGTTGCGGAGTTCGTTCGCTAATCAAAGTTGTTTATCCGCTGCCGACGACTATTGAGGGCGGTTACGGAATCAACTTTTCCCTCTTCCGATAAAAACGGTACAGATATAATCATAATTAAATCACAATTAATGACTAAATAATAATATTCCGATATATAATTCTTTAGAAATGATCAGACTGTTGTTTGTGAATACATTTTACCAAGAAAATACGTAGAGTAGGGCCACCTCAAGCTCATAGGGGGCCCCTGGCAATTGCGCAAGCCACAGTTCGGGCAATTCGGTTATTTTTATTAATTATTAACAAATTTCGGCCGCGGTTAGACAAGTCTGGTGTGTATTCACTTAATATTCACTTATTTAAAAAGAAAGGCACTACAGAATAGATAACTGCAACTACATGTTACAACTTTTATATTAATCTAGATTTAAATAACATATTCACACAATATATACTTCTGTATCTGTCTCAATAAACTCTGCATCGTTTTTTAAGCTCCTATTTATTTGTATTTTTAAAGTGTTCAGAGAATACACGATTTCTTTGCAACTAATACTTGCTCTTCCAAGTATAAAAAATAATACTACATAAATAGCGCATAAGTTCCAACTCCGACACTATTTTCACTAATTATAATAATATCTTCTTCTTAATTAAATTTCCCCTAATAATACAGGTGTCAAGCTCATTATCAACACCGTAACAACTCTGACAATAGAAGAAACACTCAACTTTTATAAATAACTTAACTTGCGTATAATCGGGGGAAAATTCCTACTGGCCACAAAAAAGATTTTATCTTTTAATTGCGATGAGGAATCATCAAACTCTGTTCCATAAATGGTAGGCGAAAGGCAGGGAAAAACACCACCGAAAACTTTCCACAGCGACGAAGATCGATGGAGAAGTGCATTCGAGAGAGTGCATGACGATGCCCAGAAATAAATTTTGAATCCAAAAATAAGCGATGAATCTCTCTCCACACTCGTTTTTCCTCTGACGAGTAAATTATTCGCGGTAATTGCGAAGCAACACCCTCGTCGTAAATTTTTCACACAGCTCTGGCGCCAAAACAATCGAATCCATACCTTGCTGCTAGTTAACGGAGCGACCCAAGGCACAGTAAATGAAATATAGACTCCAGACAGATCGAGTAGGAGTTTGCAAGGATGTATGAATAACAGCAACCTTAGCAATCACCATTATCTATCCAAATTACAAGTTTGAAAGGAGGAAGAGCAATTCATAATTTCCACATATTCCTATATCATTTGTTATTAAACTAGGATATCATTCCACGATTTACCTTAAGGTATATTAAATGAAAGATATAGGGTGTCACTGCATTTAACTTTATAACTCATGAGAGTAATCAATATATATAACTCATAATGATCCGTTTTCACAAATTCATTCGCCATTATCTCTACTTCGATTATCTTACTAAGGATGAACAAATTTAACGAAATACCTCGGAAAAACACTTCAATCCGTTCGATCAAAAATAGTAAATTAATGAATATTTTAAACAGATGAGATTGAAAATAAACAATCACATATTCTTCATTATTATTCTGAAGTTCCGTAATTTATACCATAAAATAAGGATAAAATTTATATAAACACATGACATAGTAGTAGTTCAAGGAAAAAAGAAAAAAAATACTTCTACGAGAAATTGTTGAAGACGCCAAAGAATAGGAGGGGAGGTTGAAGGTAAGAGAAACAAGAATATGTCTAGGAAAATGAAGACAGCAACATAGCAAGAAATACAATTACAGACATTTTTTTAATAGTTTGGTACAGAAAAAATTGTTTTCGTTATTTCTTATTTATATGCCATTTCACCAAGTAGTTTAATAACATCGAATATTTTTTCTTTATTCCGACAAATGTTATTGGATTATCTGGTCAATAATATGATTAAATGTCATTTACGAGGTTTTTTGGTCTTCAGGTAGTACCTATCGCAAAGTTTATAGCGCAAGGTCTTCCAGAAAAAATCCCGTCCCACATTCATTATATGAGCTTCCACGTGAACAAATTACCATTCATAGATAAAGCGAGGGGATTTACTACGTGGAATATTCTTTCCCGAACACAACGAAATTCGGCCGGATTTCAGAGGTCTGGGAATCCTTAGTTAAACGCAGATTTACCGTTCACCGACGACAAGTTAGAACCCATTGATCTGACGTTAAACCCACATCCTCCACAGTGATCACTATTGGATCACATTCCTTTAAACACAAAGTAGAAACATCTCTCAGGAGACATTTCCCTACTCCGCTTTCGCTGGACTCCTTGGGAAGTTCTACGTCTAAAGCAGCTACTTTGGTTGGAAGGGATGAATCGGGGCGAAAGATGATAGCGACGAAGAATAGAGATAATGAAGGCGACTCGAGAGAATTGCAGCGGCAGGGAAAATAAAAGACGGAATGCTCGTGCAAGAGACGATCTCTCGCTCAGCGGCGATGCATCGAGTTGGCATGAAACCGTCGTCACCGAGATCGACGCCTTTTCCTTGGAAAAGCACAAAGAGATTTCGCCAGTCGAGAAGGAAACTTTTCCAAAAGAGAATTTCTGCAAACGCGCCCGAGAATTCAGGATCTACGCCGCCAGAGGAATGGGCCGTCGGTGTTGCATATTCGGTGACGACAAATAACACGGTGCTGAGGCCAACGATCCCAGCGGTGAATGTGAAATATCGTCAGAAGTTTCCGAGGAAGTAAGACTGCGCGGGATACCCGTACGAACTTGGATCTTTTCGGATTCTTTCCCGGTTAAAATGAGACTTCTGATCGCCGAACTTTACCACAGGTGGATTTGATTGGTTATTAGTGAACCATAACTCAAGGGAAAACGATTATGTGCCTGAATTCTAGGTTATTTATTGGAAAAGGTTCTGCTAGGACTTTTCATAAGCATACCTCATTTCTGAGAATTTTAAATTCAACGATAAAAAAGTTCCGAATTCCAAAGAATGATACTCTGCTTAAGGAAGAGTTCTTAGAAGGCAAGGAAACTTCTTTTTGTTTTAAAAACACAGCATTATTATAATAATTATACATAGAACATTTTGATATTTTTGTATGTTACTAAGATGATAATGATAAGCATTGTGATGTGATAATAAATGTATATTTAAAAGATGAATTAGTTCCAAGGAGATGTTTCAATGACATGCAAAGATAGTCAACATCAGAGAACATGATAGTGAATATCAGGGAATAATGCTAAACATGATTCATGCTCAAGAGCCGCATGTGGGAAGAACTTTCTGGGTTTGACAATCGAAACTCTAGATTTCAATACTCAACACAAGATTTAAATATAAAAATGTAATGAGAAAGAGGAATTTTATTTTCTGAATCATTAGTTTTCGACAGTAGACTAACAATACTAATACGTCGAGGAATTCCAATTAGTTTGCATTAGTAACACATACAGTAAATATCATCTGGGGTACCAAGTTGTAAAATAACGAATTACTTATGAACCAACGCGAACTAATTTTCATGTATCATTGTACCTCAGAGCTTAAACTCTTATGAAGTTTTAAATTTACCGTAACAAACTCATAACCTGTGTCGGGAGCATCAAAAGCCAACACCGAGCTAAATAGTCTCTTAGAACCATTAACACTTTGAAGGGATAGGGCAGGGTACTAATCGATTACGGTAAAGTCAGCAATCTCCAAACGTATGGAAATGGGTAAGAAGGAACTATTTAAACAAATGAATGAAAATAAATATCACACGATGGGAATCCTTTACCACCGAAAACAGCTTTTCGTAAGTCCACGTGATACGTGGAGGACACCAGCAGGTGAAGGGAAAAAGGTTTCCGAATATCGAGTCTATCTTGGTTGATTTCATCTTTCTCTGCCTATCTCCGTTTTAAGGGCTTATGGACTAGAACGTGGATGATGCCCTATTTAATTCCCTGAGCCATGATTATAGCAAGTTTTAATGATGGAAAATCTCGTTAAAAGTTATTCGGACTACTTTTCCGAAGGAATGACTTCGAGAGGCGAGGGTAATTTTTCGATGGTTGCCTAAATCAACAGATAACCCTTAGGAGAAGTGAGTGAGCCGGAAGTTGACGGATTTATAACTTTCGGAAACTGCAGATTTGTGAATTACGACCACTAATCCCAGCTGCAATTAGAGATGACGAGCAAAGTACTGGGAGGAATTTCCCAGCCGAAATAAGCACTCTGAGATGATTTTATCTCAAGCGCATTTCCTCGTTCTCAATCTCCACAAAACGTTAAAGCTATGATTCTAACAAAGACTCTCTCTGCGAGTCGAAGAATTGGAGGATGGTGAACCAGTGAACCGAATAATGAATCGTAGAGGTTGGAGAAAACAATTTAAATAGGATTATTGCACTTGAGATAAGTACATTATCGAATACTTAGAAATAAAAACGATAAAGTTGGAAATAAAAGCAAATATTTATGGCAAACAAGGAAAAATCCAAACCCAGTTTGTACTAACTTTGTGTGTTTAGCGAAGGATATACAAGCTAAAAATGTGCATTGATTCATGAATTCATATGCAAACTGTTTTCTCTGTTTAGTAAAAAAAATACATGAGATAGTTTTTATACAAATGCATCATTCATGCAGAGGAATACAACATGGTAAAGCCCTTACAGATTCATTTATTTACTAATATAAGCTATAACTAACAGGATATGCTGAAACATGCCCAAAAAAATTAATCAAGGGAGACTGCGAGAAAATTTCCGTTGCATAAACGCAAGCACATGCAAAAATATTATATTTTGCTCATCGAGAAAGCTTAGAAGTGTTTCAGCACCTGGCAGTAAATTTTCTTGGACGATGTCCGAAAATTCGCATTTTCAAATAAATATATAAACGAAAATCGAAAAATATAAATAAAATAATAATCTTAGAAGTGGTCTGCCAACAGTCGCATAAAATAAATAATAATTCCACTAAAACGTCACTCACATTAGTATATAAAAAAACTTCGTCTAGGTAGAAAAATTAAATTTGGGGAGGGAGTCTCGCAAACAAAAGAAAAGGTTTTTGAAATGCTAGCACCGATTCAAGGCTATACTGCATCGGATCAAACCAGAATATATTTTAACAATGGTAATAAATCACCATCCAAACTTTGTACTTCGGCCGTCAAGTCCTTCAATCAATCATCCGTATTCAGGAAACCCATGTATGACTAACAATTTTCAAAACACATAATCGCCCATAAGCACACCATCGTGAACATTCAGAATGTCTACAAAATACTCGAGAATACGTAGGGACCAAATTATTTATACATTCACCCACGGAAGCATCCGATCGAGTGGGGAATCTAGGAGAAAAATCGCGGAATGCGGCAGATATTTATGAGGCTTGCAAGATGGAGGCGAAAAAAACCACATAGAAGCCAAGAAGGAGCGAAGCAGAAGGCATTTCGAACGATGCAAGCGCTCCCAAAATACTTGTCCCACCTTCGACCGAACATGCCCCATTCAGCGGCGACAATTCCCGCCCGTCACGTAAAATTGCGCGCGCCGTGATTCCTGAAATGACGTCCAGAGGGCCGACTGGCACGCCGAGGGAAAACACAGACATGGAGGAAAGAAAAGCCGGGGGGAAAGGGCTTCCAGGGGGCGAAATACGTGAGTTGAATGGATGCGGGAAGACGGATTGCGAAAGATAAGGTAAAACAGGAGAGGAAGAGAAAGAGAGGTGGCGGTGTACGGAGGTAAGAGGGGTCGGGATCATTAAGGTCCGGAGTAAAGGGTGTCATTATACTCCGCTCTGTCCCTGCCTTTTCGACGACTCCCGAGCGTCAATCTCGGCTTGGCCGGAAATCACGGAGACGGGCGGTGACCGATGGGACGGGGGAAGAAAGCCTGGACATGCGCTCCAAAAGGGGTTTCCTCTTCTTCCGAGTGTTCGATGGGTATCTCTTTGGCTCTTTGCCGTGGCTAGGGCAACGCCAGAGAGAGGGGTGGAGGTGAACTCTTAGGAGGACTCGGGAAGAAGGATGTGGTTTCCAAAAGGTTGCGAGTGTGTGCGGATGGGAGGAAGGGAAAGAGCGGAAGCGGGAATAGTGGTAGTCTAGCAACAAAGGAGTGGAACATTTACAAAATTATCATGGTCTAAAGCAACAAATCTATGGAAGAGTCCACGTGTCTTTTATTTCCTTTCCTATGGCTTTAATGTTGAATTAAACATAATTAAAACACTGATAACTTTCTCTATCTAGGGTATCAACCTTTATGTTTAGAATGTTTAAAATTATCCTTCGAAGAATACAACGGAATTTTCTTAGATTTCCACTGTTGCCGCAATCTTTCTTCATCTAAATCAATAAAAAATATTTTACATCACGAATAAATTCATCTTAAGTGAACTACTGCCAAAAACTAGACCTAATTAGACTTTAAGGAATTCTGCTGAGCGATGGTAGACTACAAGCTATAGATTTGAGGTCCGTCTACATTTTCGTCTCCAAGGTAGACGGAAATGTACCATTCAAATACACCAAAACCACGAATACCACTCGTATTTATTCATATTCAGGCAGTTAGCAACTGCTTAATTTCTGATTTGACTCTCTGAGCTGGAAAACTTCAAACTACGGGGAAAAAGCAGTAAAATAAATTCTCACTAAACGACTTGTATCAGCAAATAGGCACAATAATACCAAACGAATTTTTTTGAAATACGGCGAATGAAACCAATCGAATAGACTGGATAAATAATAGTAACCTAAAAATTGAGTCCGAATAAAAAGTAAAAAATATACGTTAAAAGACGAACTATGATCCATCTAGTTTACTTAAGGTACAAATTTAAACTGCGCGAACCGCAAATGCTCCACTATTGACAAAAAATTCGATGGATAAAAAAATCAATACTTCGCAAATGTGAACAGACGTTAAAACATACCACCGTGGGAACGAGGAATTTCCTCTCCGAGCCGAAAACAGAAAGCAAACAAAACATCGGCGGCAACCGTGGAACAAATGAGAGAAAACCGCGAGTCAATTTAAAAATGACGGAAAAGGAAATACATCCTATCAAAGAAAGCCATTCCCCGGCACACTCGACCTCATCCTTCTGAAGGATCATTCACCACGGGGAAAAAAGCGCGCTTTCTAACGGAATTCCAACCAATTCTCCCAACGAATTCGCCAGCCTCTCGAAATAACTCTCTAATTTTCGAGCCCTCTCTGCAGCGAGGAAGAACGCCGCCTCAATTACGCATAATTCGAAAAAGGAAAGGCGATTCTAGACAAAGAATTCCTTCAAATATCCATATCCTTTTCTAACCCGTCGAAAAAATTCTTTAATTAAAAGGGGAAAAAAGTTGCTCGGCAACTCATCCGCATGGATGGCCTTCCCTTGAGAAAAAATCATCATCTCTCAGGGAACAAGATAGCCCCGAAACGTATAAAAAATAGCAACTTCGGGATCAAGTTAGGCGGAAAATCACGCTGTGCCCGAATCGCGCTGACTAGGAAAGGGGCACAAAACTTCGTCCGCTGGAACGATCCCGCAATCGAGGCCCTTGCTTAATGGATTTGGACCCCAACTTGATTAATGAACCGCGATGCTGTCTAAGTATGCCCTGCAATGCTGGGCGGCCGATGCAGAGATTACACCACTCTTGCAAGCCTCTCCAACACATCCTAACACGGAAATGGTGGAGGATCACGGATGGGCTCCTTGAGAGCTCAGGATGACCACATGCACAAGTCCTAGTTTAACCCTATGTACTTCACCGAGTAACTTCGCCAGTATTGACGTCGTTCCGGGAAAATGCCTCTTAAACATCGCTCGGATAAATAATGTAACGGTTAAGATGGTAACGATTACATTCGTCTGGATTAACGGTTGCTTACAAGATTTTACATCCTTCAAAGGCGGACAGCTTAGATCCGTCCATACCATTTAATACAAGAACGATTCATGCTTTTTTAATCCAGAATTTCTTAGAGAATAGAAAATGAATCTTCAGATTTAATGCATTACTCTCAAACATTCACAATGCGAACGGAACTACCACTACTACGGAACGGAGCGGAACAAGGCTGATTAATAAGCAATGCTCAGTCACTAACTCAATTATGGTATAATATCATTACCCCGCATACGACACAACGCTAAATAATGGGTATTTTGCAACGTCACATGTTAGCATTTTCCAATAGAAATCTCTATCAAAATATCCCGTTCGTAGGATTCATAAACATAAATACCAATCAAAGGCAGGGTCGATACAAAAGTACCTGACACCCCTAGACAATGATTACTAAAGCGTCCCCAGAATAAACCAGTGCTACCCATAACTTGGCGGTAGAAAAAATAAGAGAAGAGATACTAAATTAGGCGAGTTTCAGGGATTGGAAATTATTGTGTTTTTTGAGGCTTAGGAAAAGAAAAAAATCCTGCTAAAATTCCGGTACAAAAAGAAGTTGATACGACCTTCAACCGTAGCTTAGATGCATTTGAAGTTCTTGCGTAATTAACCAACAATAAACTACCCGATTCCATCACTTATACGCTCTTCGGGAGATAGTTCATCCGAAAAATAACATTATGCACGGTAAAGATAAACTAGGAGTATATGTTGGAACTTAAAGTTATAACGTAGACTTTTTCGATGAAACAAGGAATATTCTATTTTGGACTTGGAAGATTAAGGAATGAACTCCCACTTTGCTTTTTCCGCTCGGCAAATGAGACGGAAATTTTGGCTAGGATGCGGAAAAGTTTGTTCCGATGGTGGGCTTGATGAAAAAACATCCTGTGAAATGGGTGAAATTTTGAAGATAAACTAAGAGATAATTTGCTTGATCTGCCACATTTCATCAACCGTCGGATGAAATAGCCTTCCTGCGGCTATTGAAGGGGAGATGAATTTTAACAGAACGTTTACATGAATTTAAGCTGAATTTAAAGGCATTAAATCATTACCATCGGATAAATAAACCATCGAGAAACGATATGAAGAAGGGAAAGATAATGCAATACCTTTGAAGGGAAAGATAATGGAAAACAAATGAGGTTTGCCATCCAAGTCATCTTAATTTTACCCGCTAAACTGAGCTGAAAAATATAACTTAGAAAATACTCAGCCACCTCAATCTAATTTTCTTATTCCTATGAATAAGGAAAATACGAGAGAAAATAATTCTTCGGAAAATAACTTTGTAAGGAACTTCTATGAATTCAAAAAACGTTTGTTCTACGACTATCGTCAATGTAAACCATGTATCATAGAAAGAGCGAAAAGAATGACATATACGTACAAAAATTGTAACTCTAATGGAAATTAATCTATTGATTTAAATTTCCCAACAATCTTAAACATAACTCATACAAGGATAAAGGAAAGGAAGGTAACTTAGTAGGTTGTAAAACCTACGAAAATCCCAAAGGAATTTTTTTTTCACACTTGTTTTTCCTTTAACTCATACAAATTTCACATGCATAATAAGAGTAAAATTAGATACCAGTGATGCTAAGGTAATTGGTATAAGGAAAACCTTCGTTTGCCCTATGTTTGAGTTTTTATAATTCGTCGGAATGGGCTGAATCCACATGCTTTAATCAATTTTCATTAGTATGATCATGCATAAATGTTTAGTGCTCACCAAAACTTTCTTTATTCGAGAACAGAAAATGAGTGAAAAATGTTGGTTGACCGTGAAACTTGTTAGCCTAAGTACTACCGCACTCCCAAAACTAACGTAATATAACAATAGTAGGTAAGTGGCAAATATTTCTTACTACACGGGAATGCTAACATCGGCAGGTACATACTCATATACAGTTAAACTTAGAAATTAAAAATTTAATCGATTTGAGAGAAAAATGGCTCTTTAAAACAAAATCAATCCATGCCACGCAAAGAAAATTTCTATGTAAAATCACATATCTATTACGTGCATCAATCAATCCTTTCTTAATCTTAAATGGTTAAACTTGGAGCGGGCTCTAGGATATGCAGATCGTAACTAACACATCGAACGCACTGGGAAAGGAATGGAGGAAAAAACTTAGAAACTATTCCAGCGGAGAACTGTTTAACGAGGAATAAATCTGGCGATTTTCTCGAATAAAATCAATTCGACGGATTTCGGGAGAATAAGACTTCGGCTTGAGTGAAAGCTAGACCCATAAATCAACGCGGAATTAATTCCCTCTATCTCAGAAGCACAAGAACTTCCATGATCGAACACATCTTGCCGGAGACAGAGGGGTCAGGTAAGAGGGATTTATAGCGTTCGAGAAGGCTGAAATGGACGAAAACTCGGGGGTTTGATACGGCCTGGTGAAAGAAGTCATCGGTTGACGTTGAAGAAGAGATCGTGAGGACAAGGGCCACACGGAAGCCACTGTGACCGCAAAGCGGGGCTGCTGCTTTTCCGGTTTTGGACTTAAGCCTGGGAAAACATCGCTTTTGGGCTATCCTTTTTATTCTTTCATAAAAAAGGGATAGGTTTACCTAAACATTGCCCACAGCTTAAAAAAACCGCTGTATAAGAATGGCTATATCATAACGGAACCTTCTCTTCGTCTTCGTCAACATGTTAGTAAGAGGGGGCCGTAATTCCAAGAAACAATCAAATCAGAAGAGTATCAAGTAGGAAACGTAATTAAATTCATCGAGACGAAATCGTAATATTCAAGGTAAAACACCTGTCCCTTATTTAACTGAACACGCCGAAAAAACTGATAATCAATCGCCCAACATTAATCAATTAAAAATACGATAAACAGTTATGTTAACAGATCAGTATGTTAACATAACCAGATTAGTTATTTTAACAGTTTATGCGTAACGTATATTGCGGGATATAACATAAATCACCCATCCGTGCACATCAAGTGACCTCAACCTTATTAGCTTTTTCCGGTATAAAACTGAACAAAAATTACGTAATTATTAAAACTGAAACAAAACCTTTCAAAAAGTAAAAAAGAAAATTACATAAAACTGATTTTAAACAAGGTCTCAGCTTTTCTGATTCCGAGAAGTTCCATGGTATCAAAAGGAAACAATTTCCGATTCGATCTGTGTGCGTTGCAGTGATAACCTTGCTTACGCTCTCACTAAGTCCAATATCGATCTCACTACGAGAATCCAGGTCGAGTAGATGAAGACGATGGCGAGTTATAACGTTTAATTCACGCAATGTTTTCATGTAATTCTGGGTGATGCCCTCCGTACGCTTCCAGGGACAACTCGCAAGGTCACTGACCCCTTTCATAGATTGTGCCTGCCATCGAGTTGTCATTGGTAAAGTGTTAAAGAATGAAAACGCACGCTTCCACACTAAATTAATAATGAAAACTTCAAATGAGAGCAGGAAAGATTATTTTCTTAGCTTACCAAACATCGTACCAGATTGTCGACCGATTGATCTTCTTAGTGATCCTTCTCATTGCAAACGGTCTTTTGGGATTCATATGAGTTATTTAGAAGCCAGATGATAACAAGAGCATTAACGAACACCTTCTTCGCTTCACGTAGTAAGCAATATCTGTTATCTATATGGCGTATTCAACTCTCTCTCATATGCATTACTCTTTTTCTTCTTGTATACGGATGATTTAAAATTTGCCCTTCTTTGTCCGTTATTACATCTAGAACTTCATTTCCTTCCACTTATTCATTTAGTTTGAGCACTTTCAGAACAGTTCAAAGTACTGCGTTTCTAATGCAGTCTCTTTCATAGGAACATCCCGCTTTGGAGTTTCATTTCACCATTCTTAAATTTTATTCTTTCATTTTTGTTATTACACATATTTAGCTTCCATTTCTAAGGCCAAGTATTATAATGTATACTTAAAATGGACTTTAAATAAAGTTCACTTTAGAGCCCAGTACTACAAATAGAACTAAATGTTAAAGTGAAGATTATTGTGCTTCTCCGTGCTAATTCATCATGCATATAGGAGATTTACTATAATCTTCACTCTAACAAATTATTATAACATCAGGCCTTAAAGTGAAGCTTAAGATGGACTTTAGTTAAAGTCCATTTAAAGTATACATTATAATACCAGGCCTAAGTGTACCAAAAGCTGCAGTTTCCTAAAATTTCATGGAAAAATCTTGTTGCTGTGTTTAGTGTTCCGATGGCTTCATCAATGCGTTAAATGTTTCGTTTTTGCTCCAAAACCAGAATGTCATAGGTGAGGCAAAGTAAAACTTGCATTGGCTAAGGCCAGTTTCTCAGACTCTATCATGAGAAAGTTAAACTATTCATGGGGTTTCGAAGGAGGTTATCATCTCTAGAGATACGAAAGCAAAGGAAACATCTCATCATTCATAGCGGAGGCTCTGACCGCAAATCGAAGCGTAAGAAACTGTCACGCGTTACCAAGGCAACGCCATCGGCGAGTCGTCAGCGCATCCACCCCTCTCAAGGGCATCGCTGTCGTAGAGGTGCGGGTGTATGAGAAGAGGAGAGGAAGAAAGGAGGCACGAGGTGGGAGAGCCAGAACCCCACATCCAGGTAGTGCTGCCACCTATCGGAACTCGTACAAAGCGCTAGAGTGTGTAAGAGAGAGTTAGAAGGGGAACCGTGCGTGGATTGCATGGCGGAATGAAGAACGTAACGAATGGAAAAGGTCCGCAGAGGTGGAAGGGAAAGCAGCCCACACTCCATCTGCCCAAATTTCTCCTTGTTCTCTCCCTTTTCCCCCTTTAATCTCGCCATCCCGTCCTTTTCGCGCACTTTTTCCCGAACAAAAGCGCCATCTGCGTTAAATCCCGAAACACTCACCACGTGGCGTATTCCCCAGAGACGGTGCTGCCAGGTAGTAAGGTGGAAACACTGGTAAACTCGCGGCGTGAAAAATGGTATCGAGTCCCCGTACGTAATCGGGGGTGGGTTCTTTCAACACTCGAGCAAACCTCGCACAGCTGAGGACGCTTAATCCAATACCGCGTCGTCCTCTGCGACGATTGGGTAAAAAAGAGACCGTCGATGAATGCCGATTCGCGAGTGAATGCCGTTTTAATGGTGTCGGGGGAAAAATATTGAAAACTCTCCCCCACCGTGGCCTCCGTCCGAGGAAGAATTTAATTAAAATCCGGAAAAATTTAGCCAAAATGAGGCTTCCTTTGATGGCGGAACGTTCTGTTTAAAGGCGATGAATCGAGAGGGATGAATAGGGCACCACTGAGCAAAACAGAGCTTTTCGAATTCCCGGTCGCGATGAATTGATCCCTGCGGCGCGATTGGCTCTTTTTGCGACGAATAAATCATTCGGAACAAACGCATGCACGGACGAAATGAGTGAACTGTTAATAATAATAAACAGGAGGTTTGGGGAAAAAAGGTTTCGGCCGATTGCATACGTTCTGCGGCTTGAAACTTCAAAGTGCACCATTTCGTTTTGGAATCAGAGCATAATAGTGGCATCAATTCGGATGACGTTGCACTAACGGTTAATTTAACTCGGCGACGCTACCTTTTGCATTTACGAGAAAGGAATAATCTTTGAAACGCGCAAAATAGGAAGGCCGTTCGGTAGTCTCTGTTTTTCTCGTGACTTGGTAAAAAAGACGAGTTCTGCTTTATGCACCGGCTTATTCGGCAATTCTAATTAAAGGGTATAAAGTAGAATTCTCAGAATCAATTAAATGCGAGTTCGGTCAGCAGTGATTCGAGGAGCGTGAATGTAACAGTAGAAATTAGCTCACTTTGTAGAATCTCTGAACGTTTTCAAGCTACCAAATAATTCAAAGGATATACTGTAAATCCTTTGTCATCAGATAATGCATCTCATCTATTCTCACAATCCACAGGTTATTAAGTTAAGGGCTTTGTTTGAATTCATACCCAAAATCAAAAATCCGGATTAAATATAAAAGACTTAAGTAATTTTATGCCTAAGAATATGGTGCAATGGCGGGTAATAGCAGATGTAATATCAATTTAAAATCCCGCAGTAATTGTGAATAATAAAATAGTGAGAATCATAAAACCAGTAAGGAAAGATGATGGAAGATAGCACCGAGAAGCAAAAATTATACACACAAGCTGAATTACGTTAGTGAACATCTACGAATTTATATTCTATCTGAGAAAAACAATTTTCAACCCGACCTCAGTTTGCATTATGAGTAACATTTGATGAACATCGTCCCACCCTCCCTTCTTTGTCCCACGGATGACGAAAAAAGATTCGACTTTTAGAGCAACTGATGTTACGTCCACCGAGGTGAACTGTAAGCTACGACTTGAATCTTCCCTAGGCAAATTCAGGATGCGTTTGTATGTATAAGATCAAAGCTTTCGACAAATAGCAACGAATGTTTAACTCAAAAAAAGACCGCGTCTGTAACAGTTGAGTAGACTCGCGGTCATATTCAGTGACCGCAAAAAAGTTCCTACGGAGGGGAGCGAAAGCAAACACGGGCCGCGGTCTGTGTACTTGAAAGGAAACGTTGCTGTTGATACACATTCTACATAGGCTACTGGAGTTAGCGAGAGATATTATGCACATGAGGAAGAAACGTCAAAGCAATTCCTCTTCAAGAAAAGCAGCATCAGGAGAAACATATTAACCAACTTCAAGAAGTACACCTTAATAAATTTACATGGGTGCCCTATTAGCAATTTAATACATTCATACATTGAAATTTGAATTAAACAATATATTTATATGTCTTAGTAAAAATTAACCAGTTACCAATTTGGCACTAAAGCCTCATTAAAAAGCCATTTTACTCTCTGTAAAACCAAGAAAAATATCATTAAATTTTAAGAAGAAATTAAATATATAATAATTCTTAGATGGAAATTCACAAACAGATACTAAACCTTACTAGATAGCTTGATATGCGGAACGAACAATGAGTTTAAATTTTCTATGAACTTTTTGATACATAGTTATTATCAATACAATATGCGAAACACCAAACATCTAAAACGTTGAAATACTCGTTCAATTTAAGTAGACATAAAATGTATTCATATCCATCGATTCTTCATTCGACGAGTTAAGTATTGCGCTAAGGAAAGTTCCAAATCGTATTTAATTCCAAGAGAAGTAAAACTTTCAGAGGAAAAGTCTCTCTTTTTCCTCAACCATATTCAAAGCTGGACGAATCTATAATAGGTAAATACAGTTTATATTAATTTACAAATTTCTAGCAAATACAGTAAGATACTGCGTGCCACCAGAATACAATTAAAGAAATTATTTGACAAGGGAAATGAAAAGGAGTAAGACTTTGCTCACAGAGGTATACACCTTAAAAACTAAGGACAAAGAGATGAGAAAACCAGGATAAAACGACCCAGTCATGTCGTTATCGCATCTGTCTATCCATCCTCGGGAAGTTATTTGACTTTTTAATCTTTCATAATCAATTAAAAATAACATTTTACACCGAGTAAAATTTATCCCGACATACGTAGTAAATCCACGAAAAAATGATTAAAGAATCTTAATAGTAGAATACTTCAAAAATCAAATATCAGCCGCCATTGAGTTCTCACAAGAACAATGAATCAATTCCGAATAAAAATCCCACCACCTTGTACTTCCTATGAATACGTGAACCCATTGAACGAAGTCCCCGTCACTTATCGGAGAGCGTCGCCGAAACTAAGTCGATTCTTGTGGCGCCAATACACCTCGAATCGGAGAAGGGTGAATAAGGAGAGATATATAAAAGCCGAGAGAGAAAGAGAGACTTTATTGCAAGTGAGATGTAGAGTCGAGGGAGGGGGGAACCGGGATATTGATAAAATGATTAATGTCCATCGTAAATTATGAGGGGGAATGGCTTATTGGAAGGGGGTCCCGAACGAAAAAGGTAGCGCTGAGATTGAGGAATTGGGTTCGGTTGGGAGGGATTGCGAACAACGGCGCCGAAGAAGTGGAAAAATAAGACGCAAGCTACGCGTTTTAAGGACAAAAAAGGGTTTCCGACCCAATACAGATTTCGGATCCATCAGATACTAAATAAAATTTCAAATCACTCCGGCGAGAGATGAAAGTTCTTTGCGAAGGGAAATGACGACGACGATTTCTAAAAGATTTCAATTCGTGGGGGCGCGCAGAAATTTGGCTAGTCAGCGAAAGGTGTCACGACCACTGACAAATGTTGGTATCGAAGAAAATTCTTCTTGGATAAAACGGAACTTCGAAGAGTCCGAAAATAAAAACGGTCCGCTAAAATAACTTTCTGAGGCGAAGCAACGGTTTCTGAATAGATTAGAGCCTTTCGTGATGTTTGAATTTTGCTGAGGGTTGAGAGGGAATTCGTATTTTATTATTTTATCTTTAAAATAAATTCACCGTGAAACAAATAAATTTTATTTGGTTATTCACTTAAATTATAGTAAAACTACATTTTCTTTCATCTTAATTGCAAAGCCAACCATACAAAACTGGAATAAAAGAAGGTAACAGTTTAAAAAAGTTATTAATTATGGCGTCCAAATTAGTCACGCTTTTCATGTTTTTGATTTATAATATTTTGCAGAATTTTTAATAATAAATAGGATCTAGTTTCCTGATAAAAGTGGATCCTGTTTTTTTATTTTTCCTAATGTCACGGAATACCTCAAAGTCACTCGTCAGTCAGTTGAATTTTTAATGAATAATTACTATTGGTTCTTTAGGTAATTTTTAAGTTATTTTAAGTTATTTACTTTAAGTTATTTTTCTTCGATAGCAATAACTCAAAAATGATGGCAATAATAATTCGACCTACTCATCTGCATGATGGAAACCATAACCGACAAATTCAAATTAAGAATGTAGGCGGTTACTTAGAACGATTATTTACTACGTAAGTTTCATCCAACTGGCAATCACATTTGAAGTTAATGCAATATTTTAAGAAACAGAGAATGAAATGATAGAGGTAAATAGCCTCTAAACGTCTCTCTTAGATTCCGTGGATTATGAGCCATGATACTAGTTACACAAAATAATATTACATACCTTTCTTCTTTATCGCACAAGACTATTCATTTGTAAAGAAAATGTAGGCAACAACAAAAGATTAAACCCCAAGGAAGAATGGACTTGAAAAAATTTTCCTCATATTTAAGAAAAATCCTTTACGATGATCATTACGTTTGTTGTAGAGATATAAGATAAACTGAGCTGTGTATTCAGGAAGTAGAAATCCAAAAAAACTATTCTCATGTCTGAGAAGTCTCGGGTTCGATTTTAGAAATTTCGCAATGACTTCCTTAAGAAATACACGTTAGGTTCGTTATTATCTCTTGTAGCAATATTATAAAATATCTTCTAGCAATAAAATAAATAGAAACCGATACAGCCACCAAAAAATGGGAAATCAAACACAGATTCTTATATTTATCATAGAACATCGTTATCTATCTGATATTACGAGAACTTTGATAAAATGATTGAAAAACATCTGAAAATTTCTTGTCACAAGCAACCCGTCCTGATAACCAATTGGATTGGTGAATTCGAGCTCAGGTATTCTCATAGGAATGCAGGAGGAATTCAGGCCCATATAGAATAATGGTTGTAAGGTTATTTTGTATTTTGAGTCTCCAGCATATGGAATTGCGATATAGAAATCACACGGACTAACACACAACCACGTAAATGTATTTCTTAAATACTCCGATTTTCTAAAACACAGTCATATGCTGTTTTGTTACGATGACGAAATAATTATTAAAATATTTATCATTGAGATTACTAAGATATTTGCCATTGCAGGAATATAAAAAAAAGCCTTTGGAGACAAACGGATTTTCAACACAAAAGCGGTCTTAGTGCAGCGAGGTTATGTAATTCTTATGAATTGCTCAATGTTCAAGAAATTTCGAGCATGTAATTTTTCGAAATTCCGCTAACATTCCCAGTTTAAAATCTAGTATTTATTTAGTAGATTACTCTTCATAATACATTAGGTTACGAATAAGTTGCGCATTGAATAACGATAGACTTACACTACCATTTCAATTAAATTCCATCGCGTTTGACTCAGTAGTTTACCAGTCGCGATTTTTAATGCTGAGCTCATTGAATAATCCCAGAAAAATACGCAGAATCCCAGAAATAGAAAGAATCCCAGAAGAATATAATAGAATTAACCGCGAGAAGAGTCTTTCCTTTTACTAACTTTTTGCCAACTAATTGAAAAGTAAAAAAGTTTTATTTAAAATAGAAATTTACATCAAAATACTCATGCATATATATATTGTCCATTAGAATGTTTGTACGATATTAAGTATCGATCAAATCAACTAGTAGTTAAAATCTCATTATTTTATATTTTAGAGTTAATATTACATACACTAGTTTATTACAATTCCGCCATACTTGACCGGAAAGTTTACTAGTTTTATCATGAGTATGCAGTGCTCAAGAACTATTTCTAGCATTGAATTAAGACCCTAGTATTCCAGGATTTCTGATCCATAACATGCCTGCACCTAAGCACCTCTGGCGACGGATGCAAGAAACTACATAAACATGAACCACCGGCTGCATAAGATCAAGGGGCATAATACCACGTAGAGAATTACGAAATCTCGACAAATTTCAATTTCCAACATACGGCTTAATCGACGTATGTACTTACCCGCAATTCTCATGAGCAGAATTTTATTTCTCGACGAAAGGGCACTAAACGTTAAGATTAGCACGGCACTGTTAAGTGGGGGAGAGAACACTAGTCTATCCTTTCTTAGCCGCGGATGTTTAAGGGACAATAGACACCCTTGTCACGGCAATCGGTTGCAGAACTACCGGCGCACGGAAAAAGCTCGATATTTCCCGAGAAAACGCTCTATTTTACGAGCAAACTGCTTTTCCCAAAAATCACCAGGAAAAGTGTTCGAGAAGTCTCGATTGCGGGAAGGAGTGTGCAGGGGTTAAAAAATGGCCGACGCCCGCAATAACCCTCACAAGACCTTAAGACAAATATCGACTCGAAGTGCGGGATAAGAGATTGCGAGATAGGAGGTATTTTTCTGCGTCGGGAGAATGAGAAAGAACGGAAGAAATATGGCGGAGGAAGGAAAGCCTTGAAAGTAATATTTCGGCAACGGCAGATAAAATCGGGTTATGGTTTGACGAAACAGAATTTATTTCGATAAAATGGGATACGGAAACTGTCTACCAGAAAGGACGGGTTCCTCCGTCTTTTTAAAATAACGGAGAAGAGGGAAAAATTTATCGGGCGGCATTATTACCATGTAAGGAAAAACCAATGGGAAGAAAAGGGAAGTTGGAGATAAAATTTTACCTGAAAACGAGTTTACCCTCTCATTCATGGTACTAATTTATTCAGAGAGAATTTTATGGAGACGTTATCGACCTTATATTCAATACAATTTACGTCTGCTTTGAATGGGATATCTCGAGGCAAATATAAGATTTAAAGTTATCTCTTTAAGCAGCGGAAACTGTATTTACTACACAGAGTAACTGAAATATATTAATGTAAATATACTCAGAGACGTAAAACGATATCTTAATAACTAATCGGAAACAAACCATAAGGAAACATCATCTTCTGAGTTATGGTAGGTGGTTATTTATCCCTTTGTATCCTTCACTAGTTGATAATTTAATGAATACATTTTTTCGTTCGTTCTACATCCCTTCCCGAGGAATTTAATTAATTACAAGCTGTTCCTTTTTAAGTGAAACGCTTTTATTTCTTGTCTCACAAAGTTTGCAATAGTAAATATTTTTCGGTTTGCACTTAAGCTAATAAAAGCTAATTTTAATTGTTTTAGCTCATAAACCACTTATACTTCAATTATAAATAAGCTTTAGTGGCAATTCATTACCCTCTCTCTAGGCAATTAGTGTGGCATCGTTAGATGCATTGAGATTGAGAACCTTACGCCATTCTGAGGTAAATAGTAAGTATTTTTATAAGAGGAAGGTAAACCAAAGAATACAATCCAATTTAATACCTTTCAGCTCCAGAATAGGAGCCTTACAGCTTTTATGTTTTAAATCTTATACAATGCAGAATCTTCGGTTGGAAATAGCTAAAGAAAATCTCTAGTTAGAGAAAAATATTTTTATAAATATTTTTATTAAAGATTTATATCTATACAAAGAGAGAAACTGCTGTTTTTCTCCTACCACTGCTTAATTGTTTCCAAATATTCAGCGCAAAAATGTACGATGGAAAACAAAGCCGATTTTTATGCATCAGTAATAACAGCAACGCCAAGTAATTGTATGGAGAGCAGTGACTTCGGTGATTAACACAAAGATATTTTTCATACCATAACGATTAATACCCGAAGTAGGAGAAAACAATTGTAATTCCCACATATGATACATTTCAATGACTAGGTATGATGGTATTTTAGCCCAAACCGGCCGTTGAATTATATCTTATGCGGGAATTACAACGTTTTTTCTCTAGGTCCATTGTATTTCAACAGAGTCCGTCCAGCGATGATAAATTATACCATCTAATACCTCGTAACTTCATCAGCTAACGACATTTTAATTAACAGAGATGACGTCTGTACAGATTTAGCAACAAAGAGTCCTCTGAACATACGAAACCGACTCCACTGTACGCCCATTCATTCTTCCTAAATCCACAGCCAATCATTCGCTTGGAGAAACAATTGAGAAACGAAACAAAACCCTTTCGTGACCACCGACCACGGCAAGGGAAACTATCCAGAAATCGGAGCGGAACAGACGGTAGATTGGCAACGTAAAAGTGAAAGGATACTTATTAATGTAAGAAAAGAATGGGACTTTACGAAGAGTCTTCCGTGCGTCTTCTCCGGCCGGGAAGAATGCCTCGCAAGTACCTCTCGCGGAGGAGAACTCACGAAAAGGCCTCGCTAAATATTTCAAGTGGACACGGCGTCGCTCAAGGAAGAGAGATACCGTCGAGAAGGGCAAGAGAGAAAGAGGCAGTGACGGACGGGCACTGGACTGGAAAACCCCACGTTGGCCAAATTCTCTCTCCCTTCCTAACGCCCACCCTTTCCCACTCCACAAAAGCGGCGACCACTCCCCCTCGTCAATAAATGAGGTATTAACGAGGGCGGAGGCGTATGTCAAGGTGGAGGCAAAGGATGACACGGCAAAGGAAGAGGGTGATGTGTTTGTGGAGGGAGAAAAGAGTGGCGTCAAAGAGAGAGAATATGAGATTGGGGAGGGAACGGGAGAAGAGAGAAAGTCGTGAGGATGCTTAATAATGAAGGAGGAAAGAATGATAAGGGAGCGGAATGAAAATAGAACGAATCCTCGGATGTAGAGGGATATGACACCGATACTCATTAGGACCGAGTTTTAATGAGAGAGAAACGCCACGAAAAGAATAGGGACGCCAAAAAGAGCGAAATTACCCGGGTATTTAATTCAGACTTTTGTTTCCCAGAGCCAAAAATATATGAAAAGCACGAGAATAGCGCTAAGTATCAGATCATCCATAATTTAACGAGGTGAGCGGTCACGCGAATGAGAAAACCCTTTACGACCTATCGAAGCAGAATAAAATTCAGTTAGGTGATTTTTTTTATAAACATTTATCGGATTCCGAAAAATCCGAATCTTAAGCACGAGACAAGAGCAGAAAAGGTTCCTGCAAAAAAGCAGACTGGTTCCGGTCTTTTTATGCGATTGTCCATAAGTAAATTCTGAGATAGCTCAATACGTAATTCTTAATGAAACTGCCAATTTTAAGATGATCAACTTTCACAACGAAGTCTTCATCTTGGTTACTAGGTGTTTCTGAAAAATCTAACAAACTCTGACCTCATTTCATTAGCTGAAATCACCATCCCACCAACCATTCTTTTAATTCATGATATCTGTATGTAATTAAATAATTGTGATCGTTTAAATTGATTAAATCGAGAAGACTAACCTCAGACTTTGTGCAAAATATTAAATAACATTCACAATTAATAACTCATTGGCCTATAATCCATTTATATTAATCAACATTTACAAAAAAAATTTCAAACAAAACAAATTTTATGATTACAAACTACTCAGGAATAGATTTGCATTAAAATCTCTTTCATAGATATCTTTTTCAGAAATCCAAATCGATCAAACCATTAGAATAGGAAATATTTAAGAAAATGGGTTACATTACCGCTACTGGATTCAATGAGCTCTTTAAATTATGCAAGGAAAAATTCAATAATTCTGGAAATGGATGCATCTCCTCCTAGACTCCATTTATGGTTTCGCTTAGGGGTTAGAGTGTTAACTCACAATTCAATCCGATCAGCGTAGCAGGATTATAATTCCCTTTGGCTGTGGAAGGGATTTTATACTCTCAGCTTTTCTTAGACTATCTCCACTCATATACCTCCTCCAATTTGCAATGAAGTATGTCTCTAAAGGCTATGAGCACATGCATTAATGCAATGCATGCCTTCGAATTGTCTGTGGATATAGTACAGTAATGAATCACAGAGAGTAATGGCTACATTTCACGCTTTGCATCAACAGTCCACGAATTCATCTTTGACCTCCCTTAAAATGAAACTAATACCTATACTTTACTACATTCAAAAACTCATTACGAAAAGGAAAAAAATAAATATTACATTAAATTGACGGATAAATAGTTTATTTCTGAGCTTGCCGGTCACGAAATGTGGGATTGGGTGATACATTAGGGAGTAGATTAGGTGATCAGTTGATATACGATGAGGTCCCGGGACTGCCTTCGGAAGCCGGAAGGCCTTTAACCCTGAAAAAACTTTTGATGCAAATAAAATAGGTGAACTTATTGTATTTCTAACTAAATAAACTAGTGCGCACAATCCAACTCGATCTCCATAAGTATTCTATATGACATGCAAAAACTAAATCGGGGTGCGTCGTTAGCAACGTTACATCAAACCACAGTGTAGAATTCATAATGATAATAATGAAAGACATACTAAAATAATTTTCACTCGTAAGAAACTTATAATTGTAGGAGCTTAAAAGGAAAACAGCAGAGGGGGATTGAGATAAAAAATGTATTTCCAAGGAAAATAGTGAGTAAAACGAGCCGACTAAGAGAGAAACAAGGGTGGGACCGAGGTGACAGCGAAGCTGCGCTGAAAGAGTAGGCGACGAGGAATAATTAACAAGAGTAAGAAAGACAAAGAAGCCGAGGTGACGCGTAGGTATATAAATGATGAGGAAGAGGTAGCGCGCGAAGATAGAAAGAACTCTGACGTGTATGAATAGAGGCGTAGGAAACGAGAGATGACAGGGGATGAGAAAAGAGAGATCCTTGGGGAAAAATGAGCAGTGCGCGAGAAAAGGAGACAAGTGGACGCCGGTAAAGACGAACGGAGAGAGGAAAGAGCAGAAATGGAAAAAGAGAGAGGATGGGAGGAAATGAGGACCCTGAACCCAAACGAGTCTAGGAACCCAATTAGAGGTGTAAGGAAAGAGGCAAACTGATTGAGAGGGAGAAAATAAAGGAGTGGAGAAGGAGGAAAAAGGGAAGCAAAACGATTGTAAGGGAGCGTAAAAACTGATGGAAGAGGCCTTCGTTGGAAGAAAAAAGGTGAAGAAATTGAGTGAAGGATGCAGCGCGGAAGCTAATAAGAACATGAAAGGAAGGAGCACAAAAGATATTCAGATGAGGTGGCGTTTTAAGATTGTTTATCCGATATAAACATCTCGACCATCTAAGCTTTTGCCGAATAGCATACAAACTTGACCACGGAAGATAGCAGTTCTGCGTCAACTTCAAGAGTATCTAAAAATAATTTACGTCTCACGCGTTCTTTTCATTTTCAAGCAAGAGTGAAAACAATACATAAACAATATTAGTTGATACCAAGCAAACAAGGGAAAATTTTTAAAAACCACTTTAGTTTAATTTGATTCAACCTTTGAACGTCACCAATGTAGAACCTGGATAATAACTAACCCATGCCGACAGCAATTATCCATTGAATTCTGTACTATAACATTAACATAATGCATACGCTACAGTAGAGTCCATACTGTTATTATCACATTTAAAATATACCAACGTTCCCATGTTTGATTCGATTGAAATCAATCATCGACGAAATCTTGAAATATGATTTTTCTGGTGTCCGCAACTAAAATGTTAGAAATTAATATGAAGTAACACACAAATGTTCAATAAAATCCATAAAACTAAATAACGAGCTGATTAAATTTTTAAGGGAAATTTCCTGGAATAGATTCAAAACGCACGAGCAATGTAGCAGATAAAGAAATGTTTGATTAATAAAAAACATTTAAGAACTCATAAAAAGAGGTTTATAAAATCCTACAGCACAGTATCACAATAACATACAAGATAACCTTCCAAAGATTATATATACTAAATTATATTCAATACTTAACGTTTAGACTGGAGCACACATACTCGAAAAATATGCTGTAAAGCAACTAAAATAGCTCGGTTTTATAAAACGTATTGTAGGTAGATGCGATGAAGGTAGATGTGATGAGAGCGATGCTATTTCTCGTTAGTTAGGCCCAATTTGGAATATGCGGCGAGTATATGGGACCCAGCGGATGAAACGAAAGCTCGCGAACTCGAGAAAGTGCAGCGTAAGGCGATATGTTAAAAAGTGCTACGATAGTAAAGCAAGCGTAACGCAAATTCTCTCAGACGCAGGTTGGGGATCCTTAAAAAAAAAGGAGATTAGAAGCTAGGCTGCGATTGTTAGATAAATTCAGAGGAAATAACTTTTCGGAAGACATAATTGGTATTATGCGACCCCCCTGCTACTTCAGCCGATCCGACAGTGAGCGAAAATAAGAAAAATAGATGTGAGGACATGTCGTTTTAGGGACTCATTTTTTCCGCGAACGATACGCGATAACAATGGAATTATTATTATTCAAAAATTAAAGAGGCAATTCTACTCTTGGTGTTTACACCCCCTGCCGCACGCCGGAAGGCGGTTTGCAGGGTATTTACGTAGATGTAGACGGCTACCGCAGATTGGAATCAAACCCAAAATCAGCGGAAGACTTAAATCATTTGCAAAGCGAATAGACAAAGGGATTCAAGTACGAGTAAATCATTCGCATGTTAACCTCGGGGTAGGTAGACGTAATATCCTTTACATGAGAGGCATTTTAGTCGAAAAGGACCTCTGATAACCCCGATTCAAAAATAAACATGCCGATATTGTTTTTCCTTGGAGTAGTAAGAGAAGCTTACAAGCCTTCCTCGTTTGCCAGATGTTCTCAAAAATAAAGAGACGAGGAGGCGTTATGGCTCACAAACAACGTTATCTCATTTCCAGACTTGTTTCTTTCCGCGTCCGAGGATGGCGTACAATAACATCATCACTAAAGACATACGTACTTGATATTAATATCGTGCTATTAGGAAAACATTAGGGTATACAGAGCACTCATTTGATTTACTCATAGTAGGCATAAATAAGTATTAAGTAAAGGATATAAAATAATACACTCGAAAAACAACACTCAAAATATCGGAGAATGTTATTTTAAGAAATTCAAGATTCTGTAACACCAAACAGAAAGCTGCTTCATCCGTTTTATAAGACGTCGAGGAGGATTAGGAAGAGGAAAACAACAGGATATATAATGAACGTCGAATAAAAAAACCACACGAAGAGAAACTGAATCGGAGAGAAAAACAAACAAACAAGAGATAAAGCAGAGGTGTAAACCCCCGAACAAAAGATTAGTACCGAGGAGAGACCGCGAACAATAAAAGTAAGAAATCAAAGGACAGTCCTATAGAGAGTTAAAAGGAACGAAACAAAAGATGATTAAGACCGAACGGGAAGAAAGAAAAGGGGCAGCATATGGCGCGAGAGCGAAGAAAAACGGGATAAAAAGAACGAAAGAATCAGATAAAGAGGGAGGGATGAGAATGGTACGGAGGGAGAGAAACACAGAGAGGTCGGCAGTAAAAAATAACGGATAGCGATTTCAAGAGAAGAAAGGGCAAGTGCAAATAAAGAAGTGCTTAGAGCGCCATCTAAAAGGGTGTGTTGGCTTTGAAGATTGGCCCTCCACCGCGCCACTCCCCCGCACGGTGCCCCCTTTTTTCCCGAACGCACAAAATAAACGCTCTTGGCTGTAAAGGTAAACCCTCTCGCTTTTTTAAACGCTATGGGGACATTGGAAAGACCGGCCGACTGAAGTCCCTCGACGGAATATTGGGTCGGTTGAAAGAATTTTTTATGTAAACTGGCTGTCTGCGAGGCGGGCGGCTCGATATAAAGTTCCGAAACTGCTGCCTGTAGCCCACGGTTATTACGACATAAGCGGCCTTTTTATTGTTTCCCGCACGTTTTGAGAGAGTTTTAAAAACATTTCTTCGCTTGCGGGCGTTATAAAGACAATTTCGACTTTATCGCCCATGATTTCTTGAGCTTTTTAAATCGCGGAATATATAAGGGCTATCAAAAGTCGGTACACTGAACTATTTAGGATAAGTCTTTCGCTTATACGATTCACTTTTATCGGAATTGTCAGACTATATTCCTGAAGAGATTTGAATTTATTTATCGCCTGATAAAAATCTAGGATTACTACTCGGGCTACTATTCTTATCGAGAAAACTCATAGCTTTCCTTTCTCGATTCTTTCCTCGCTCGAATTCGAATATCTACCAGAAGATCGCGACAAAAATAGTTGTCCACTTTCATCCCCGAGTAAAATCTCTTGCTTCTTTATATTCCTATCACATAATTGTCTCATATTTGTTACAAGCATTTCACATTTCTAATATCGCTAAGTTCGGGTACTTCATGGATTTGGAGAAAATATTCAAAAAGTGATAGCGCTCATTTGATGACATGAGCTTCAATGCTTGAGTAAGCAACCGATAGGTAGACCTGATTCTCTTTGAGACCAAACCGCAGTTTTCCGTTTACAGTTACCTCAAATTATGGAACGCATCAAACATTAGGATCGAGTTACTATATTGCTCCAGACTAAACAAACAAACGAATACATCAAAGAACCTGAACGTTAAAGCACATTTCATGGGAAAGAATAAACCTTTTAATCACTCCACCTCGTCCAAATTCCCCGTCCAATAAAGAGCAGTTGTACTAGAGACTTATAAAACAGATTTTATCACCTCGGTCATTTTCCTCAGCGTTAATTCACTTTGGATGAATGCCCCCGCTTTTATTCGCGATAAAAGACTAACCTTTCACCGGTGCATAAAAGGAAATCATCAAGGGAGACATTAATTAGCTTTTGTCGAATCCTATTTCATTGCCCGACTTCCTCCGTCCATTCAATATTCTTCCATCATCGAGGAAATAAGAGTCCGTTGCTTAAAAGCCCCGTGCAATATCACCGTGGATTTGAAAGTTTCCGCCTAATTGAAAACGATAAAGAAACAAAGCAATCTCCTCTACCTTCCGATAAAAGAAGCGAGGTAAAAGCATTAACTCGCGTCCATACAAGATGTAAACGTTGCTTGGCAGCGAAGCGTGGATACGAGGGGAGAAAGGAATGGCCGCCTTATTCACTTAGAGGGCAATTCCTTCCACGTGCTATTTTACGACTTAACCATTGTGTGGCGCGCGGAGACCAATTACATTGCAATTCGAACGGTGAAGGGAGGCGTGGAGTATTAGAGGAGGAGCAGAGATGGAAGGAGGAACGAGATATGGCAGAGGAGACGCAACAACATTGCCTCTCTAAACTGCCATTCCTCCTAAACCTCCGCGTATTTTATGAAGTGGAAGCAACAGAAGATTTTTCAAACAGTAAACTGGAAAGCCAATTTCTTAGGGAAGGGGGAAAGAAATTACGTTAAGGTACGCATTCTATAAAACTCGAGGGATAATCGGACGGGAATAAGAATGAAGCTACCAGGACTCGAAAAAGAATCTAGATAAACAGATTCCCATTCATTTCCAAAATGTCGATAGATGCACAGTGAAAACTAGCAAAAATGTTGCTAAACTGAGAAAAAATGTCGTTAAAAAGTATTTAGACACTAAATAGCTTAAATATTCTTCTATAAATTGAGTATCAGGTCAAAACCACAAAAATTACATTTATAGTACGCATGACGCATATTATGACTTTCATCTACTGAAAATAATGCTATTTTAACATTAAAGTAAGTCAAACGGGTTATTTAAGAGGAGGGTCGATGTAATAAAACATACTCCATAGAGTACGGGATGTCACTAAAACAGAAAAAAGGTCATTGAAAGAAGGAAAACGTCGCTAGAATTAGCGACAAAATCGCTAAATTGGCAACTACGTCTAGAGATGGTGAGCACATCCGCCCTGAATGACGACTTTGGTCCGAGTACCGGTCACGTCATGATTTTCTTCCCCATTTATATTCTGCGTTTTCATAGAAAGACTAAAACAAGTCTGAGAAGTAGGTATTGTAGTAAAAACAGCAACTACCTAAAATGCTCAAAATAAAAAAAAAATCTTTTAAAGAACAAGTTCACTTAGCATGAAAAAGGTAGTAATTTTAATAGTGCTTCGACAGAATTACCTGCTTGGGCCCTGACTTCGTGGTAAGATTCAATGAAGGAACAAAGAAAAGTCAAACCTTTACAAATCACTGTATTAATTGCAAAGCGTCCATAGTTTCGACTCAGAGAGTTCAATTTCAGGTACATACAATCTCGCACAACAATCTCAACTACAAGCCCGCACGTAAATCAAACCCGGAACCGCTTTCAATCTATAGCATGATGAAAAGCATAAAATCGCTATGTGGAACTCCATGTACATCATATACTGATGCAATCAACATCTCACACACTTACTTCAGTGATTGCCATTGAATATCTCTCTGATTGAAAATAATTATTTCACTGTTCGTAAGAAAACTCCACCACTCAAATATAATTGAAAACGTTTTTAATCATATCGCGGAAAGGAAGAAAGAAAAGAATCATAACATAAAAGGAACACCTTTCAATACATCAATTGATCACGTACTTTTAACGTAAAACCCAAATTCAGCGAACAGGAAATCTACGAAAAATAAAAAGGTAGGATACAGAGATGTTTAAAGAAAAACCTTACATACGAAGGCACGCACGACGGTAGAAAATAACAGTTATCGCTCAATTTATTAAACAGATAAAGATACCGCGCTTAGACGAAAATTTCCCCTCATTCAACTCCATTTGAGCACCTTTTAACGTGAGAATTCAGACACGCAAAAACTACCAAAATTCGAGAACAAATAACGCCATATTCGGAGGGCTCATCTGACATCATGTCATGGCTAATTCGGGCTCCTCCTCATCACATAACGGGGAAGAACTCGGCGAAAACAGATACGAAAAAACTCACTGAAACGAGCGAGCTAGCTCGTAACGTTCCAAGAACGGAAACATAACGACACGCGCCTTTTATTTTTGATCGTCGCGTCGGGGATTTCATTATTCCCCCAAACGAGGCCGCATGGGTGAGATGCAATAACTGCGTACGGGCGCCGAGGGATACTGAGGGGGAATAGGGTGCAGGTGCCGATGGGACCGGGTATGGGCAATACCCTATGCGCACGGCGCATTTGCTGGCCCCAGGGATATCGTACGAGAACAGAGACCGTGCTAGCGCGTGTACAGGAATCGTTCCGGTCGAACTGTTTCAGGTGAACTCGGAGCATAACGTCATGAAATGCAAGTGTCGAGGATGGCCTTTTCCTTGGCGGCGGAGAGATGATATTGATGCGCTGAATTGTATTGTGATCAGGGAGAAAGGGAGCGACGGAAAATGAAGTGGTTTGCCTGATGGAGAAGAGAGTTTATCACTCCATACTCTCAAGAACATACTCCGCACTCTGAAGATTGAGTGAGTGTGTTTCTTTTCCATTAACGCAAGATTAAGAGAAGAGCGTGTTTCATTTTAATTCCGAAAATGTTTTTACGAATCTTACGAAGTTCTTAAAAGCTCAAGTATAAAGTTTTATGCATGTGAAATTTTGAGGGATAGAAATTAATTTCGAAAATAGTGGAACCAAATACTACTGTATACTGAATAATGAGGACTGAGAATGGTATAACGAAAAGGATTAGAAAGGATACTTGGTAACATAATTATGACTTATATTTATTATATTCCATCATTTTCGGAAGACGTAATCGGTATTCTGCGGGCCCCTGCTACTTAGGCCGACCCGACATTGAGCGTGAAATAGGGGAAATAGAAGCGAGGATAAGTTGTTTCAGGGACTCATACTTTTCATGAAAGATACAACAATTAGCTTAAGAAGTAGCTCGGTGTTTATATCCCCTGCCACACGCCGAAATGCGGTTTGCAGGGTGTTGATGTATATGAATAGATAAGCGAGAAAAAGAGTTTTCGGTCAATTAACGACGAAAGTTTCGCAAAAAAGTTAGATTGCGTAATTTAAAAAATCGCAGTAAATTAAGTGAAAAGTGAAAGGCGAGAATCGTTCTTTTCTTCATCAATATTAAATACTTACTACTCAGTTTTATGAAGACATCCATTGCACTATATGTCGATTTAGAGTAGAGTTTTTCCATGAAAAAACCGAATTAATATTTTACGTAAGCAAATGGACGCTAGAGTTAAACTGAATCTGGTTCTCCTAACCATCATCGTTTATTTGTGCGTCATTCATCATTAAGCCATTTACTCAACCTTTAAGGCTGTAAAAATATATGGTTAGCATATAAACTTATACACGCTCAAATCGCGAATGGTAATCAGACTCATTCTAAAACGCAAAACACACCTCCACTACCGAATGATCTGAGTAAGCTTTTGAGAAGGGAATTTATAGAAAACGGAGTCTGATTCAAAAAAAAACGGAGTCAAAACGTTGAGATTCAAAACAATTTTAAGAGTTGTGGAACATAAACACTTATTTCCATGATTACGTAAGCCGTATGTCGACAGGGGGAACTCGCGTTTAGAGACTAACGGGAAGCTCCGGATTCCCGATCCATGATGATGCAAAATAATGAAACCAGGTACACTTCTTATATAGAAGAAAGCAGGTAAATTAATCGAGGAGAGGCCATTCCAACAGTATCAAATAAAAAATAAAAGTGTGGTTACAAAAGTTAAAAGTGGGTCGAAAGAATACCTGACAAAACAAAAAACATAAAAATTTACGTAATATTTTCTTCACAACCATTAAGGATTGCTGAAAATCAACGTAAATTATTCCAGATGCAACTGTTCCTCAACTTTTAAGCAAAATTAAAGATTTAAATTATTCACGAGAAATCCAAATGTAGTGAAAACAATTAAAATTGAAAATTAATAAAATTAACACAGGAAAAGGTTAAACATCATAAAAATAACGATAAATACTGCTACGAGGCCCACTTTCCATCTGAAGAGAGGAAATTTGAACTAATAGTGACATAAAAAGTCCTTTATGGATTTAATTAAAGTTTCTACTCTCGAATGAATGTTAATGAAATTTTACACATTTCACGGCGCCTTTTAAGGTTATTCATGGATAAAATCATTATATTGTGACCATGGTAAAAAATTAACCAAGTAAATAAATTTATTCGTAATTATTTATTTTATGTATACTCTAGTAGTGAATAATAAATATAATTCTGATGATAATATACCGATAACGATAAAAAATGGAAAGAGTTTCTTTATGTTCAACTTTGGTAAAAATGAGAAAATTTCGCAGGTATACATGAATAATTAAAAAAATATGAAACAAAAATGGAAAGATGTTTTGAATAATAAAGGCATTTTTACCCACACAAATAATTAAAACTCGAACAGCAACGGGAAAAAATTGCCAAATACACTACTCTTTACATTGGTCACACCCAACAGCTAGCTTATGGAATTCGAACGCGTCCGGTATGAGTTAATCCACAACAGAGCAACCGAAAAGCACGCGTGAAAACCAGAGAACGAACATAAAAACTCAAAGAGATCGTCCAAAGTGAAAAACAAGAGCGGCTGAGTCCGACGCATAATTTACGATCCTTGAAATTTCGGTTAACACGCACCCTAACGCCGTTCGCGAACTGTTCGTCGACCAAATAATTGATTCGAGTTTTATTTCCGCGTTCGACGGAGGAATATTTGAATCGATCGATTCCTTTCCAAACGCCCCCTGCAATATTGAGCGCGCACAGCGACGGCCTTATCACGCTCGCATTTGAAGGACCCCTCACAAATTTATCCCATTCATGAATATGGCAGGGAGACAATAAATAATACTCCATTCTTGAATAAAATAACCGGGAAATCGACGGAAAAACTGCTCCCGAATTCAACTATGTTCCGCCAGATATGACGTTCGGGGTAATCCGGCAGGATTCCAAGCGCTTTAACCTATTTATTAAGCTCTGTGTACACATCGTGGAGGAAGATTAAAGTTAAAAACCCCGACGCGAGGGTGAATATCGGTCGTGCCTCCAAATCGATTAGCTTAAGCCACTAATAAACTCCATTAATATTTCCCACGTCTCCCCTCATCAATATCGTAACCTCGGCACAAAAACCTCTTCTATATGCGATCGAGTGTCACGTGGACCAAATCGCCTCCGCAGCCTCAATTTCTTTCCTGCCACCACACCCACGCCGCAGAATGGCAACCTACGCTAAGTCCACCCCCGCTCGTGGAAAAAAATCTCCCCCTCGGAAACGCCCGCAATCCTGATTTGTGCCATCCGTTAAAAACTTGAAACGGCTCCACGGTTGTGTAGTAAATTTCCTCGACACGGAGATGACAGGGAGGGAGGGGAAAAAACCAAAAGGAAACCAAATTTCCTGGGAGAGAAGGAAATAAGAAAGGAAGAATGACGGGGAGGCGGGTAGTTAGTTGGTTCCGGGGGATAAAGAGAGGGCAGCTGGGAGAGAAAACGGCCATGGGGAGGAACAAAAGTGAGGCAAAAGGAGTGAGAGGGGAATGAGAAAGGGTGTAAAGAAGGGAAATGGGGAAGGGATGCTCTGCTATGCCTTACACGTCCCATTACTTCCTTCAGACGCGCGTATAAAAACACGCGGAAAACGCAATTTGAAGACACGGTGGATGAGGATGGAGCGGTGAAAAGGGAAGGTAAACGGAGGGGAAAGTAGGTTCTACCAAAGATGGAGGAAAAAGAAATAACAAAAGAGACTGAAATAGAAGGAAGAAGAGACGTATTTGAAAGTAGCCTCAGAAATGCTTCCACCATGCAAATTTGACGAACATGTGGGATGAAATAGCATGCGAAAGAAAGACTGGGCGAACCGAGACTTAACTATTAGAAACAGGATAATGGGTACATCGTAAATTCAACGTGAAGATGTTTTTAGAGAGAGAAATAGTCATAGACAAATATGCGTGATAGTTTACACCTGCGAAATTAAAGATTAATTCTTAAGTAAACATTCGATCATTCGTCATTCGTTTTGATAGCGATCAATTTCGTCGCTTAAAAAGAAACTGAAAATTTAATACAACTAAATCATACAATAAAAAGAAATAACGTCTGATAAATTATCAAAAATATGGCTTTCAGATTAAAATTTCGAAACAAACGATGAAAAATTAAAATTAACGAAGTTAAAAAAATTCCAGAATTTTGGATATAGGTAGCGCAACAAGTAATGTATTCTTGTATCTTTTGAATCACATATCCAGTGATGAGCATAAAACGTTCAGAAATAATATTCGTTAGCGATGGAGTACTTTTCCATAGGCTCTGAAATCATCATAAATCCCAAACAAATGCCCTTCAGAACTACTCTTCGAAAGTGGGTTATAGTAGGAAACATTTTGTTCTTTTCATCAATGAGGTTTGGCCAAGCGTATCTAGCACGAAATTATTAGCTGAATTAATATCCGTTAGCCCTAAAGAATTTTACTCGAGATATATCTGAAGGTAAGATAAACTATTCTTGAAGAATAAAGGATTGAAGTTTTAAAGTAATTGGCCCTCATTTCCTCATGGTATCATTAAACGCTTGTCCATTCTATTCTTTCATTAATCTTATTCTATGGATGCAATAATGTTAGAAATTCACCCGGGACCCTAAATATCTGGACTCGGGAGCGGAGAGAACGAACAGAATAGAAAAGCAGGCGAGAAACTTAAAGGATGGAGTAAAAGGGGATAAAAGATCCCATATTGTGGAGTGCTGTTGTTAAGATCGAAAGCTAATAGAATTTTACGCACCAAAAGATGGAAAAGAGTAGTTGATACCGTACGAACAGTCAATTCCAAACGAAAGGTCCAAAGGAAAAAGCCAAAAGAGACCATGAAGAGAGAGGTCAGAATAGCGCGGAATGTGTAAAGTGGCTGTAGAGGGAGGGAAATATTACACAAAGGCGACTTTTTAGCGCCGCCTAATCCAAAAACGAGATGAAAAGCGGGCCCTAACGTTCTAAAAAACGCCTCCCTCACTGCCACGCTACCTTACGGCAGGTAGGCGAGGCTTCCGTTGGCAATTTTTCGATCCACATCCGATTGATGATACGCCTTTTTTGGAATTAATCAAAAAACGCCTTCCCTACGGAGGTCGCCACCGAGCCTCGCTCCTAATTGGGCAATAAACGATAGGAAAAGATCATTTAATGACGAATTACCGCCTCGTAACGACGTTACCGGAGCGAATAAAGTTCGTTTGGCGGTCGCATCGACCGAATGCGAGCGGGAGAGCGATGCCCAAAAACGGCTTTAGAAGCCGAGCGGAAGGAAATAAAATTTTCCGCGGAACGTCAGCTCCTATTGAATTCCCTGCAGAATGAAGGTGTAGAGCGTGGGCGAGGGGGGATTCTAAAGCAAATGCCGCATACCGATCCCGACTTAGCGTCGATTGATTATTACCAACCTTTATAAAAAGGGCAAAATAAACAAACTCGGCGGATCTGTAAGCCGTTCTTTCGCGGTGGAAAGGTCTGCAATCAAACTAACCTCCGAGGGCAAAAAAGAGATCTCATAAAAGAAAGAAGAGGAAGCCGCGGTGGAAAAATAAAATCTTTTTGGCAAAATATAAACGCGAGTTGAGTGGATCGGCTATGGCGCGGAAAGAATGGTCAAAACTGCGACCGCCGTTTAATCATTTAGGCAGTAAGGCGATCCTTCTGATTGAAACTGTGCGTCGTTTTCATTATTCAGAAACTTTTAACGTTGGATTTCCGGTCATGATGGTGCCGTACTTAATGCATTTCCACCACTTCTGAAGTCATGTGCGTTTCCACATCCCATTTACGTTACGCCTCTTAGAGATTGTTGTAATAATCAACGTGCTATTGCCTTAAGCAGTTTAGGAGAAGAAATAGTAGCAACCTCTCGAAATTACAGGCGAATCGTCACGCATTTTCTAAACGCCTGCTTTCCTCATTTTCTTCAAAGACAAACAGCAAACTACGGAACCCTGTTTCCACAAACGGAGTACATGTTCCCATAAATGTGTGGAATTCAATTTCCTCTTATGATTCGCTTCATTCGAAGGGTCTTTCATTCTCAGTTAACCATCCCTTAATTTCATTCAGACTACTCTGCATTCTTTTACTCTTTGCTCTCGACACCCGCTTTCATCATCCCCTTCACCTTTTATTTCTCTTGAAAATTCGGAGCGCCCACCTTTTTAGTCATCCCATTTCCCAACCTAAAAGGAATACAAAGAAAAAAAATATCAAAAGAAAATCCCCGGAGACAAACTGATAAATTAAAAACAAAAGAGGCTACCGGCTTTTCCGAAGCTTCAGAAGTAAACGTAAATACACTTCTTATAACTGAGTACATCCGTCAGCTACAAGGAGCGTTCCGATTTATTTCACATGATCCGATGAAAGTTAACTAATATAAATTTCAGCTAATGTAACCGAATTTTTGTCGATACGCGCAATATAGCTAGTTTATAGCAAGAGGTACAAAATTAATGCCCGAGAAATGGTACACGAATAAGCACCAGATGAGAAACATAAAAAACTGTGGGGGAAGAAATACGTGAAGATGTAACTTCACAAACTTCTTGGTTGAGGATAATTAAACGAAAATATAATGAAACATGGATATAAAATATAACGAAATTTGCATAATATTCCTATAAAAAGGAATATTATGTAAAATTAAGTTCTAGAGAAGATGGAAATTTCCAAGAACTACTATAACGACGACATCTACGTCATTAGCTACATCCGAAAAATACATTAATTAATTACAATAATGCCTCAAACAAACTGAAATTTGAATGACATTTTCTTCATTCCATATATCCATATTCCTACTATTTTCGTTGAATTAATTAGCTCCCTAAAAGCATGCCTATCTTTCCCTAAAATAAGATTTCGCACATTTGATAAACTCTCGATAACTTGCAGAAAATGTATCACTTCTAACTAACAATCACGTTTTTCGACATCGAGTCATTCGGTAGCTCCTTGCAATACATAAATGCGAGCACTTTTCTTGCGGTATTCATCGACAGAAATAATAAATTTAAAGTAATGAATCCGCGAGATTGAGATCAGTACCATTGCATAAACAGTTTTTTCGATTATTATCGTCAGGCTTTGTTTACCAATTAGTATTGATAATTATTTATTTGTCAAAATTCGGCTTTCGTGTGTCTACTTGAAGAAGTGCTAAGGCAGGATATTTCTGTTCCAGACAATTAGTCCCTCGCAATCTCTTGGAGGGTCAGAGCCTTAGAACTTCTTCCAAATTATTTCAAGTAATGACTGGTGTCATCAATATACACCAGGAAACGTTAGTGCACAGTAATGAAGAACGGTATCGGAAATTTCCCACTCTACCAGTAAGCGCGCAAATCTTTTTTCCAGTTGCTTGGCGATGCTACCACAGCGGAAAAACTGACAATCGAATAAAATTGCCTGGCAGCGGCGCAAAACAATTTCTCGCATTCCCTCTAGAAAACAGGCATTTTTTCACCTACGTCCGAAAAGTCGCACCTTTCTCAATAGAAAACATATTTCCAAGCCTACCAACTTTGGCGTTCGGTACGAATAGGATAAAAATTTAAAAATAGAGGGGCCCACCAACGGGCGGGGGAAGAGAAATCCGTGGAAAAAAGCGTTCCGAGAACGGAATACACGCGGAACGGAACAAATCAACGTAATCGGATGTCCAAAACGCACTGCAAAATCCGCCCACCCACTCCATCGCTAACCACACGTCCCCTCAGAGCGCCCTCAAAATCTCCCATCCGGACCCATCCCCGTCGCTCCTCCACCGCGGAATCCCTTACCCCGCTAAAAACGCTGACGATATTCTCATCTTTTTTTCCGCCATCTACCCTGCCCGCAAAACCCTCCCCTATGGTCTCCCCAACCTTCACCTCTCTCCTGTCCTCGATTGTTGATTCGAGAGGCTCCCATCCACCGCCATGAATATTCCACATGGATTATGAGGGGATGGAGACGAGAGGGTGAACTTAGAGAGGAGATGGGGAGGGGGAGAGAAAAATGACGCCAACGTCATTGTAAGAAATACTAACGAAAACTTTTTGGAGGCTACACTCGACGCGTCGTTAGAGGTCTAACCGCAGCATCGCTGTGTTTTTTTCTCCCTCGGTCCCTGCTTGACATCCAAATTTGATCCGCAGACTCTAATTGGGGCGTAATGCAGATGTACGACCGGGTAGGGTTCTTTAATCGATCATTTATTTTCCTTTCCATTACTTGAGCCGACGACGCCTTCTCTTGATTCCAGATGATAAACAAACCGACGACGGCGCTTGGAAATGCAGATCGACTGTGGGTACTCAGGCCATGACTCATCCAAACACTGACATGCGATTTATTTTTAGAGGAAATGGGAAATCGCTCTCTGTGAATGTACATAATTTCTTCCTTATTTGTGCACTCACAACTGGAATAATACATGAACTGGCAACAATCAGCTCAGAAGATATACAAGTTTGCATTAGTAAATACTATAATCGCAGTTAATTAACTGCTGGAAACATACTAATTACCGCGATAATTTATCAGTACTTTTACTACAAAATACAGCAAGTTTGATACCTGGTCCAGGTGGTAATCGAATACGTCAGTCAATAGTCATACAATAACAATACTATAAATCACAACAAGAAACACTGAAGAAGCGAAACCATTGAATGGACGATAGCAATTTTGGTTTATCGGGTACTCTTTCCAATTGTAAAATACTTCATTTTATTTTCTTTCTTTTCTAATTTCTGTAGCTTTGAGTAACTTGTAAATTGAAGAAGTCATTATGCGTGTAATTTTTTAGAGCATTCAAAGTGAATGTAAACTGCTAAAAGCAATATATATATATATATATCTTGAAGAAAGTAAACACAACGTATCATAGGAGCTGTCGTTTTTCTTAAGGTAATCTAATAACGAAATGATACAGCACAATAGAGAATTACTTTCCCTAGTTTCTGAAACTGCGGGGCTGTACCATTTAAAAATGTTACTTTATTGGATGAATGAGTAAACTTGCATGGATATATATATGAAAATACGTACGTGCGATGTAACACTACCTGAATTCACTTATAATAGGCTGAATTATCCTCATAATCTGTAAATATTGGATCAATGAATTAATAATGCAGAGTGATTTGTTCACCGAATCGCTAAAATAATTTACTAATATTCTCTTGAAATTACTTATGTTAAATGCAAACACACGAAATGTATGGACATAAATAAAATTTAACTAATGAAATTGATACATTTTCTTTTTCTCGAGTAATTACCAAATAGATACTCAATATTTTAGATAATTTATTAGATCATTTATATATCAGAGGGAAAAGTCAATATTTTGAGTCCTTTGATTTATCCAGAAACTGTTGCTAAATTTACAGAAACCGATTTTTGACATCAAAAAAAGTGTAAGCCATACCCATGAGCCTAGCGATTTTCCTTGTTACAGGAACAAAGCGATCGTTTCACAGAATATATCGGAATTTCACGTCGAATGAGCCGAAGGAATGGTTTATCTTCCATGGAGGGAATAGAGCGCTCATTTTTCCGTCCACGCTTGCAGAACGCTTCTGTATACCGCAGAATCATTTCGAAGAAAATTCCGACGGGGTAGGAAGAAAATGGAGGAAAAAAGAGATATTTCCTTAAAAGGAAGTGATATATCCTTAATGGGAGGGATAATGCGTAAGATCTGGAAGAGGAATAGAAGGGGGGAAAAGACTAAACAGTCGCGGGTAAGAACTGGGAACGATTTTCCGCACTGCTGAGGAAACTTTTCTATCTTCAGGGAAGCAAACAACGTAAAATAGACCAGACGGCATCTCGACGAATTCCTATCCGCGCTACATTAACTTCAGAATTACATCGCCGAATATACGAAAACGCAGCCGCAAAAACTTGAGCTCTTAACGTGCTTTACTTGGAGTAAAGTTTCATAAGAAGCGAAGGGCAAAGATATAAGAATATGGACTTGAATAATTATAGTTAGGATTAACTAGCAGAAATAACTTATTCCTATTAACTACTAGAAATTTTGAAATTGAAACTTACGCTTTCGAGTAAAGTAAAAACTTATAAATAAACAAAACACTTATTTACACCTTAACATATTTTGTGGATGATATTTATGATGTTCTGAGTATTATCATTCTTACTACGCTGGATAAGTAACTTAAAATGTTCAAATCATCTCTCAACTCAAAGCTATAATTGGTTCTTCTTATGGTAAATAATTAACTTTACAAGCTAAAGATCGTTGATAGGGGTTTGACATCCAGCCTTAGACATCGTGACTTCTTAATTTCTGAAAGAGTAACTTCCATCAGATTTGGACAAAGATCCGTAAGGCAGTAGTTTGCAAACAAACCAACCGTTAGGCAACTCCAACCAGCGGGGGTTACAGTTCTTTGTGGCCGCGCTCTGCAAGGTTATTAATCCCAACACATTTCGGCTCGAATTTCCTAACGTTTGGTTTGCTTGCTAAGGCATTTTGCAGCTTTACCAAAACTATAATATTAACGCAGCCATGTTCCTTTCTCTAAACACGTTTACGTTAAGATTTCAGGAAACGTACATCAAGCTATATAATGAGCGAAAAAGAAATAAAAAACGAAATAAAAACTTTGATACTTCAAAGAAAAGAACCCAAGCATGAGATATCGATATTCCTTGCACAAATTACAGACCTAAAAGATTCAAATTTATCTTCATGCAAAAATATTGTTAAAATCAATAATTGCAAACAGAAAATCCCTCCTAAGAAACAAGTGGCATTTCCACTGATCGAATTGTAATTTCCAATTAAAACGGGAAAAATGACAACGAAAAATAGAAAAAAGGAACCAAAAGTCTTAGATAATAATAATACAAGGTTTTAATTTCAAGTTATGAGATAATCTACGTAGGCTTACGTAGATAAAGTTTCACGCATGACGTTATTACATACTGCAATGGTAACACAGCAAAAGTAATACAGCGGCGATACCTCTTTGACAGCATTTTAAAAAGACACTGTACAAAAAGACCCAAAAGACTTCCGAAACCGTCACCGAATCGCTCGAACCTCGGAACGTATGTACCCCACCCGCAACTCTTGACACTATCGAATTCCAAACCCCTTCCACCAGTGGTCACGGAGAATTTAAATAGACCAACAAAACAAACATTTTTCGGAAGGCAATGGCCTCTAACTATGGTAACTACCAAAATAGGTGTAAGGTGAAACACTTGCTGCGGCTATTTCCGCCTTAGCACACTGGCTTTGATTGACCTTTAGGTTCCCCGGTTTCGGCCAACCCCTGACCTCGTTTAATTAATTAATGGATCATCAACTCCAATAAAGCCATTATTGATAAATTAAAACGGATGTAACAATTTTTGATTTTAAAATATAAACAAAATATAGGAACGACAAATTCATGTTGCAGTTGATTGGATGCGACACATATACTGATTAGCAATGAGAACATTAGCATTGGTGTTGAAATATAAACGGTCGATGAGAACTTTGAAAGAATGCAGCGGAGAAAAAATTCCTAAAATTTATGACTAAATGGCTGTTATTAGCATCAAAAAATATACAGCGGTCAACTTAAAGGGGAAAAGAGGAGTCATTAGACAGTTACAACCCTGATAATCACCATTAAATTACATTTCCTTACCTCCATAAAATAAAATTTATAAAATAAATAAAATATTACTTTTAAGACTTATAAAAAAGAATTCAATTGATTTTGCCACCAGTTTCCTTCAACAACGTCTACCGTGCAGCAAAATTTTCAGAAAAATCCAAGAACATCCTTTTCTGTGAAAATTGGTCATGTTTGACATCCTGTTTCTTTTTGACGCGTGCAAATAACGAAGAACTAAAAACGGAACAACAAAATTTAATTTTGTCTAAAATAACTAAGCGAAGTTTCACGTCCCTCACTCTAAAAAACAATATTTGGCCAGTTTCTAGCCCACTGTGCGGTCCTCTCGTTTCACGGAACTATTACAAGATACAAGAATCTATCTCTTACCGAATTTTTAGCGGAATAATCCTGGTGACCTCGAAAGAAATTCTTTAACCTTAAAAAATCCTCAAAAGAAGGCTGTATAAGAATAGACAAATTGAGGAATATATTCAGAAAAGATAATAAGGTATTCAGTCAATCTTAGATAATTAGTAGAGTATATGAATAGGCGGAAAGAATGCGTACTAAGAATGTCTCAGGAGAGATTTCCAAAGCAGGAAATGAAATATAAGCCTTAAGGCAAAAGAAAAGATTCAGGAACTAGGTAAAAGGAAGTCAAACGTTGAGATGGTAACGTGAATCCGGAACAGGCGTAAAGCATGGACCTAAATGGAAGCAGATGATAATCCTTGTGGTCCGAGGAAAGAGGAAAATTTAAATCATGTGGCTCAAATAATAAATTTTGACGTAAATTTGACTACAATAATAAGTATATGCCAGATATTTATCTAATAATACAAACCTTACGAGGATTTGAAATTGATCTAGTACACTAAATCTGCTTACATATATGTAAGGCGATGTTCCAATTAACATATCGGAAAGGTTAACTTGGAATGGCACTTTGACAACAGAGGAAAGATAATGCATTTTTGCTTTTTACAGAGGGGAGAAATAGCCTTTAGTAGTAATAGTCTGTTCAACAAAGAGTAATAAATAAAAATCAACGGAAATTACCATGGCTTTATTAATTATGTATTTGCCAGAGGTTAATTGCAATAACCTAATTAAAATTAAAAATTTTAGCTCTGTATCCGTCTTCCATATCGTTTCTGAGTTCTTATCTTTTTACTAATACACCTATCACACCTTAATAAAATTAGAAATGTTGTCACTCCTTTATGAGCAGGAGGTTTATTGATTTTTGCTCGCCTAAATTTCTTAAATATCATAAACCACTCTGTCTTTTTATTTTATTTAAATATTTTTAAGTGGAGTTTCCCATTTTTAAATTATAGGTGCTAGTTTTCAATGGAGATATCTCCGTTGTTTCTCATCAGATAACTCAGGCTAATTGAGATAATATTAGTAGCAAGTACAGTGAGAAACAAGTAAAATGAGAATATTATATTTGATATCCTAGAAAAAGTCTCTTTTAAACACAAAATAACACCGAAACGATACTAGGACAACGCTGACATTCAGAAGCGAAAATCTCCGGCTGCTTTTTTCCGCGCAAAATCAAACGATAATATCCAATTAGCGTAAAATCCATACCGTCGCCAGAATCGAAATGGTTTTTCAAACAATTTAATCCACTCGAGTGTTTTTTTTCCTCGGAGAAAATCCGATATTAATGCAGAATGTTACGGCAAGGCTGAAAATATTCGATAAGCTTCCCAGGAGTAAACATCCTCTTCGATACACCAAATCCAATTTTGAAGGACAGAAATCGGGCTTAATGCGATATTTTTCAGCTACTAGGCTTTAAATCGATTTAAAGGGAAAAAAGGAACGACGATGGCTAATGGCTTAGGGAAATGGCGATGGAAAAATGGCTGAATATAATATGTTTGGAGAGGCGAAAGAGGGGTGCCTTGGGACACGAGAAAAATGGCTGAGGCGCAGAGGGTTTGGGACACAATAGAATCGTTACGGACGCTTCCGGGAATAATACTGGCTAATGATGTAGAACGGGCCCCAGTTGAAAGCTCGGATTTGACAATTGTGAACCTGGCGAAGAGGATAAAGAAAGGCGATGATATAAAGACGGCGTTAATATAATGGGATCGGGAGAATTTTTTCATTTAAGCACATGTTCGGTAAAACCCTCGTGGGAGATAAAAATTTTCCATCCTTGCCTTTGGGAAACGGCTGGCGAAACGTGAGTGTTCGAAATATGCTTAGTGTGCTCGAGTAACTTCTCGGAAGTGGAATGCTGCTTGTTAGTTTGTCTGCACGTCCTGCGGATGATTCTTCAAAAAGAGATAGGGCTCGGGATAGTCATTGTATCTGATAAAAATCAAGATATCGAGAAGATAATAGAAATAACCTCATGGCCAATTTTGTCCCTCATACCTAGTGTAAGTTCATTAAGAGATTACTAATATTTTATTTATTTCTCAAAGCACCCACAATCATTCATCCATAGGACAATTAAAGTGAGGTACACAGGAACGAACGAACGCGGACATCCATTCCCGAACGGGAACACTCCAATTACCCGGGACTCGAACCCGGGACCTTGGCGTTGGAACGCTGGTACCTACGTGACTAATTACTCCGCGGTCGACGAATTACATTTATTATTTACGATGATGGTGAATAATAACTCTATCTAAAAATAGATGAATATTTCTGACAACTAAAACTTTTTAATACGTTCTTTTCTTAAAGGCATCAATTCAAGGGTTTTCACCTTATTCAGATCCCGGACAAATCACTGATGTGTCCACGGAACTGGGACACCCAACACATCACTCTGTCGCAGAAAATTGTCCACAGAAAACGAAGAGAGTGAAGGGTAATGTTTATGCTCTGTTATCAAAGGTATATGTCGTCCGAACCGTCCTCGGCCGGACTTCTGAATTACTTGTGGATCCCTGTGTTGTACGGAGGAAACAGCCTATAAAGCCTAACGAAAAATATATAAAGTTAATTACCACATGAATTTGATATCTGCAATGAAAGAAGCATCTCTCTGAACCATTCGTCTCACCAATAATAGAGCGATGAGCGCCGTTGCCTCTGGCATAATTCTATCAAAAGTTCACGTTCTTTCACATTCGCTCCCTTTAATAAAAATTGACGAGCGCAACCCTGAAAGAATCGCGTAAAATATAAATATAAAAAAGGAAAAACTTTTCCAACTCTCCCGTAGAATTAAAACAACTGGATTACGATTTGGACTATTCCAAATGCCAGCGAGAATTGCCGGGAACGCTAAACAAAACCTGCCAAGCGTGCGGGAGAGCGCGAGACAAAAGGAACGCTCATTAATTCATCACGAGTCAGATAAAAATATCGAGCTGGAATTAATTTGGGGAAAAGGAAAAAAGCTATTATTTTCCGTAATAAAAGGGTGCAAAAAGAACCGAGTAAACAATCTGAGTGATTGCTTACATCAATTGGCATGCTCCCATTACGCGGAGCTGAGCAGTCATTAAAGTCTTGCTCCAGATATAATTTTGAAACTCAAATTAATGACGAGATGAGGAATGAGTCTCATGAATGTTTTGACTTTGGGGTGGCGGAGTCGGAACATTCCGCGCGCGTGTAATTCCCATATGTGGGACAAGTTTGGCGCGTGATTACGTAAACTCCGAGGCAACAAAGACCACGAGCCCACTCTTGATCGAACTCTCACGGTGTGGAATTACAGCAGTAACGAAGTGGAGGACGAAGCTGGAAACAAAGGACATACAGATGACACAATTTAGCCTTCACAAGAAAAGGGAAGGAAATTTAAAACCAGAGTGCCTTAATGAGGACGAAGTATCTTTTCAAGCTGAATAGCTTAAAACGAAAAATTAGGAATTTTTCGGTATTACGCTAAACTATATTTTACTCTATATATATCTTTGCAAAAGTATATCTGCAACATCCTTCATCATTTTCTATTCACTCCTTAAACTATTGTCTCATTAATATTTCAACTACATATTCAAATCGTTTCGCTTAGATTTACCACTTTTAAAAGATTAAATTTTTTGTTTGCTACCAGAAGCCCCTTTCCTCTTGAATAAAATTAAAGACAATTTTTCACCGACGAATGAAATTATTTTGCGTAAATTATTTTAAATTACTTAAATAACCCTCTCTGTAAGAAAAAAACCTTCTTAGCACCGTGAATTGCCCACTAAAATATACAATGACAAAAATAAATAGGAGTAATAAAAAGTTTGCTTCATAACGGAATAAAAAATTACATTGCCGGAAGTACACTAAAATCTTATCTTCGCTTACACTAAAATCTTTTCTTCATTGAGTTTAATAATTTATGTTCAAGGATTAAACATTTGAGCAATTATTCTTTCACAAACAAAACAAACGAAAGACCTTGACACTGTAAAATTTAATTTGAAAATACAAGGATAATAATACAACTTCGTCTTTATTCTACAAATAATAATTTGGCACAACAGGTTTCGACGTGTTCACGTCATCTTCAGGTGTCGAGCACTCCTGAAAATGACGTTAACACGGCAAAGTAGCATAAACCTTGCGTTTTAATTCCAAAACAACACACCTGACACTTAAATGATAAATTTAAAATACAAACAATTTTAGAAAGCTATGAAAAAGGACTAAAAAATTTTTTATTTCGAGAGGCATTCTTTAGATATACCGTTTTCTGAAACAATCTTAACATAATCGAATAAAATGTCTCTCAGTGCAAAACTCGCCAATATTTTTGCTCCAGGAATAATCTAAAATACTTCACATTCATGTTATCACGAGTATAAAGGAAAATGTAAGACTTATGTATCCAAATTATAGGTAAATATAATGCCACCGATTTTGAAGGTTAAAAAGAGTAAAAAATATCAAAGCCCCAGGAAGGAAATATTCTTTTTATGAGAGAAAAGGAAATAATCATATAAATGAACAAGAATACCTGGAATAACGATCAATGCAACCAGCGAATTACAAATTAAACCAAGAATTTTAATTTTTCAGGACTCAGCTAGCGAATACGTATTCGGAGAATACAGGCACAATGATATCACGAGGACCAATGCGGATTGATACTTCCCATTTTCGGTTACCAGTAAATTCAGCAGACTTTCGATTTTTGACACTAATTTTGCACGAATTATGATTTCCGACCTCATGAGAAATTATGTTTCGGCTAACGAATGCAATTTCCGAACCCATTACCAACGTTATACTTCGCGACGCATCGCTACTTTAATCTACGAAAATAAAAACCGAAAAAAGACAACACTCTGGGCAAGGTGTGACGAAGAGAAAAAGAAAGGACACGGACTCGAAAAAGAGAAATTTTAAGCGAGGCGACGAGAGCGAGCGGAAATAGACGACTGTGTTTAAGTGGCGAGAGATGCGACAGCGGGAAACTAGAATCCCTTGCATAGCGATCCTCAGCCACCACTTCCAATTCCTCGATTATTCCCCAACAAACGGAAACCCCGGAGGGCGAAAAGATGCTCCGCAAGTGCTCCCGACTTTTACATTTTTCCTCCTGCGCCGCTTCGATAAACACCGGGGCAAAATATCCATTGAATGCAGAGCTTTCGAAAGGAGACGCGCTCGCTGCTCCGAATACACATTTTTCAGCCTGGCGACCGTGAAAGGCGGCCTGAAAAGCATCCGTTATGTTTAATTAGTACGGTCTAAGATAGGAGGGAAAAATAAAAGCGTTCGAATAACCATTCGCGTCCGTATCTAATTATTATCCGCCGCAGTCGCGGTTTCGCTCCGGTGGCGCGGACCGGAGTGCCGCGACTCCGCTCCGCGAGCGGGACTTGATAACGTTTTCGCTTTAATTTGAAAAGAACGAGGAAAAAGGATGCAATTCGCGAAAGTGTTAAACATGTTCGCTCCGAGACGCGAACTAATTGCGACGATATTGTTTTGTTCGCGCCAAACGAATGCGATCCACTCCGGTGGCCAAACATCGCCAGCGGCGACGAAATGTTTGCGAGGAATAATTCGGCGGGGAATGAGCACACGCTTTCTTTAAATTGGATTATCGAAATAGTTGCCGTCTTTATGATTCCGCTCCGCGTAATGTAATTATGGTGGCTGAAACACAAAGGTCGATGGCGTAACGTTGAGGCATACGATAAATTATGCTTGTTCGCGGTTGAACGAGTGAATAAAAGCGTCCGCTCGCGGTGAAACTGAAACTGTAAGCTTATTGAAGCTTCTTTTTGTTAGAGTAAAAGGGAAGTCGTACATTTCCTAAGCTTCATAATGAGAGAAACAATTTTTGCGCAAAAATATTTAAATTGGGTATATTTCAAATTAAATTTACATTATAATCTATCATCGCCGGCCGGACATCGTGGAAAGACATAATGAATAAAAATAAGGAAAAACTGTAATTTGCACGATATTATTGGTTTCGGCTACAACGCCGATGAGACCTGATGGCAATGTTTCAGTTGAGACCTGTTCTCGTGAATTAAATATTGTGGAAATTAAATAACTTTTCCTTTCCTTCATTACACTTATATTTCAATTAAAGCGACGGTTAGCAATATAGCTGATAGCGCGAATACGGAAAAATTGGTTTTTATCCTAAACAAGCACGCAAAATGCTCGGACAAAAGCAAGAACTCGGCTGCATTCGGGGTATTATTCTGATCAATAATACAGTAATAATCGATCATACTTAGCGTATTCCATTGCAAATGCACTGTTTGGCCAACATAAAACTAAGAAACTAGCAAATATATATACTATCACTATATGACGAGAAAAGACTTGTTCTTCAATATTTTTTTTTTACTTCCATGCTTTGCTCTGAAAGGTGTAAAATATCTAGGAGAAAATAAATTTATAACTTTAGCATGAAATCTTTTTCCGTAATATATATAAGAAATCTACTTCAGTAAAGAGCAAAATTTGCTGCTAATTGGTTTATTTAACGTTGTAATATTAATTATTAACATTAAAATCTAGTAAAGAGAATCGTAAACATTGAGCGTATTTTTACGAACTAGGTTATCGAATTAAACATAATAATACATTTAAAACACATCTGTATGATATTATAAACGGAATTCGATGAGGCTTTGTAATAATATTGCAATGCAAAAGTAATAACTCTAAAAATTAGTAATTTTCAAAAATGCATTACAAAACAAATTAGATCACTGGAGTATAATGACCTATGTAACTGATTTAAAAAAGTGAACAAGAACTACCATAAATAAAATAAAAGAAATGTATTATATGGCTAATTTCATCGCTAAAATTGAATTTAGAAACTTTATAAGTTTTGATCTCTGCATTATTTGCCGAACTATCGACCATAATTTTTTATTGAAAAGGGGATTTCACCATAATTCCTGACTTGAAACATAAATTAGAACCAAGTAGACAAGGAATCATTCAACTTAGTCCACAACGAAGTCTAAATAAAGAACATCTAACAAAATTATACAAGGAAATCTCTGAGCTTTATGCCTAGCGGACCAGCGCCTTTCAGTTCAACTTCCTCATGGCGACAATTCTGTGAATCAATCCCCCTTGAAAATGACAGAACAGCACATACAACACAACATTACTCCACTCAAAGATTTAATCAAAGCTGGACTGACGCCAGGGCCGCAGTTGAACATTCTGAAAAGGGTAAGAACCGTATGCATTCGCGCCCACAAAGAAACCTCATTTTGAGTGATTACGCGGAGAAAAATATTTTCTCGGCGATAAACTTCACAACGCAGCGTTGCAACAGCTGACAGAGGTGCCATAAGACGCTGACGACGCCGAATTGCTCAGAAAGGGAAAAAACAGGAATGGGGAGGAGAGAAATATTACGTATAATTAAGGGTAAGGGAACGAACCGAGTAAAAAAATCGCGCTTTCCGGATAAGCGGGACATAAATTCATGCAGAGAGGGTGGCAAGGAGAATGAGGGAAGGGTACTGAAAATTGGTACGGAAGAAGGGACGGGAAGAAAGAGTGAAGGAAAGGGTGATGGAGGGAGGAAGGGGTAGGAAAGGGGGGGAGAACAACTGAGAAGGAAGAACCGCGGGTGAGGATGCACGTCGGATGGTAAATGTCCGCTAATTTCGAGGAGAACTGCCGAGGGGAAGTATTACGAGGAAAAGCCCCTCCGAACGAAATTTCCAACTTGCGAACGAATCCCACCGAAAAGAAATACCCTGGCGACCGAGGGGACGCTGGATGGAGTGCGGGGACACGCACAAAAGCGCTCCTTTTTTAATTTATTTCGCATCAAATGAAAAAAGTAAAACAGTGGACGGAAGAGAGAGAGACGGGGGAAAATACAGGATTTTCTGGGCAGAAGAGGGAACTACTACGGGCTTATTCTGGTGGCGTTCTTCAGGAGAAGAGAAACGGGAGGATGGCGAAAAAATGAGCAACGAGGAAATGCGAAGGAAAATAAATATATTTAGTGAAAACGGGGAGTTGGAGGGAGCGATCGATCATTGACAAACGAAGGGCGGAGGGTAAAGGAGAGAATGAACGAGTAAAAAGGAACTTGGAGGCAATAAAGGGGTGACTGTTTCGGCGAAAGACCGAGGGGAGAGAGGAAAGAAGATGCAGATAGGGGAAAAGGGAAAAAGAAGCAAGTGTGAAGGAAAAACGAGAAGAGGGCGAACTTTGGAAGTTAGAAGTGGTAAAAGAGGTCATTAATGAGAAGAACAAAACTATCGAGGTAACCAAAAAGAGGGTATGGAAATATTGTACTGCGTTTCTACACCTGGGTTTACTGGTAAGTGACCTGAAACTGCGATATTACAAAGAGAATTTGCTAGAAATGGTAGAGGTAGATAATTAAAACTTATCGTTATGCATATTAAAAACTTAAGATCAAAATAAATATTGATTATTTGGAAGATTTAAACGATTTCGTGCTAAGTACTTTTTCAGGCCAATTTATGGACAATAGCCAAATATTTCAATTGAGCATTGTGCCTAATAGTATTGCGAAAGGTCAGATAAAGAAAAAATGTTTCTAAAAACTGTGTTCTATTGAAATCACGTAGAGGAAAGGATATGGAAATGGAATATGTGTACACAGGAGTATTGAAAATGGAAAAAATTAGATAAGTAATTAATCCTTAAGATAGTAAAGAAATAAAACTTCGTATGATACACAGCAGAGACTTATTATTTCGACCCGTTTCGACCATAGACTGTATTCTTCAGGTGTCCTGGCCTCCAATGTAAAACGTACAACGTTTTACTCGTATTTCTTTACCATATTAGTACGGCGTTCTACGAAGTCCAGCCGTTACATGTTAATTTTGAAATTTTTCTTCTTCTTAGCCTTATTCTCATCAATTAGGGGTTGGTTAATAATTTTTGATGATTGTTGAAGAAGATGATACATTTGTTTTTTGTACACTGATTGTTACAGCCGGATAGCCTTCTTTCCACTAACACCAATAGGAAAAATTGGACACATACAAAACCATTCCCTAAACAGAAAACTAACTACTCCGCCTCATCGGCCGGTAAACTAAAAACGAAATGATCGAGTAATAAGTCGAGTCGCTTAAAAATGTACTGATGACCGTTTATTAGCTAACAATGATAGGTCTTGAACGTGAGATAAATGCAATAAAATGTACTGGGAATCGAAATTCATGGAAATAAACAACCAGAACTAGGTTTGGCAAATAAAAGCACAGAAATGGTAGAAAAAATACAGCTACGGCAGAAAATGATGAATGAGGATTTCCAAATACGAGAAAAATTCTAGAAAAAAAAAGATAAATTGAAGTGACCCATCTATTTTGGGACTGAGAGAAAAAGAAACCTTAAGAGAGAAAAATCTGAGTGAAATGTAAATTATTTGCCGCGGGAACATAAAAACGAGAAAATATGCAAAAGAAAAGATGTAGGCTACAAATGACGACAGAAGAACTAGTGATTAAAGAAGCAGACGTCGTCGAGCAAAATAAATAAATACCAAAATTAAAAATTGATAAAAAGAACAAGCAAAACTGTAATCTGGGACGGTAAGAAGGATAAAAGGAACTTATGACAGCACATAAAATAAATATACGTTCCGAAAAGGCTTATGAGAGGCTGGTGAGCAAAAGGGATGGGAAAGCAATTTCGGAAGAATTATACCGACAAGAGAATACGGCAAGCTAGGAAAATATAGAAATAGAAACCCAAACCCTAGTCAAAACTCTGTATGAAAAGTGGACTCTTGGAACAAACCCGTTGCGAGCGTTCACAGATTCTATGTTTCGATATTTCGAAAACGGAGAGTATGAAAAAGTGGAAATGAAATAGAAAGAGAACCTGAAAACGTGTGAGACTATAGCAAAAGCAAATCTGAGGATGGCTGGGAACGATAGAAGCTTAAAAAAGAATCTGAGGGAGGAGAGAGACAGAGGCAAGGGGAATGGAATAGTCACTGAAGAGGAAAGAACTGATTGAGGAAATTTACTGCGAGAATCGAGGGGTGAAGACTACAGAGAGAGAAATTGAAAAGCGAATATTGGAAGAATACGAGCAGAGAAAAGGGTAAACCAAACGGAAGGAAAAGCTGATGTAGAATTGATGGTAAACGAGCAGAGACAACTGGTAAGAAAAGGAAACGGAATAAACCCAAATCTCGCTAAATCATAAAGAATGGAAACGGTCGGAAGGAGGAAGGTAGCAACCGTGGGAAGAGAGCGCAAAAAGGCACCAAAAATCTATAAGGCGAAAAAAATGAAAAAGAAGGGAGGGTAGATATGGGTGGGCACGCCGCGACATGCGTGGGATGAGTTCGCTTCATTATGATGCCTGCTTCACCGCACTTTTGCAGCGACTGTTAACATTTTTTTCCGGCGATGTGCGTGAGGGGCCAGAATAAAACGAAAGCGGAGAGAAAAGGGAAAAACTGAGGAAGGTGAGGAAATAAGATGAGAAGCACGCCACCATCTCCCAAAGAAAACTCCCCATTCGCCGTCAGGGTGGATGTTGACCTCTCAACAACCCTGACACTTTAAGAAACCGGCTAAAAAGAAGGCAGAGGCGAGAGAAATTCCTCGCGGAGAAAGGCGAGAACAGGTCGGGAAGAGAAAAAGAAGGAAAATAGATTTTATAAGGCTCGCGAGAAATGCGAATGCGGAGGTTTGCATAAAAAAATACAATGTGAAGATAGTAGAAGGGTGGTATTTGGCACTGGTAGACTGACGAAAATAGATGATGTACAAGCTTGAAAAAAAGTTCCGTGTTTCTTAGTCTACTTCCTACGTTACACTTACAACCTTTAAAACGCCGTTAATGTTTTAAAGATTTGCCACGTAAAATCAAGAAATATTTTCACGTGTTAAAAGTTGTGAATGAAATTCATAGAGAAAGAAATATAAATATTTTATAGTTTCCGCACTAATTTTACTTACGAACGGTTTAGACTGTCATGATTCATCAGGTGCACGGCTTCACACATCAGAAAATTAAATTTGAGTGGAAACTACGAAGCATTTCATTTCTATTTCTATGGCGTTACACCAAGTTAGGCTAAATCACAAAAGTGAATTAATGTTCAAAAGTTTATTTCATTATTTATTGGTAAGACTTTTGTTATACTTTTTCTCAAACTTACCTTATACGACCACTCAGAACTAACATCATGAATACGCTTACTTTCAATGTGGACTTTCACGTACAAGGAAAATAGAAAATCACGTGGTACATCCACACCTTTCAGCACACGTTCTTGCCGCCTCATACCGCTCTAGGAATCTCTGCTCTGCCTAAGGAAAGTTGGTAAGATAACGAAACATGCGTCTGGAAGTGAGAACTGGGAAGGGTGGGCGAAAGATGAGAGACAAGGTAAATAAGCAGAGGGGCGATGTATGAAGCGCTTGAGAAATACAGTCGAGGAGGAATAATGAAGATCTAAGCTGTGGATGAGTGTTGAAGAGGTGAGAATGAGCCAGGAAAAAGGCTAAGAAAAGAGATAAGATAGATTTAGATTGTGGAAGAGATAAATGAGAGAGAGGAAGGAGATTTGACCTCAATCAGAAGACGTCAGGAAGTCCGATCAGGTCGAACTGCAGCCTGATAATAGCCGATCATCGGATTCAGTTGCAAGCGTGGACAAAACAACAGCTATGCATATCTTACCTGCTGGATACTTTCCAAGTGAAACATTTCCGACGGGATATAAACAGTTTCTCTTAAGAATGATCTTCGCCAGTAAGAATGCTGAGGATTACATCGCGGAATCTAACCTATCACTTGCATATAATTCGTCATTACATGTACGAAAATTACTTTGATAGGAAAAATACCGATCTAATATATTTACTCGGGGATAAATGCTATATTATTTCCCTTTGCTTCTATCTATAGCAATACCTCGACTAGAATTATTTTGCAACAGCGAAAATAGTTTCCGAATAAGTCGCTCACGGGGAATCGAACCCAGTATCACTTGAATAAAAAAGAAAGCGACGCACTATCGAATGATTGAAATAGTCCGACACCAAGATAAAAATTTCGGAAATATATCCACTTCATTCAAATAAGGGGTAAAAACAATATGAACTTTTTCATTAAATATTTTCCTTTGATTTTAAAAGAAATTCAAAAAATTCAGTCTAAAAAATTCAATATTTCATTGCCACATTTATCCTCACTATTTCATAACAGAAATTTCCAAATTATTCGTTACTAATATTGATGCGGCATTTGACTTTATATGGAATACTTAAAGAATACGCCTAGGAGGAATTGCGAGGGGGAGGTGAGTGTTAAAATAAGCAATTGTTATGGCAAGAAGTGAAAACTATTTTTAATTCCACGTTTTCACTTCACTACAACGCTTATGGGTAGAATCATGGTCACCCCTACGTCTCTCAAGTGCTGCGAATTAACGTTAATATTATTTCGTTGAAATCGTCTATCTCAAAATTAGAAAATTTTTTTCACATCTCTTAATCCTTAAAATTTTGAGATTGATATAACAATGCAATATAATATATGAAAATTGTAAACATAATTCATGGGATGTATTTTATTAAAATACTCCCATATTTATTAAAATATTCATTAATTCATTTTCGTAAATTTGGCTACGCTGTGCTCGATACACCCTATGCAAAAGTATGAGTACGAAAACACCATTCGCCCAAATTTTAAATTAAAACGAGGAATTTCTAATAGTAGCAGAAAGTATGGCTTGCATAGCTGCGAAAAACAATCCATAGATTATTATCGCTACATGATTTTCAGAATTTACTTCCATATATACTTAAGAAAAGCTAGTTGCTTGTATGAAAAATTCTGTGAACTTAAAAAAAAGCACTGAAGTCGTAGTAGCACCCTCTCCTAAAACCAACCATATAGTGATGTAGAAGAGCATTCATTTGGACCGTGAAATGTATCTCCATCCCCTAAGTATATTAAACTTCTCCTCCTCGTGAGCAACAACCTCGCAAACAAATTCCACCCGAAGAGAATCTCCTTCACAACAGAATCGTAGATAATTGCCCGGAGCTGAATCAAAACCACTTTTGCAGCATCTCGTACGACGAGAAAAAAACTGCTTAGGCGAGCTATATCGCTAACATGGACCTTCGCCACTTTCATACACCTCTTTCTCCGACTGCGGAGAACGGGGAGGACGGCAAAAAAAGCAGTTGAGAGAGTTATGCTCGAAAAATACGACGAGAAAAGAGGTGAGATGCATCAGCGAAATAAGTTGCCCGAAAAAATTTCAAAATGGGAAAAGAGGAAGAGGCGCGAGAGAATATAAATGTACGGAGGAAACCACCTCGGAAATGACACAAAGAGAAACGTTAAGCAGCGTAATGTATGCATTTCGGGATAAAAACGCGCTATCTGGGGGAAAAAAGACGCGACTGGGATGGGAAGAGATGATGCAAGGCGTGCAAGGGAGCGAGGGTTTCATCCACGGCATCCAACAGACAGAATCACGTGCAGTGATTCACGACGGAACGACAAGGAAGCCAGTTTTTAATGAAGAAAAGAGGAACGTTCGCGGGAGATGCAAGGAAAAGCAATAAACGCTATGGCGGAGGAATAATATCACTCCGCGATATATATGACCAACATTCGTTAACGACGAGGAAAAATTTTGCAGAGGAAAAATGTATGAAAAGCTCCTGAATGGGAACGCTCGAGGTAACGACGCTGAAACTAAGAAAAATATAAGGGAAAAAGTCTGTTAATACGGCCAGAGAGGTATTATCCCAAAACGCATTCGCGTTGAAGGTGGTAAACCCTTCTAAGCGAAGGACGATGTGTGTTGAAAGAATGTCAATTTTTTCACGTTATTAGGGCTTAATCCTCTCTGGATGCTGATGTTACATCATCAGGAATATATATTGATTAGTAATGAGGGTTTTAATATGTAACGTTTGCGATAAATAGCCTGAGGAAAAATCAACTCAAAGAAAATTTCTGCATGCAATAATTTAAGTCTCACTTCAGCGCCAAGTAAAATACATTTCAACGGAAATAATAATGTAAATTAAGTAGATGCAGACGAAAGAGAGACAAAGGAAACAAATTACATGCTATTGGAGATTTAGCTCATAAAGTATAAAAGTAAAACGTATATTAAAGGAAAAAATTAAGTTTGAAAACAAAAAAGGGGTGTTAAANAACATCATGAATACGCTTACTTTCAATGTGGACTTTCACGTACACGGAAAATCGAAAATCACGTGGTACATCCACACCTTTCAGCACACGTTCTTGCCGCCTCATACCGCTCTAGGAATCTCTGTTCTGCCTAAGGAAAGTTGGTAAGATAACGAAACATGCGTCTGGAAGTGAGAACTGGGAAGGGTGGGCGAAAGATGAGAGACAAGGTAAATAAGCAGAGGGGCGATGTATGAAGCGCTTGAGAAATACAGTCGAGGAGGAATAATGAAGATCTAAGCTGTGGATGAGTGTTGAAGAGGTGAGAATGAGCCAGGAAAAAGGCTAAGAAAAGAGATAAGATAGATTTAGATTGTGGAAGAGATAAATGAGAGAGAGGAAGGAGATTTGACCTCAATCAGAAGACGTCAGGAAGTCCGATCAGGTCGAACTGCAGCCTGATAATAGCCGATCATCGGATTCAGTTGCAAGCGTGGACAAAACAACAGCTATGCATATTGAATTTCTAATAGTAGCAGAAAGTATGGCTTGCATAGCTGCGAAAAACAATCCATAGATTATTATCGCTACATGATTTTCAGAATTTACTTCCATATATACTTAAGAAAAGCTAGTTGCTTGTATGAAAAATTCTGTGAACTTAAAAAAAAGCACTGAAGTCGTAGTAGCACCCTCTCCTAAAACCAACCATATAGTGATTTAGAAGAGCATTCATTTGGACCGTGAAATGTATCTCCATCCCCTAAGTATATTAAACTTCTCCTCCTCGTGAGCAACAACCTCGCAAACAAATTCCACCCGAAGAGAATCTCCTTCACAACAGAATCGTAGATAATTGCCCGGAGCTGAATCAAAACCACTTTTGCAGCATCTCGTACGACGAGAAAAAAACTGCTTAGGCGAGCTATATCGCTAACATGGACCTTCGCCACTTTCATACACCTCTTTCTCCGACTGCGGAGAACGGGGAGGACGGCAAAAAAAGCAGTTGAGAGAGTTATGCTCGAAAAATACGACGAGAAAAGAGGTGAGATGCATCAGCGAAATAAGTTGCCCGAAAAAATTTCAAAATGGGAAAAGAGGAAGAGGCGCGAGAGAATATAAATGTACGGAGGAAACCACCTCGGAAATGACACAAAGAGAAACGTTAAGCAGCGTAATGTATGCATTTCGGGATAAAAACGCGCTATCTGGGGGAAAAAAGACGCGACTGGGATGGGAAGAGATGATGCAAGGCGTGCAAGGGAGCGAGGGTTTCATCCACGGCATCCAACAGACAGAATCACGTGCAGTGATTCACGACGGAACGACAAGGAAGCCAGTTTTTAATGAAGAAAAGAGGAACGTTCGCGGGAGATGCAAGGAAAAGCAATAAACGCTATGGCGGAGGAATAATATCACTCCGCGATATATATGACCAACATTCGTTAACGGCGAGGAAAAATTTTGCAGAGGAAAAATGTATGAAAAGCTCCTGAATGGGAACGCTCGAGGTAACGACGCTGAAACTAAGAAAAATATAAGGGAAAAAGTCTGTTAATACGGCCAGAGAGGTATTATCCCAAAACGCATTCGCGTTGAAGGTGGTAAACCCTTCTTTCTAAGCGAAGGACGATGTGTGTTGAAAGAATGTCAATTTTTTCACGTTATTAGGGCTTAATCCTCTCTGGATGCTGATGTTACATCATCAGGAATATATATTGATCAGTATTGAGGGTTTTAATATGTAACGTTTGCGATAAATAGCCTGAGGAAAAATCAACTCAAAGAAAATTTCTGCATGCAACAATTTAAGTCTCACTTCAGCGCCAAGTAAAATACATTCCAATGGAAATAATAATGCAAATTAAGTAGATGCAGACGAAAGAGAGACAAAGGAAACAAATTACATGCTATTGGAGATTTAGCACATAAAGTATAAAAGTAAAACGTATATTAAAGGAAAAAATTAAGTTTGAAAACAAAAAAGGGGTAATAAATTCGATTAAATAGGCCGTGACTGTGAAATTCCATAACATTAATTGCTAAAATAACTATTCTTAAGTTTCACAGAAATTACTGTGAAACTTTAGCATAGTTATTTTAACCATTAATAAAAAATAACGCTTACTTAAAGAAAAGTCTTTCATTTATTCCTTGACGTTTTATGAGGTACTAGTAAACGCCCCCGTTTTTATACTAAATTAAGTCCCGTCATGCTTGACGGGGGCGTTTACTAGTTTTTGAAATAATTCGTGTTACGGGTGCATACCTTTGTTATTATGATTACAATAAGAGTAATGAGGAGTATATCAAAATATTAGTGAATTTGCAATAAAAATAAAATTGAACTTTTTTATCAGCCATGAGTATTACCTGTTGTAGTATCATCGAGGGAATTGAATTTAGATAAGTCACGCTATACTAAATTCATTGCCAACAACAGTTTCCTAAGCATAGCTTTTGAAATATAGTTGAATGGAAAGGAATTTATCGTATATTCCCGAAGAATAAATATAATGACGCCAGTAGATGTTTTAATATTATCAATCTTACCTAAAATAATCGATTTAGTTGGTGATGTATGAATGTACCCATTCATAAATTCTTGTACATTATCTTGTATGTAATAATCATCATCATCATCAGCCATTTTCAATCCGACGTCGGATGTAGGCCTCCCCAAGCGCTTTCCAATTCTCTCTATTCTGAGCCTCTCGTTGCCATGTTACCCCTAAATACTGAATGATGTCTCTGTTCCATCGGTCCCTTGGTCTTCTTCTTGGTCTCTTCACGTCTCTTGGTATCCAGTTCAGAACTGCTGATGTCCATCGGTTGTCGTTTCTCCTTGCAACATGGCCTGCCCACATCCATTTCAGTGATCTTACCTTATCTATGATGTCTGTCACTCCTGTTATCTTCCTAACCCAGGTGT
>KZ308128.1:251901-316686 GCA_000376725.2 Ladona fulva
AACACAATGCAGTTTGTTTCAGATCTCTAAGTCAAGCCGTTTCTGAGATAAATAGGGGGACGGACAGATATTTGCTTTTTATATATACTATATACAAATAGTTGACTTTTAGTTATACAAAATAAAAGGTTTTACTTCGTGTAAGTGTGAAATAGAAATGTGAAAATATTTATAATTTTATTATTTATAGTTTATAATCAATAGAAATGTGTAATATTTCCACATTTCTATTGATTATAAACGGTATGAGCGATGAGTATCTAAAAGTTTCGTTACATACTCTCTATACCAGTATAAAAGCCTTCAGCGAAATCATCTAAAAAATTTGATTGCGAAATAAATTCGATACTTAGTTAACCCAACTCCAAATAGTACAAGCATTATATGACTACTTTTAATGAATATGCGTTCTTATCTACGTGAATTGGCAACAAAACCATTAAGCCTTTTAGCGAGACTTAGAAGATCATTAAAATTTCGTAAGAACAAAAAACTTAGGTACCTTTCTGAATCCGCGCAGTATACATTCAGTGGTAAGTTCCACAAATTTCAAAAGGAATAAGCACAAAAAGGACTGTAATTAAGACTCAGCACAAAGAAACTGAAATTTAGTAACATAAGAACTTACTTTGATGTGGCTCATTCAAAGAATCGGCCTACTTTACAGTTTTTCGCGGAAGTGAAGCATTTACTGTAAACGTTAAATAATAACTTCTGCCCAGCTGCTCGTTCCTCGGATTCTATTCATCCGCAGTACACACTTTAACGATCGAATTCATAGAGTGGACATAATAATGAAGCAAAAAATACAACGCCTACAAAGGGAAATCGCGGAAATGCGAACCTCAGCCCAAAAAACTCGCAAACAGCAATTAAAATTTCTTCACTAAACTCCCAAGAAGGAACCGAGCGTAATCAAAACTCGACCAAATTGAAAAAAGAAAAGATATTTTTAAAAGTACATTTCCTCGAGCGTGAAGAGCTTTATCTTGCTCTGCCTAACTCGCTAACTAGTTCAATGGGTTTCATTAAGCCACTCCGCAATAATTACACGTCATGTGCATGGAAATTTCAAGTGGCCAAGACGGAAACGGGGAGGCGCATACGAAAAAAAAGATTGTTTATGACAAACGGGAACAGCTCTCCTCTTGGGACACGAGTGAAGTGTGGGGTACAGGGTTGGGGAAAAAGGTGTGGGAAAAGATTTGGAAAAATGAGTACCTCTCCACGCACCCTCGGAATCTTCCCGAGCGAAAACATTCCCACTCCGTTCTGATACAGAGACACAATGACGCACTCCAGCCATAGCAGCTCTCGTCGGCGACGATTACGAGAAAAGAGAAAGGCGGGGTTGTGAAGTGAAAATAAACGACGGTGGCTTAGTGAGTGCTTAACGTCCGCTAATTTTAGTTTTTAACCCACATCGAAAATGTGATTTTTTTTGAAAAACGGAAGATGCGGTTAACTAAGATTAGTGATGAATTTTCTGTGAAGGTTTCCGGAAGTCATTCAGTAAAACCCTAATCTTCTTCAGGAGAGGCAGTTTAAATGTACTTCAATAATTTTCTTTGCAGTAAATTTGATAGATCTGAGTGAATTAGATCGACTCCGTCTCTTATAGGAACAATCACTAGACATTCTAGGTAAAAGTAAAAATAGTAAAACTATAGCTGATAAATCAAACCTACACGAGTTCAAACAATAAATCTAGAAAAGACGTAAGCATCTACACTTTAAATTTCCATTATGCTAATAAAACGAGCGATATTCGCGGATTTTGTCAAAAAATGAATCGAAAGAATATCCCGAACAAATACATGGATACGAAACATAAACTACGTTTTACATGAGATGCATGTTTGTGCGCAATTTCGCGTCTATAAAAGCTTAGCAGGAGACAATCTCTTAGTTTAATTGAAATGATATCCGCTTACATAACTTCTAAATTCATGCAATTTCATAGCTCATGCAATTTTGAGTATATATATAATTCGGTAACATTTTTCAAAATTGTACCCACTGCCATCAGGTCATGCATCTACTTGAAGTAAAAAAAATGTAATATTAATAATAATAGTAAATGTATTGAGTACTTCTACATTTCCAGAGAGGTTCTATATATCACTGTATTAAATCTTTGAAAAGCTTTCAGATTCTCAAAAGGTACAACCACTCCTGCAATACCATCTCAATGTATTCCTTGATCTAAAATTTCATTGAACAACACGTTACCTTTCAACTTTTCATAACAACGTTTGCAAACACAATATGAAGATAGCATTGCAAATGAAACATCCTGATTTATGAGTCGTAGTATTTCAACGAAATCATCATATATATCAGGGGATGTACTTTAAAATAAAAGCTCTATTAATGCATCAGTTGGAACATGGATTTGTTTTACTAGATGTTGAATTTTAAACTAGTAGCTTCATATTTTGATTCGAACGTGCTACGTACAAATCACAAAGGATAGAAACGTCAAGATTAATGAATGCAGCATGAATTGCAAAACGACACCAGCTGATTCGTTGTTTAAATCGAATGGAAAAAAACGAAAACCGCCTCTCTATTTATTAATCATCTCGAGCAGAGAGTTTGACGCGCGAGCGAAAGAAGACACGGGTGTATTCACGGCGTTTTTCTCTCGCGCGAAATTAAAACAGTAAACGCTGCCGAACAAGCAATCGCCCTTCTATTGGGGGAATTGCGCGAAAACAACGAATTACCGCTAGCTGAAAAAGGGCGCAGATGGCCCGTCGCAGCGGAGAATTTGCAAAACACCATCAAAAATCCCTACGCACTGATTACCCCCGATGATTATTCGCGGGACACGGATACCCTTGTATTCGTGGAAACCCTACATATGTTCAGCCGGGCGATAAAAATCGTGACCCTCGGGAAAAAAGGCGCCTCGCATAATAGCCGCACGCAATTTCGTCGCAATGCAACAACGGGAGGCGAGATTTGATGATTCGACTCGACTGTCAGCGCCAACACAAGAGGATGTCGCGAGAGGCATTCAGGAATGATGCATTGAGGAGATGAGACACGTATGGAGAAGCGAGAAGAAAAGGGAGTAAAGCGCCGGAAATGGATCGTAAAAATGAGCCAGATAAGACAGAAAGAGCGGGGAAAATAGAAGAGGAAGCGGACTAAAGACGGAGGAGAAACGTGGGTGATGGGATAAATGAGATAGGAACGCGATGAAAGGATGGATGGAGGAAGGCGACGGCGCAGAATGAAGTGTGGTAGGCGAGATTGGAACGGAATAGCGAAACCATGTGGGTGGAAGAGATCTCTTGTGGATGAGGGAAAAGCGTTGCAGGGTTTACAACGAGATACTAAAGGGATACAGAGGGGAAGACTGGACGTTGAGGGCAAATGGAGGGAAGGGCCGGGAGCGTATAGAATAATAGGAATCATAGGATAGAGGGGATATTGGAGGGGTGAAATCAGAGGATATCAGATTACGGGGAACGAGGTTCGATGCCTAAAATCTTTTATAGCAATTACTTGTTTGCTGGGGGAGCTTGGAGAGCGCAATTAAATGCAGAGTCGTGATGAAAATTGCATTCAAATAATTAGATCTAGGAGGAAATACTGAAAGAGATTAACCATACAGGCTTAATNATAGTACCAATCATACTTTCATCAACTGGAATAATTCCAAAATCATTGCATAACAGCTTAATGGAGATAGGCTTAAAACCAAAAAGCTATATCTCCCTACAAAAATCTGTAATACTGGACACCTGCTCGATAACAAGAAAATTTCTCTGTAATCTGTAATCATAATCAGTATAATATGAAATACCATAAAAAATGATAACAATATAGGAACATGTGACTTGGTAAATACCCGTCACAGGTTCAAAGATACCACAAAATGTGAGAAAAAAACGTAATAATAATATAGTTTATTGGTAAAAGTATTAGAAACCCGAGAAATTTCAGTATTAAATACAAATGTACGAACGGCACCTACCTACCCTTAAAAAATGACCTAAGGAAAATACAAGCATAGGAAATAAAGGAGAGAATTACTGGTATTCAGCAAAAGTTTGTGGAAAACTATGTACAAGTTTTGTATTATACACTTTAAAATATTTTCGTAAAGAAGAGCTATGATGTATGAGGAAAAATCGTTCTCAGAAGTTATAAATATAGTATTCCGCTTCCTTACTATCAAAATACGAGCTTAAATTCTAATCTTTAGATTCTGAGAATTAATGACAATGACGAATGCAAGCAATCAGTTATCAATTTAAGCATAAAAATTGTAACTTTGTTATTTTGAGGTTACAAAGAATTATTAAAATAACCACGTGTTTTGTCCAGAAAATATAACTGGCAAGGCTCATTTAAAGGCAACCATATACGTGTATACCTGTCGTAGAAAAATTTTCAAGCGTTAATCTCTTAGGTACGAACGAATTTCATTAATGGCACTAATTTGTTCACTCATTATTGAATGCGAAAAAAAGTGCGAACAATTCGGTAACTAAACTGCTCTTAGCTATACGTTTTCCATTCACCACATTTGGAATCAGCGAGGAAATTAAAGGCAATATACTTCACTCCTCATTTTGCTAAGTGAGCCTTATTCCCTCTCTAGAACATTTGCTAGAGCAATTGGTTGAGAGTTTGAGGTTCAAATCGGCCTCTGGTGTCAATATTGTACAGTCATGGACTTTTTAAAAGTTTGGACGCTTATGTGGGTTCAGTATCTCTACCTAAGGGGAAAAATCTATCGCAGTCATTCAAAAACATGTACCACGGGGTAAGTCGGTGTTAGAAAAATGAGAGCTTTGATGGGGGAGATATGGAATAGAAAAGAGGGAGAAGAAGAGCGGATTTTGATGGGGGATACGCGAGATGGGAAAAGCGCGACAGCTTAGCAATTCAAGAATAAAAAGATTGCTTTTTCTGTTAGGGGAGCGAATGGGATTTTCCGAGGGGAACACTCCATTACGTCAGCGATTATGATTCACCCTAGACCAGCTTCATGAATAAGTTATCGAGATAGTAATACCTTACGAAAACCTATAGAAAACCGTATGGAATGTATTCGAGCGTGCGAAAACTTCCCTACCATTTAACTAACGCAGATCAAAACGCCGAGTTAATGATATGTGTTCCATTAGGACCTAGAGCGAGGAGCTGCGTCGCCTTTCTCCCGCGAGGAAACCTCGCAATACACCTGTGAGTAAACGCGCGATATAATTAAGTTCCAACATTCATAACCATCTCGCTCTCCCTGGAGACGAAATCACTCCGTGGGGTTTCCGCGTTTGCCAGAACGAGGCCAAGTTAAAGCTTTATTCCTCACTACGGAGAAACAACGCTCCGAATTCTCACCAATCACGACGATCTTTCATTGCCGTACGCCTCCGTTCTTAATTCATAGAAATTGCTCGTAGTATCGTCCAACAATTATTCATTCGATAACGAAAAGTATTTTAGGATATGTGATATCGTCTGATTGTTCATAGTTTTGGCTGCATCACGCCAATTCTCTCCATCAACTACGCATATGCTCCTGCGATGCAAAAAGTCCTACATTCCCCTCTCGGAAATACGAGAGGGGAATGTATGTACTTCTACGTCACTCATTCAATTCAAATTCCATTTCTTTAGACATCTGTTTGCCATAGCTGATGAAATATGGAATGTATGGGTGTTTTCCTAGCAATGGCTCTCGTAAAAGAGATAAGAAACAGTGGTTGTTTGCACAAACACGTTCTCAGAAAGAGGAGTTAACCAGCCTTTATTCCAAAACGCGTACCATATCTATTTACCTGATGTGAATTTCCAATTTAACTTAGAACTTAATAATCCACATAATTTCTTTAAACATCTCTTAAACCTGTTACCAATGAATGTTCGATTAAAATTTATTCTCGTGTTATTAGTGCTGCGTTAACCGTGTACCGTGCTAGTGCCACGTAATGTTATTACAGTTACTCAGTTACAGTTACTACTGTTATTACAGATACACAAATATACGTTATTATAAATATGACGATAACTGTTAATACAAATAAAACAGATTTTAATTATTTCTCTTATAACTGAAAATGAGAATTTTAACAAAATCCGCCTCGGAATCAGCTTTCTGGTAGCTCTTCATGATAAGGAATGAAAAGAAGTTTTCCACAGAATTCTGTGGTCACGTGTAAGTATAATTTTATACTATTCCTCTATCAAGGAGACCTTTTAATTTTACCAAAATCTCTCGCATGTTCTAAACTCATATGGCAGATTACCGGAGCACGAAATTTTTAAGCATAACACACCTCGCTAAAGGAAAACTTGCGGTATAGGTGGTGACAACATAAAAGCTCAATTTCCTATCTAAAATTTGCAACATTACACGTGCTACTACCCGCCTACCTTCCATTTTACTTTACTCTGAAATAAACGGGTCGCGATACTTTCCCATCACTCCCGCACATCGCTTCGGACTACACCTGATGATCGTTTTTCCAATTACAACTATATTGTTTACTTGTCCGACGGGGCGTTTTGCCGCAACTCGAGGAGAAGTAATGACTCGTCGGAAGCCGCTGGAAATCCGCCATTCGCATGCAAACAACTGCTTCGCTCTCTTCAAAGTCTAGCGCCCCCTCCTAAACGCCCATCCTCCGCGAGCGACGGCATTCAATTCCCCGGCGCCGCCCGAAAAAACGCCCGGGGCCGCCTCCGCTCAGCGCACGCGTGTCAGTCTCCTTCATTGGCACGGGAGGGACGGCGAAATGCTTTCAACGCCCTTTCATAAATGATGAATATTACCATCTTATGTGAGGGACGCAATTTCGCCCGCCCCCGGAATAATCCCGCCCAGAGCGGCGGAATTAAAATAAGAGACAATGAGCGACTAAACGTCTACTTTCCGTCAGTCAAAAGGGCGGCGAGTCGTTGGACTGTAAATAGTGGCTGAATGCGCCCGGTTCAGCTCCGCGCCGAAATTGGTTTATTTTGAAGGGAAAACTTTGAATTAATACGTTTCCCCTGCGCGCTGTTTATCTCGGATGAAATTTCGGGTCTTATGCCGGTGAAAGATGCACAAAAGGTTGGAACGAACGTTTTGCTCCGAAAGCGTTCAATTGATGATAGGAATTACAGCGGGCTGCAGTTTGAAATACAAGGCATTCGGTAGCGCGAGAGAAATTCCAGATGGACGCTTTTGTACTTGGGTATTGAAGTACACGGGGAAGCGACGAGAGTGGTATGTGCCGTAAACAAAGCATTCGCGTCAATTACTCATAGGCTAATGCTTTTAGCTAGGAGGCATTTCATAATAATGATAAGTTATAAATAAAGGGTTATTGTTAAGGGAGTATACGGTGCTAGTTTCAGCGAAAAAGCATCTTCATCAGTAATAAATTTAATTCCCGACATTTTTAGCATATTAGAATTAACAGCGCAAAAATTCATAGAAGAAATATTTATAAATTTAGGAGAGATGGCCTCAAACCCGTGCAATGATGGGAAAAAATTCAACGAAACTGGAAAGGGGAAGGCGGGAGTACAGCACGCAGTTGTTCCAGGGTTGCAACGTTGGTCTTCACCCTTTTTCTCGTTACTTTTCTGGTATTACTAATTTTATGAAAACCCTCATAACAATTTCCACAGCTTTATCTAATTCTTTAGATTATGTGAGAAAAATCAGAGCCTGAACAGATTAAAATTTTTTTTTCTAAAAGCTGTAAGGAACGACATCGGAGTCAATAGATCGTAAAATCGGTGCATCGGTTTTTAATGAAATATACACACACCTTCTTGAATGAAGACACACTCTTCAGACTGTACCCGATACCCGACACAGTTATAAAAAAGCGCAACCCCCGGCAGAAACAATGGGGTACACGGAGATCAGCTGACTAAGACCCTCCATTACCCGAATTAGAGCGAAATTTTGGGGCGCAACAGCCGATGCATTACGCCTAGAAAGTACAAGAAAAGTTTCCTTCCCCCACTTCCGCAACCCATGGATGCATAATGGAGCACGTTTAGGCAACCTACATTGTTTCCGGCGCGTATACAAACTGAGAGGGTTGAGCCGGGTGACGGAGTCATCGGTAAATCACACCTCCGGCAAGATAAAGCGGCCCTGCGAATAAAAAAAACACACTCGCCCTGAAGGAAGACCATGCTTATCTACCTCTCCCGACACGGAAAACATTTCCAAAACGACGCATAAACATGCAAAACCTTCATTCGTAAACATCTCCCTCCTAACGACGCCTAGGGATACAAACTATCCCCGTCCCCCATTCCGCCCTTGTGGCAGCCACTCGCGGCTTCCCTGACCAAATTGTTCCGCGACAACAAAACGGAGATGAGACGAGTTATGAGTCCATGGAATGCCTCGTGCAGCTACTCACATTACGTCCATCCACCCCAAATCCCTTCCTCTGCCGACCCCCCTAAAATCCTCCCCTAATCCTCCACCGTGCCGAAGTCCCTGGAAAATACATAATAGGCCACGGGAGAGGAGGCTAGCGAAGCATCGCACGGCAGAAGGGAGATGAATGCAACCGGGCTTGCTAATGCTACCACCGTGCACGGGCTCTTTCATACTCATTATATGGCACCACTCGTAAAGCACGAGAGTTCAAATCGACGGATAAGGGCGCCTCAATGGGCGGGGAGGTGGTTTGAGGGTCGCAGTCAAAAGAGAGGGAACTAAGGAGTGGGCGGGGATTATAAGGGATGGGGACGGCGGGTGAAGATTAGCAGTCGAGGAGGAAGATGACGAGACCTCATAGAATTCCCGGAGAAGGAAAACGAAGAGGAGGTGAAGGGAAGTGGGGAGAATGGAGGTTAATTAAACAGGGTTCGAGAGAGGAGGATGGGGAGATCCCCCGAAGTCGGGTCAAAAAGGAAGAGTTTTGGAATATAGCGTGGGATTTTATAGGGGCGTTCGAGAGGTTAAAAGAGACTTATAAATTCTCGGAGACATTACAGCGGGATGTTTAACGCGGAGGGAGAGAGAACGAGAGTTTGTTTATTAGAACCCCTTCACCGGGCGAGAGTTTTGCGGCCTTGTATGGACATGATTTGTTGAAATAGGCGCAGCGTCTTAACGGAATAAACCGCCTTGTTCCTCCTTCCTGGGAAGAGAGTTTTGCCTCCTGGTTAATCGAGAGATTTAACTCGCGCGAATAAAATTAAACCGGATTGCCGCCGTTCTGGGCCACGCCTTTATGATAACATTCCGGATAAGGAGGAAACAATGAGCTAAATGCATTTGGTCTCGGGAGCAAAAGGCCTTGGGCTGATGAATTCCCTGCCTTACGCCGAAGTGAACTGTATTAAGAGCGGCCTCGCTGTTAAATCTCCCGGAAAGATTTACCTTCCTTGGATTAAGCATACGCAAACGATCGCATTCGTCTCCGATTTAACGCTGGCGAGCGCTTTAAAGATGAATCATTTGCTAAAAGCGGGATTTTCTTGGCATTAAACGCTATATTAAGCAGTTGCTCTATTTCAAAGGTAATAGAAAGTTCCATCGAAAATAAGTTGATTTCTATGCGAGACATTACCGCGAAACATTAATCTCATCTTTAAATGCACGGTTTTCAAATTAAGTAATCAGAATAATCAAAGCCTTCGAGTTGGAATTAGCAAATTATTATAGAAAGGGACAATGTTAGGATATAAAAGGTGAGACTAGGGAGTAAACTATTGTATGCAGAGGGAAATTTTGCATCCTAAATGTGAAGTGGTTGCAATATGATGGTTTGGAATGAAGAGAAGATGGATAGAAGCTGAAAGAGGAAAATGAAGACACGAAGAAACTTATATTGCACCGAAAGGAAGTGAAGAACAGAGTGGATGAGATAAGAGGGTTACCACAGGAGAGAAACATACTTAAAATCAGTAACAAAAAACGATGTATGAAATATCATCGGAAGATAATTAGGGTTAAATGTAAGAAGAAACTAATTTAGTCTCAATTTCGCCATAAAATAAAGTCGTTTATTATTATTATTATTAAAATTAAATGCATCCGTGATGACAGTATAGTATGTTGCTATTAATAAAAAAGAAGCAACTAGCTTGCATACACTATGTGAGGGGGGCAAAGAAACCTTTCGCAAGTTCAAAAAACCAGTCGAGGAATGAAGAGAGATGTGTCTTCAAGGCTCTTCTCATCAAAAGCCTTACCATATTTAAAACCGATGATGACTGAAAACACCATCAAACACATTTGAAATTATTATAACTTGAGAAACTAAAACACGATCGGTTTAACTCATCTTAAGGATATATGCTGCCTTGATCCTCCGCAAGTTCCAATAAATTCGCTAATGAGTTACCCGAAAATTAAAAGCGAGGACACTCGGATTGGGATTCAGTTTAGATATTCCCTCAAAAGAAAGCCTTCGCGAAGGTCGAGGAGGATAACAAGTGGAGAAACGGAGCAGCTTTTCCTTTCCGAGATGACATAAAACAAGGCGGATATAGAATGGAATTCATTTCGGAGGATTTTCTTTCTTCTCGGAATGGCGGAGATAGCCTCAATCACCGGCGGCGAACGAACCCCTCATAAACAGTCCCTAATCCACGGCCCAACTCTTGACGAGTGTGCTTCTTCTGCAACTCGAAAGCCTTCCACCACGAAACCCTTGCCCTCGGCGCGCGCACGCAACCATTCTCTCAACTCCTCCACGAGGCACCCCATTCAAAGGATTAGCCGCCGAGCACTCCGCCAGCGTCCTCTCTAACTCCTTATCCGCTACTTCAACTCCTTCCTTCTCCCACCCATTTTTCGCTGCCGTTTCAAATCCATTTTTATTGCCCGAATTATTAACGGGCAGCGCACGATTATCCGCTGAAATGTCCAGAATCGACTCTTGAGAGTGCTGAAAGACTGGGATATTCTTTGAGGAAAATGAGTTGTAGAAATACGCTGAGAATATAATATGTTTTTATGATTGTGCTGCTTCAAAGGCTCCAAAATACGACTGATGGCTCTCAGCTTACCGTGCAAAGAGGGAACGGTAAGTACTCGATCACGATTCGTAGACCAAAGTAAATTTATAAATGGCCCCTTCATTTAAAAGCAATACATTTCAACATGACCATAATAACGCTTTTTCGCATTCTCGTTAAATAGTGCCAAACGGGAAACAACAACGTCCAGCTACTATAAAAGCACATTGTAATGAAGAAAATTTTTTCGATTTTCCAATGATTTCAGCAACATAGTAATCCATAGCCAACAAGTATCGTGGACATCTATGTGTAAGTGTGGCATTCCTTAAAAATAACAAATGTACATTACGTCTCTATGGATTCCAACACATGATATTCAATCCGTGACTGCATTGTTCACTCTTCTCTGCAACGGTAATCCTTTTGGTACCTAAATCATTTCCAATTATATGCGATACAATAACCCGATCGCTTCGTAGTGAACAAATTGCATAAATAAACAGTTAAAATACATCAACTGTACAGGTTTCTCCAATTAATTAGGTCCTTCAAATACCATATACCCTCCCCTTTTCTATACTTGAAAACAAAGAGTCCAACTGTACGACGGACATACATAATTTCAGTAAATCGGAATGAAAAATTCCAAATGATCATGAAATCGGTTTACCCAAAAAAATTCCCGTACTTCGCAGTCTTCCCCCAAAGCACTATTCACGTATTTATCCCCCAATCTCCTGTTTAAATGCCCTCCGCAAAATCATCCCCGCAACAATCATTTCCCCGCTCAAACATTAATTCCCCATTTCTTTACCTCCGTCGTACATAAACCCAAACTCCATCCACCCACCGAAAAGACCCTCCCCTACTTAAACAGGGCTAATACCTACTTAACCGCCTACCTTCATTCCACTCCTACATCGCTTCATTTCTCCCCAAACCATTCCACTAATCACTCTTCACCACACTCGGGAGAGATCCCGCTCTTCCCTCCCCGGGAGCGACCTAAAAAACCCCCACATCCCCCTCCCAGCTTCTCCTTTATCCCTCCCCCTTATTCCCGCGTTGACAAATAAAAAACCCTACCTAATAATCAGCCTGCAGCGTTAAATCTCGGAGAGGCGCCCAATTACGGGGCTAAATAGAGAACTCTGCGGACTTGGGCTTCAAAAGGTCCGCCCTTCCATCGGACCGTGCACTGCCAAAACCTCTCTTCTCCCCATCCAACCCATTTTCCTCCTTCCTCTCCTTCGGTCTTGGTCCATTAGTCCCTCGAGCGGCGCCATCCCTCTCTCCGCTAAACTCCTCCACTTCTCCCCGTCCTCTCTAACTCCCAGACACCTCAAACTCAAACATTCCCTTTGCTTCATATCTTAACGGCTGAGAGATAGGATTCGGAGGGGGAAGGTAAGAGAGGCGGCGAAGCGGGAAAAATGAGGCGAGCGTTTGTTTTCCGAAGTCCCGAGATACGCTTCCAATAAGGAAAAACGACTCGTTATAAGAGAGCCGGCTGAATTTCCGTAGCTTGATTGTACGGGAAATTCATCCTACTTCTTGCTAAAGCAATGTTATAAAAATAGAAAATCACTGAACAAAGGTGGTCAATGTCGAAACCTTCGCAGGCAAGAGAATTGGCTGTTGAAAACGGAAAAAACTATTAAAAGAATGACTTTACATAATTCCCGAAATGCCCGGAAATCCTCGAGAGTTACCATTGAACGCCGCGGAAACTTCCAAAGGAACATGCTATTTAACCTATAATTTAATTTCAAAGAACCAGTACCGGGACCATAATTGCACTGTTGGAGAAAGGCTGTACTTAGGAAAAAAAGTGACATTAGGAGGAATAATCGTCAACTAATCTGGATTTTAACGTTTTCGTCACTCATTTTAACTAATGCCTTTCTCTAATTCAAATACCTAAAGTTGTAGTAAGAAAACACCTCTTTTAAAGAATAGATTTAGACGTGGAGAATGCCTCAAAATATAACTACAAGACTGGTACTTCAACGTGAACTCTAGGTGGCTTTATTAGACAATCAATTTAGAAGAAACAAATTATTCCCACGAGAAAAGCTATTTAAAACGTTCGTGAAAAAACCTCTACACTTATAAATAAAAGCAGACAATCTCTAATTCCTACATTTTTTGCGGCAAAGTAAATTATCTTCTTCCCGAAAATATAAAAATTTCTACATCGCTGGATCTAAGTATTTTAAGATGGATAAAATATCCTTCTTTGCTTAGGAACATTTTAAAAGGAAATTGGGTCGAGGTTGGGAAGAAAATCTTTCATGTTTCATGCAAGGGTAATATAATATGCATCCAAAGATAAACCGTGCCACGGTAGTTCCAATATTCACGGATCAGTAGTGTTGCCACAAAACTTGACCTGAAAGTTCCATACAAAATTATAATTTCTCATGCGCATTTAAGGGTCTCCGGATAGGTATGTGCGTAACGCGTCTGACATCGATGAATGCAGTTCAGGAGCTCAGGCGCGATATGACATGAGCAATTTTAAAATTACTATTATCCATAGCACAGATTAATTACTAAAATTTTTCTCATGCATTCAGAACTGAGAAAACGGTTCGTTACAATAGCAGTAACTCGGTTTGGATTTGCAATCTGTGATGCCAATCTGTTTTTTTATGAATTTATGATTCTGTACAAAAGGGAAATGAAAATGTAGCGAGGAACGATCAGGTGAACTTATGTAGCCATGGACCTTTCTACCTTCTGAAAAATCAGTAGTAGTAGTAGTATTGTTAAAAGTGCTTCGTCAGCTTAGATCATTTCGCACGTAGGCCCCCACCGGGAATCGAACCCGGGACCGCTTTCACTGAAGTCGAACGCGTTGCACACTTGGCTATCGGAAGCCCCTCTGAAAAATCAGACTCAATGAAATACACACATGCCTACGTTCCATAAAAGGCTACTTTCACGGGCGAAAATGGCATCTCAACCGAATGTTACAGATTAAACATTTTCCCCATCATTCTAGTCTCGAATCTCTACAGTATAAACGCATTCTCACGATGAAGAGCTCCAGAAAAATACCTAAATTATGGTAAAATCCTTTGCTGCGACAGAAGAAAAGGACAACTACGGAAAAAACGTTTTGTAAAATTTCCGTTGACTTTCGTCTAAGTCCCTTCATTTAACCTCAGTTTTTAACCCATGCAGCATTTGTCTGCGTCGCTCCTGCGTCCAATGTGGTGGAAACATTCGCTACTTGCCAACTGTCGCCGAATTTGGCTCACCAATGCGTCGGTCGGGTCAGACCCAGCGCCGCGTCGATTATCATCAGGCGCGAGCCTCGCTCCTGTCATTTCAGATTATTAGAGAAACAGCTGAGAAGCGCAAGGAAATATGTCGTACAAAATGAGACCGAGAAGAGGGGTACTCAGGACAACTATAAATGAATTCGCGCCATGAGAAATCAACCAGTTAGTAATATTAAGAGAGACATCTACCGATAATTACTTGGATCGCAGCTGCGAAACATACGGTACGCCCGCCCTAAATGGCACGTGCGAGAATCTCATCGGCCAGCGAAACTGAAATGGGATCACCTTCGTACTATGTTGCTCAGTATTTAAACTCAAAATAAATAAACATTAAGTGAATTAATAACTGTTTTCACAATAACAGCAACCAAACCCCATCTTCCACGAACCAACACCATCTATGGGCATGGTTGTGTGTGCTCCGTCTTTTCTAGGTTAATTGTAAGAGTGGTCTCATTAGACTGAAATTCGCCTAAATAAAAACAATTATTATTATCATTATGTCAAATGCAATTTTTGGAAACTTTCTCTCTTTTCACAACATGCAGCTCTCATTGGCTAAAGATTCGCCAGCCATAGTTTACATGAATGTCCATTCAGTTGTTGTTGATATCATGCCATAAACAAATAAATCGATTCCTTTTTAATCGTTAACACTTTTTGAGAGGTGAAGGTGTTCTTTTTAATTTTAATCTGACCTGTTATACCACGAGATTGTTATACAATTTTACCCAACAATTTTCCATTATAAAACCGACGAAGAATATCTTATGAGACGAAAAGTTAACGTACATCCTATAAAAATGATTCGATAAAAATGGACATAACAATACGATTAAATTAAAACTAGTAAGAATAAGAATTTTATTTGCCAAGAAAGTATCAAATCAATTGAAAAGGGCTCGACCACATGAAATCAATCAAAAATTATTAACTCATAGGAATTTACATTCATTTCCTTTCCAAAAGTATTTTTTAAAGAAGGTATTGATATAATAGAAATACAAGAGGAAACTTATCTAAGAAAGTCTAATAATAATTTTCTAATGGAGAGGAAAATAGGCTGTGCTGAAAAGGGCATAGGCTAATTTACCCTAAAGGAGTTAGATCGAGTAATAAATGCGGATCTCTGAATAGAGATAAAAATTCATTCCTAGTAAAAATCCAGTGGTATTGCCAAATTTCATCATAAAGTAGAAGAAATAAGAAACTTACACGAAAACCATAAAAATCCGTGAGAGAAATAATGGAGAAAAGGAAAGTAATCTATAGAAGAATGTAAGGAAATAGCTCCAAAAGGTAATTAAAGGATGGATACATTCTGGGCCCATGTAAGAAAGAAAGGATACTTCGTAAACAATGTTAGGGCGTAGAATATAAATCAAACACATAGTTGGATCAATATGACCAATACCTACATATAGCCATTGATACTTAATTAGAGTGCCTTACAATCAAGATGTTTCAAAACGCCAAATAAACGTTAGAATATGTTACAGGAAAAGCAAGTTTAAAATCAACGCGTCTCATTATCAATGTATATAGATTTAACCTTTTCGAAACAAACATTATTTACTTCGTCTTCAATTAACGAAAAAAAACCTTCACAACTTCTAAATTTTGCCGAGAAGTTAGAAAAGGATACTTCTTCCATATATAACAGGATGAAAATAACAGGTCTGAAAAGTTAGCTCACGGAACGAGATTTCATTATTCAGGAACAAATGAACTCCAAATTGCTTTTGTTTGATATTTTTCTCGAGTTGCCAATTACTACTCCTACTTGCTTACTTTTAGACTCGACAAATTAAATGAATAAGCAATTGAACGAAAAATTCAATGCATCTTCTCCAAAGATAGATTTCAGCGAATGAATCACGAAATTTCGAAGCAGCTTCAGACCACGCCATTCTACAACTACACACTAAACTATATTATTTTAGGAAACTAGGGGCGCCTTCCAAGATAATCTACATTCCTCTTTGCGTTACGCACTGGTAGAAAACCCAGTAGGATTCATAATCACCAATGCATCTATTTAACGGAAGGTAAATCAACCAACAATACACAATCCACCGCGGCAAAACACATTAAATAATCCTTGGGGAACAATTTTCATCTGGGAGCGATCATACACCTGGGAAATCCCAGGTGGGTTGCAAATCTGAAAATGAGAATGACGATTTGCCGAGAGTTGATCGCTCAAATGGAAAAATAACTCAGCCTGTAAGCATAAAATGTTCAGTGAGTACAAATAAGAATATTACCGAGAGATTTCAATTACAAGTAGATAATTTATTTGAGATATCGCATAGATTTTCTTTGGGAACAATAATGACATCTAACGAACGTAATGTAGGAAGTAGAAATAAAAACACTATGTCAAAAATTCCACTGGAGTTTATTCCGCGACCGGTTTCAGACTGTTTAGTCCATCATCAGGCCTAAAAGTAGAAATAAAAACACTATGTCAAAAATTCCACTGGAGTTTATTCCGCGACCGGTTTCAGACTGTTTAGTCCATCATCAGGCGAAGGGGCCACAAGCTAGAGGGTATATATATATACGTCAATGACCAAAGGGGTGACTGTTCAGGTAGGGAAGGGGTTAGGGGTATTGGGAGTGGGAAGTAACGGGAGAAGACAGACGGTAGATAACAGAGGTGAGTGGTTAGGAAATAAATGAATGTTTGTTAATGAGTAGTTGTGGTGTTTGTGTTGTATAATTTCTATTTGTTCTAAGTAGTTCATTTTACTTCCTTTCGAATGGCTATGAAGGAGGGTGGTCATGAAATCAGAGGAATGTTTATTTTCAAGTAAATGTTGGGCGAAGTGAGAAGCATTGGAATTATTGAGGAANTCCTCAATAATTCCAATGCTTCTCACTTCGCCCAACATTTACTTGAAAATAAACATTCCTCTGATTTCATGACCACCCTCCTTCATAGCCATTCGAAAGGAAGTAAAATGAACTACTTAGAACAAATAGAAATTATACAACACAAACACCACAACTACTCATTAACAAACATTCATTTATTTCCTAACCACTCACCTCTGTTATCTACCGTCTGTCTTCTCCCGTTACTTCCCACTCCCAATACCCCTAACCCCTTCCCTACCTGAACAGTCACCCCTTTGGTCATTGACTTATATATATATACCCTCTAGCTTGTGGCCCCTTCGCCTGATGATGGACTAAACAGTCTGAAACCGGTCGCGGAATAAACTCCAGTGGAATTTTTGACATAGTGTTTTTATTTCTACTTCCTAGTATGGAATTCCACATAGTGAAGGCTTCATCTATAGATTATATGAACGTAATGTATATGTATGTAATTGTATTTGACAAACGCCACATCTGAGAAATTATCGACTTAATCTTTGGCAAGAACAAATAATGTAGGATTTGAAAGAATTGAGATTTTCTTTACCTTGAAATATTTAAGTTTAAAATAACTAAATGGAAGCGAAAATATTTGTACATTTTCTACCCATAATGAAAAAGGACGAAGTTTTTTTTTCTCTTCTGTAATTTCTTCTTCTCACTAAATAACTAAATGGAAGCGAAAATATTTGTACATTTTCTACCCATAATGAAAAAGGACGAAGTTTTTTTTTCTCTTCTGTAATTTCTTCTTCTCACTAAGTAACGCCTGAACATTACGATTTAATTAAGATAATTACGTACATAAAAAATAAAGTTTATAATATTTGACATGAAACAACCATAGGGAATAAAAGATTAAGGAGGCATCAAGTATATAACACGTAATATTATTCACAGCAGGGGAGAAAACAATTATATAACTCCTCCTAAGAAAAATTAATAGAAAAGGAATTGTTCTATGATTATAACAAAGTCATACAGTCCTTCATTCTACGTCCAAAATCGCTATCCTTTGGCCAAACCTTGTTAGATTGGAATAATTTTCACTCTAAACTTTACTACGCGAGATTTTCCACCATGAAAAATATCGGAAAATTAAGTAATGGACCTTGAAAAGATAAGTGTTTCGTAACTGTCTTTGCGCCACTTACGGGAAGAGCATAACTGAATAAAATTGATCTGGAATTTGCATGTTTCAACAATATGCAAAAATAAAAAAAAATAACATAACCTAATTGGTGAATATCTTCAAAGAAAGCACTGGAAAACACACACGGACTACATTTTCTCTTCGATTGCCCCGAAAGACTAGACAGAAAACGCCACCCAGTAGGGAGAAATGTGTTTCCTATACCAAAGAAAAAGAAGGGTCTGCTTGACGTCACACCTTGTCGATCCCATATCTGGCCATGTAAGACAGTAGGCAGAGCAGAATTTCACACTAATGGAGGCGCGAGATGAATCCATCCTCAGGAGAGATTGTGAAGAACCATCAAAGATGAAATTAGATGGGCAGTGTCGGGGGAGGAGAATGAAAACGAGAGAAGTTTTGCAAATGGAAAGGGAGAGCGAATGCAAAACGAAAAAATGATGAAAAAAATTTGAGGTAAAAATGAGCGAGAAGGAGTGGGAGGTGGGAAGGAGCTGAAAGATCCGTGCGCCTGGAAGAGACGGCAGCAAATTACGGAAAATATATATGTGAGGAAAAGAGAGAGAAAAAAATGAAAAGATCCTGCGAAGGGAGACGAAAGGACTCCTCTCAAAGGGCGGAATGGAACTCCCTTCCCGTGGGGAGAGGGGTTGTAAGCAGGGCGTAAGGAAGGGGAGTGGGGAAGAAAAAGGTGTCGGAAAAAGGGTAGTGATGAGGAGGGTAAGGGGGAGTTCGGATTGGATGCCGTTGTGATGGATAGGAAAGAATTGGAAGAGGGGATACGAGATGGTTTAAGGGTGAGGTGAGGGACTTGGCAAGAGATGGATGGGTACTCGTCCAAATCGATATGGGAAGGGTGAACCGAGCGTTGGTATAACGCGAGCATTAGTTAATGAACGATAGCGGACCAAGATCCGACCCGCGGTGCACACCCTACCAAATGAGAAGTGATGGATGCACTGTCGTGGGGCATCTCCGCTGGGGAAGCGGGATACGATGGAGCAGGAAATGCGATGCGGTGGTGATGGGGGAGAGAAGGCAGGAAATGAGCAAGGCGAAAAGTATAATACAGCGGGGGTCCGGTGTACGATTACGCAATTAAAAACTTCCAATCGAGGTGAAACGGGCCACTCCCATCAAAGATCTACTCTAAACCACAACTTCACCAGTCCCATCCTTTTGCTTTCTGCTGCTCCCATGCTTTGAACGACTTCTTGGCGACTTCCATTCGACTCCGCGGCAACTTCGTCACAAAGTGATACAGTCGCGAAAACTTTGCAGGTGGAGGCGAAATGGTGAGGGGAGGAAAAGAAGAGTGGTTGGATGGGATATTCGAATCTCTCCGTTCCGTTCGCCGTTTCAGAGAAGCTTCCTTTGCAGGAGCACGCGGGCGGGGATATAGAGCGACTCTGACAAAGCTTAAATTAGGACTCTTCGTAGAGAGCACTTTGGCGGAATGAAAAAGGGTGAGGGGGAGGGGGAGTACGGTCGTTACACCTCCCTTTACAACGAGAAAAATGCTGCGCGAGAAAATAATATTTCCGCTTTCTTGAAACGCTGCAGTGAGAGAGGGATACTGAACAAGTATATTCGTATAATTAAAGGAAATATACGAGTTGCAACGCATTAATGCAGGGCTGAGCAAGAATTCCTTCGTTGCAAAGAAAAAATTTTGATTTAAAAATCAGATAGGCAGGGAAAATGTAACGTATTATAGTCGTTGAGTATATTTATAAAATTTCAATCGTAAGGATGTAATTGAACTTGAGGGAGTCTGGAATTCTGTTCAAAATTATTTAGCACAAATTAAGTTCAACAAAAAATGATGATATCACTTTGTAGTTTCCAGTAAAAAAATCAAGCTTCCGTTAGAACGAGGAAGAATTTTTCAACGAAAGAAGTAAACTGTTCGTCACTTATGTGCAGCAGAACACACAAAATAAAATCATAAGCATTGGATCAAACATTATACACCGATTTTTTAGACCTGGAGCAGTGTATATTTTGTCAAGGAACATTTCCAACCTACGTAAATAGATTACGTAATATAAATTCCAAGGCTCTCACTACCGCTAATGTTTAGCGATTAAAATTCGAATTCTCGAATAAATACTGATAACGCCAAACAAACGTTGCAGTCTATCGAAAATAATTACCATATATAAAACCCAATGCGAGCATTAGGAAGCAATAGCAATCCAAAGGAATCCAACGAGTGACAACCGCATCTAAGGGAGCAGTCTCGCTTTCTCCATCCCAACCAACCCAAAAATCACCGCGCACTCTGTTTACTTTGCATATCGGAACACAGACGTCCTCAATCATCGCGGCGCTCTCGTCACGATCGACGATTCACGCTTTAGCCTTGCGCGATTACCGGTGGTGAAAGGCGCGATTTGGAGCGACGAGATGTGTGTGTGGGTGGAAAAACGAGGCTGAAAATGAAGCGCAAGGAAAGTGAGAGGGAGAAAGGTGAAAGGGAGAATTGGGACGCGTAGGGCGCTCCCGTAAAGTTCGGAGAAAGATTACGAGATGAGCGGAAATAAGGATGTGAAGATGAGGGTAAGAGCCTGGGACGCCGAGATGAAATGATGGCGGGAGAGAGTCAAATCATAGTGGGAAGGGAAAAGAATGCAGGGGGAGGAAAATTTTATTGAAAGAAGAAAGGGGGTACGAAATTACCTCCATAGCGTGGGGAGTTCAGCGTAGAAGTAGCTGCTTTGAAGCTAGAGGGAGAAAAAGGCTTTACTGAGGAAGTTTACGAGAAAAGACGCCAATGACTGGAATTTTCGGAGCTGAAAGGATAGAAATAAAGACCTTAGGGAGAATAAGTCGTAATAAATAGGCGCCACCGCGTCTTGCAAGGAGCTGGGACATAAAGCTAACCATCCATCGTGAAAGACTCGAGAGGCAAGTCTGCATGAAGAAGGAAAGGAAGGAAACCATCCCATCCTTTCCCGAATTTTTTATAAGGCGACCGAATTTTAATATCCCGACTGGGGAGTGGCCATTATGAGAGTTGTTTTATTAAGCCAGTAAAAGCGAGAGTTGACCTGAAAGAGGGATCCGAACCGAACGACACGAGTCGTAAAACACGGCTCGCTAATTAAGGTGTCTAATGAAGGAGGGGAGTGAGAAAGATAAGGAAGAATGCCGACGAGAGTTTAGGAAGTCGAGGAAGGAAAAAAATAGCGAATTTTCTTATTAAAAGAATTAACTCGAGTGGGAAAGAAAACTTTGATATTGCGTCCTTGAATTTCCTTCCCCGCTTTTTTGTCGGAGCAGAATTTATTAGATACACGCCTCCCAAATGAACCTTCTTGGCTTCCTCTCGGTGCTACTCTTTGTGATGGTGAAAGGAAGAATTTCGAAGCTTTTCGGATATTAAAAATCGGACCATTGCCACTTGGCGACGCGGCGTCGGAGAACCTTTCCTACCTTTCCTTCGAATTCATACCCAAGATCCCTAGAATATCTCTTCGATTCAGAGTTTTCAATACAATCTCTACCTCTGTCTGGCGTTCTACTCGACGCTAATATCTGAAGGAAATAATGAAAAGAATCTGGTCTATTTTTTGCCATTCGCCCAAATACACGCACATATTAAGAAACATTCATTTATCAACGGACATTTGAGGGAATGGAAGGCTTTACCTGCAGAACTTATCATTCCAATTCCGAAAAATGTTTAAATTTTCAACGAGAAGCTTAAAAGTTTACAGAATTTAAATTGTCTGTAAGTACAACTATCTAATTTGCTTTTACTTTAATAAGCATATTACTATATTTTCAGATCGTACGAAGTATAATTTTATGTATCCATCATTTATGATTGATTGTAGCAGTGTTCTGTGTAGATCAGTGATTCCCAAACTTTTTCACGCTATCGCCCCCTTGGATCCATGCCACCGCCCCCCCCCCCAAGTATGAAAATCTACGAAAATTAATATATATATATGGCCATAGCTGATGAAAGATAAAAGAAATTAAACACCGGATGATAAAAAATATCCACCAAATTACTGTATGACAATTTTCTGATGATGTATTGGTGCTATAAATCCAGTAAACCTCTCGTGAGGAAGAAAGATGACAGGCAATGGGATAAAGTTCTCTTTTGTCTATCGCCCCCTAGATTATTATATATTAGATAGGACTAGCGCCCCTTGGGGGGCGGAATCGCCCACTTTGGGAATCACTGGTGTAGACGCTTCTTTATAAATATACTATAATAGAAAAAGGGTATACTGTCCACGGGAGGTTAGAGGGGTTTCCCTCTCGTCTTTGGACGAATGCCGGGAAAATTGTCATTATTTTCCTACGTCCCCTCGACCGTTGCCATCTGGTCCAGCGACCAAATTGCGGCGTAATATTAAATAAATAAATAAAACACTGAGCTGAGAAATCATAAACGTCTCACTACACAGCGAAAAATCATTTTCCGGCAATAATAAAAATATCAAACAAACGAGGAAAGCTAAGCAAAATATGAACTTGAAACGTGGTGGAAATATGATTGAAACTTACGGAATTCTGTCGTGTGGGAGTTTAAATCGCCTCTTATTTGCCTCCTGATTTGGAATTCTGTCTTCGAAACGAGAAAGCAATGAAAAGGCGATTTAAACACCCACACAACAACATTCTATAGCTTCAAATCATCTTTCCATCCTCATTTCCAAAGAGTCGGGAAGTTTATCAGCACAACAAACATCGACGGTGGCACTTATATTAGAATATTTTCGCGGAAATCCTCACCATATTAAAAAATTCGTTCTTACTACTCCGGATTCGCAAAAATTGGGATCCTAAGATTTGGAATATGTTCATGACAAAGTTCAACAAAAGAAGAGGACAATGACAAAATTAAACCCTGCTCACGAATATAAGCGATCACGTCAAAATTAAACGTAATTCTTTGAATTCCACGTTAGGAATTCAGCAATTAATTGGATCAAAACGCTTCAATCTATTCTCGAGAAAGCAAAAGTATAAAAACTTACCCCTCCCAAAGTCTTAATGTTGTGCAACGCATTTTGTGCTTCCAGGGCCGACTTTCTCGTGTAGTACGTCACAAAACAGCAACCTGTAAGTAGATAACAAAAATGTTATTGCAGGAAATTTAACTGAGAATTATGTTAATCTTTCTGATACAACCAAGCAGAGTGGGTTTGAAGCTGAAGAATTTATCAATCGTATATGGAAATATTTGCTACAAATTATTACGCTTAAGCCATGCTCAAATATGACAGATACAGAACTGACCACAAGTAGGGTGGCAGAGTACAAATATTATACCTTCATATATTATTTATATTGGTGATTTATCTTCAAGCCTTCAAAATATTATCGCTTAGATACAGACATTTAACACTCCTGATTGGCATTAACGGTCACCATGACGGTCGCAGAGACATGACCTCACCTTTGCCGCACGCATTTCACAGGGTTATGTCAACAACGACATTTTATGATAGGTTTCGTAAAATATAATTCAACAGCATGGACATCGCAGAATATATCGATCATGAGTACTTATAGAAAGAATGTTTACTACTTCAATATTTCACGGGATTGTTAATATCATTTTACTCTAACGTAACTGCTACGATAAATCAGTGAGCGTCACTCAGATGCTACAGGACGCAAAATGGGAATCTTTGGAAGTTAGAAGATTTCAACAAAGGATCAATTTACTGGATAAATTCAGAGAAAGCACGTTTAGAGATGATGTAGCAGATATAATGCGTTCATCATGTTACATAGGCCGTTCCGATAATGCGAGAAAGATCAGAGAAATAGATGCCAGAACAAATAGATTCAAGAACTCATTTTTTTCCGCGAACGATACGCGAAAATATTCGGTTAAGGAAATAGAGTCATGGAGCATGCACCCCCTGCCACACGCCGAAAGGCAGCTTGCAGGGTACAAACATAGACATAGAGAGGTTAGGTCAAAATGATCTGCCGTTCACCTGACATCTGGAGACATATTACACTAATAAACAAAAAAAATCGACAAAAATTAGCTTACATTTAGAAAAATAAATCAATACATCCAAATAAACCGGCAAACATAGATACAATTGTATCTATAATTTTCTCTAGATAGATAGCTCGAATGCTCGCATAATTTTGAATGGATTTTTGAAGTGAATAGATCATCTTTACCTTGGTTAAGATTTAAATGCAAGAAGAGACAGTACCAATATCGCCCTGAAATAAAAAAATATCATTATTATTATTACTGCCCTGTATCTTCCTCTGCCATAATTAGCACCTTCATTAATTCGGGAATTTCTTATCTACTAAAAAAGTTGCATTTATATTGAAATTTATGAGAAAAAGTTATTTCCGTCGTACATTGGACATGAGAAACTATCGATGTTAATGTCTGTTATGCGAAAAAATATGCAAATAAATCAACATTACCCTGGAGATAATCCCCACCAAGCAGCCCAAGAAGAATGGGACATCGGCATGGTTAATTTAAGTGGCACGCTTCCTTGCATTCGTTAATTACGCGAGGTGCGGGAATCACAGCATTCGTGGCGCCTGCTATTTTAATCAAAACGAAAAACAACGCGTCACAAAAGCTCGGAGAAAAAATGAGAGCGATGACGCCCTACAAAGCGGAAATACGGTTTTCAGCAATTAGAAGATCAAAAAAAATCCAGCGCCATTTTCACGTAGGTCATTTCAAAACATCCCTCCGCCGCTTTCTTCTTGCAAAGAGATTCCAAGAAGGCAAGAATTTACGGAGCATCCAGTGCAGCAAGACTCGCGAAATTAACTTTAACGCGAGAGGAAAAAGGCGGGGGAAAAAGGAGAAAGCGGGACAAAACATCGTCCCTAATCCTCACTTCCTTGAAATACTCTCGGAGACAATGTACAAAAAAAGGTTAATAACGTTGCCACATTTTCGAAACTCAATTATCGCTAATTGAAGCTAAAACCCCCAGAGGCTCTAGGCGGAAGGGACTGGATGGGGGAAAAAGGGACGTGAAAGAAAGGGTATGATGGGAAAGGTGTAGCTGGAAGGGACTGGGAGATGGTACTATAGTATATATGGGTACGTCGGCGTTACTTTTTTGGGAACCGAGGAAAAGGAAGCGAAAGGGAAGTATGACTAAGGGGACGATGATGGGAGAGGCGCTCTACGATTAGTGAGAACTGAAGATGTGGAGCATTCCCAGAGGGCCCAAATAAAAAAGAAACGTTATGAAGACCGTTATCTGGGAGGATAATAAAGACAGAGAACGTTAATCTCTCGTACCCTTTAGAATGTTTACTTTACTGACATTATTAGATGTTTTCGCAGCTCGCTCGCCGCCTTGGAAGATATTTCTTCTCTCAGGAAATGCTTCGAATAATTGGTTTGGTGTGTAAAGTGAGTCACGGAGGCGGTGGAAGGGAAGGAGCTGACATGATCGATAAGTAATTAGAAGCTTCCGAAGACTGAAAAATTAGGGATTGCCAAGGCAGATTGCATTCCGTCAAGGTGCAGATATTGAGGAGTTGAGCTCGTTTTTGCAGTCCGAAGCGACTTAGTTGGAATAAATTATTGTAATGAGTAATCTGAAGACGCTTGGAATGTTTATATTTATGATTCGCCAATTATTTCGAGCAAATATAAATTGAGCATGCCCAAATTAGGGACACAATCAGGAAAGAAAATACTAAGAACGGGGAACCTTTTTTTAATAAGAAGGTAGCAGGCCCATATCATAATAGTTCACTATTATACTAAAAGAGAAAGGTATTGAATACGCTAAAACTTGTGAATGGTATTTTCCATTTTTGATTAACACCAAGAGGTATGTTAGTCAGCAAGGGAAAAGTTTGCAAGGGTCATAGTAGGGTACAAATGTTGAAAAGCAATACTGCCTTATAAATACAATTTTGGCAAGAAAATGCTATGTTGTTACCTCTAACATGAAACTATTAGGTACATGCAACAATGAAGGGCCCAATGATTGAGGAAGAAAAAACAGCTTTTCACTAAAATACATATCCAACATCCTCCAAATCAGTTCTGGTTAACAATTTTAGCAAAGTTAGTCATTAAGTTCATTTATTCTCAAGAAAACTTTCATAACAACGAGAAAAATCCCCGCGAGACTAATAAATAAACGGGAGAAAATAAAACACAAAGCTGTGAGATGGTAACTGATATCAAAACAAAGGAGGGAATTAATCATTTATGCAAGAAAACAATCTAAGATGTAGAAAGTGTTCCACGAGTATCACAAAAACAACTCTACTCGAAAAAGATCTCCAAAAGGAATACACTTAAAATTACAACTGGGTCAACATGCACTTTAACTCCGAAAATTTACAAGGAAAGGAGGAACTTCTAAGTTATATTATACTACACACCATGAGTTTTACGGTAATTCAGTCAAGTTGCAATAGATCGGAGGTGATATACTTGCAAAACTGACATTATTTCACACAAAAAACGCCCGCAAAAGTATCGAGGAGTATGAGAATCGACCTCGTTTCCATCCTGTATCAATTTCAGATGGCTCCGCAACTAAACAATGCAACGTAGATTCTGTCAAGGATCGGATAACTTTTCATCATTCCTTTATCCAGCACAAAATCACGTACATAATTCATTTCTTGCGTTGAAGCCGCGGAAATGGCGCGAATTCAATGGAAAACCGATTGGTAATTCGATCACGAATCGCCCCGGCGTTCTTATCTCACAGAGGCGCTTTTTCCCCATTAATAGCCACAATGCATTTGAATATGAACGATCCTGTTTTGCGGAACGGACCGTGGAAAAGGCGCGAATCGTTTCCCCTCGCCAACCCGTGACATCTTACTTTTCACCCGCGTGTATTAACATGCAAATTTTTATCCCTTATCGGGGACTCGTTCAAAATTTCCCTTTGTCGATCGGAAGCAACTCGAGCGCGAGGGGTACTTTTATTTCTCTGTTTCTGAAAGCGATTTCCACATCGCCTCGGCTAGAAAACCCCCGGAGGCGTATAAACTCCGCGGAGGGAACGAACGGGCGACTCGCAAGACCACCCGAGGAGAGAAAAAAATACATAAGCTCACGTGTGCCGGGAATTCAGATAAGAGAAAAATGAAATCAAGTCCAATCGATAATTCGAGAAACTTTTCTTTTTGGGAGTGCGTTAAAAGCAAGAGGGAAAAGGAGAGGAAGGGATGGTGGCATACTCAATGCCGCCGAAATTCCAGCCGTCGCATCCCAGGGCAACGCCCCGCCCCCTTCGCGCCCGCCCAACATCCACCGAAACTTGGCGAAACACTCGCCGGCGAGTAGAATTCCAAATGATGGTGAGAAGTGACCTCTTGGGCGAGGGGCGGGAATAATGGGGAGGGATGACGTAGGGGCATGATGACCACAGCGTTGCGGGACATTGCATTAGAAAATGAGAAATACATTACGTCAATTTAATAAATTAATTTAACGAGTTCCTTTGTCTTTATAAAAAGAACATGATCAGACATTACGTAAAGTCTTCAACTAATTTTACGACATAAGTCATTAGTGATTGAGTTTTATAACAACATTTTTACAATCCCTCTTATGCACAGTTACCTCGTAAAGATATATTGTATGTTAGTAAATTTGTCTCAATGTCTAAGTGATAGAATTGATAAACTTTGACGAAGAAAAAAAAATTTTTAATAATTATACTTACAATGAGGATGGTCAGGAGAAAAAAATGAGAAAAAACTACTCTTCACATCATCCAGGACAAAAGAGGGGCACAACGGGTTATGTAGGGATTCTACCGTAAAATTTATTCCCTAAGTAGGAAAAACGTTAAAAGGGACCGGGACTCGAATCTTCCAATCTCCAGTTAGTTGCTCCATCACAGCATCATCCTATTCGTGGGAAATTTCGTGGGCCCACGCTTTTACGTGCATGGTCATCTTTAGTCCTTTTCCTTGTGAATTTCATCACTCTTCATAATACTTAATATTATATTTTAATTATTAGTTAATGTGATAGGTGCCTATGGACAACCGACTTGCTTCACTTACTCAATCTGATGATTTTATTTCCTTGCTTTCCCATCGCGTGCGTTCCTTGCCACAAGATTAAACAATAAAGTAATCCATTGCACTAGGAGACTTCCTAGTCTCAATCTCGCCCGAATAAAGACCGTTTATTATTATTATTATTATACCTCATCCTTACATCACCAAACAACCTTTCATCTACCGTACATTTCATTTATGAAATAAATTCTTCACTGTTTTCTTTTCCTCTCATTCGCTTCTATAATTTGATTAACTTATGTGTAACCTTATGTATTTACCTTTGCATTTCAAATTTTACCGTTTTACTCTAGTAACTTATTAAAATTTGTCCCTTAATTATTTTAAAATTTTCATTGTTATAACTTCCTGCTGTCTGTAACCATTTGTTAACCACCGTTGGCAACGTCAAATATACAAAATTTACATTTGCATAAATTCATTTAAACAGATCCCCAAGAGATACTCTCATCATGTGCAACAAAGCTGCAAACAACACTAAACCCCCACACCAACAGTCAATACCTCAGTAACTACAAGCTATTATTCTCATGTATACTATAAAACCAAAGTATTATAATACTTTCATACAGAGGGGACCAACATTAAGCCTAAAGGTGACGAATTTGGTCGGAAAGAAATAAAAAAAGGAAGTATTGACGGGTCTTTTCTGTTCCTCTTATATATTTTCTCGTTCTGAATTGCAGCAATTCCAAACATTTTAAATATTTCATACCACTACAATATCTGACCGTATTTCGATCTAAAAAACCACCTTAAACCATATCTGCAATAAAATTTCGGAGAAAAAGTTATCGAATCGAGTAGAGACAAAAGAGGGAACAGCAGGAAGAGATTGCAGAGGGAGGGACAAGAAAATGAAACTCGGGGCGCGATAAGGCAGATAATGATCGGCAACAACGACTTTTGCGGCCGAGGGCAACATTTCTCACCCCGAGTCGTTGGCTGACTTTTTACCACAAGGGATCTTGATGAAATACAAAGGGGGAACGAGTAATAAGGCTACCTGGAGAAATGTTGAAGATAATCGCGGGACTTTATTACAAGCGGCCTGACCAATAACTCTCTCCGAAATAAAAGATATACGAGGAATGTGGATGGGGAATGCCAACGTTACAAAGAAAAAATAAACCCTTACGATGATCGTTAAAAGCTGATTACGGAATTTTCTTTTCCGCTTCTTTGGTGAAACTTTACGCACAGTAATTTAAATCGCCAATCATGGCATAAACTGAGTACATTCAAGTCCTTTGACCTGCAACGACGCAATTTCAGCTGAAGATAAAGAACAACTGCAATGGTAATTTTCATGACTCAAATACCACTAACATTGGAACGAAAGAAAAAAAGAGTTCGCATGAGGGAAGAACCTAAATAAACGAAACTACCACCCTCTATGTTTAACGCGCCTGTATTTACCAACAAATTATTCCTTTATTAAAACAAAAGCATTCGTAAAATGCTAACTTAATACAGTCTCCGAAGAATGTTAATCAAGTCACGCGATGATGGAAATAACTTAATTCTTACGGCCAACTCGCCAATTAATGGACGTTAATTCGGGAGTAGAGAAATGAGAAACATTCGTCTGTTTACGACAGGCAAAATCCAGCCGAAGAAACGCCCCCTTTTCAGAGAAAATATTAATAATCTTAAGGAAACCGAGAGAAAATAGATCATCCCTTTATTAAGTTAGGAAGCCGTATAAAAGAGCAATAAAAGCGCAATAAGAGGAAACCCTGAGCTATCTAGCTCGTGAGAACGGGAGGGGAGGAAAACGACAGAATGAAAAAGGAGAATAAAATATCAGGCGGAAAGAAAAGGAAGGAGCCATTTTTTGGGAAATGTGCGTGGAATACGGAGGACGGGATGAAGCCGTTAGTAAAGTTTCCGAAGGAAAGAAATGTGGGGCTGAGACCGTCGGAGACAGAATCGAGTGGAAAGGATATCGAAAGAATATGAGTGGAAAATCGTCTCAATCAGAAGGGCCAACGGATCGGAAATGCGAAGGGTAAACTTTCCGTGATTTCTTAAGGGTAACGCCGGCAATTGGCGGAGATATAGTGGCAGGTGCTAAAATCATTCACAGGAACTGGCAGATGTAGGCTATTGTAACTTCTGGGAAGTAAAAACCTCCTGGTGAAGGGCACCTTTCAAACCTCCAATGTTGAAAGATATGCTCGTTATCTTGCTTTGTGCCAGCTGCTTACTTTCGAATCAATAGCGACAGATTTATAAAAAGAAGTGTGAGGCAGGGAGAAGGATGATGATGTGCTACACATCAAGAGATTAGGGTTCTAGCGATGAAGTTTGGGAAGATAAATGTGATGAAATACATTTCACGACTAGAATTCAGAATACGAAGCGTACGTCACATAAATCTGATAAGACTTTAACCTAAAAAGCAAAAGGAATTTACCTGAAATTAGCTGACCGCTAAAGAACCAATAAATTACGGGGAAATACATATGGAGTTGAAAAATACCTTTCACGCATCAAACCTTCCAACAAACAAACAATTCCAACTCTTCAATTTCAAACTTTTTTAACTTCTCTGATGATTAAATAAAGCATAGCATCAGATTGCAAAGATTATAGCCTTTGCTGCTATAAAATATAATTGAAAATATATCTAGTAGAAGTAGTAATTTTACAAGTGCTTCGACCGTTCAGTTTATTTCGCACGTGGGACTACCACCGAGAATCGAACCCGGGACCGCTTTCAGCGAAATTGAACGCGTTATCTATATGGCTGCCAAGAGGCCCGAAAAAATACAACCATTAAATTTAAGAAAACCAAGTAACAAAAACCAACAACAATTTGGGGTACTGCAGACGTAATACAAAAAATATTAAGAATTTGATATATTATCGGCAATATTTTACATTATCCGTAATGTAGTTTTTCGAGTGGAAGGGTAAGCAGATGTGAATAATAGCGAAGTGACTGGGACTCGAACCCAGGTCTCCCACTTTCCGGGTTTCGAATGGAGATTATTAGAGTAAATTGAAAATTTGTAGCTTCGAGGGACATCTTAGAAGAGTTAAAATTTTATAATTCCCACGACAGCTTCTAAAACAACATAAGCCCCTTTTTACTTAAGCTGAGAACGATAAAAACAAATCCCGAAACTATCTTAACCCTTTCGAAAAAAAACAACTAAAATGAGAAAATTAAGACCAAACAGCAAACGTTGCAAACTTCATAAAGCTCACAAAATTTTAACGACCCGCCCGCATCTTCCGATGGAGCATAAACCTTCCGTGACAACAAACCTTCACTCACGGCCCATAGCACTGCGCCGAGTTAATTCATTTGCTTACTGATACTGATCCTCACAGGCTTCCGTAGTCATAGTTACACTCGAGGAGAAACAACGCGGAAACCTTGGGGCAGGAAAAGAAAAGAGCGCGTCTATTGAGACGGAATTGACTTCAGACTGCTATTCAAAAGACAGCGGCGGGAGTTAACACCCGTCCGCCGTGTATGCGTTCGGACGTGTCTACGCGAATAAACGGAACGTTGCATTGGAAATGCATGCAAATAGCTCCCGCTAGCCCTACGGCCGTCTCGTGGAAAGGGGCTGGACTTAATGATGCATGAACCACGGACTGAAGCCCGTTCATGTAAACGAGTGGGAGGAAAAGAGGTGCAAGAGCAGACTTACAGGGAAAGGGAGAAAACCGTGCGAACTTCACTAGCCGCCGCTCCTTAACCCAGAAAACTCTTTATGAGGGCTACACATAAGGACGTTAAAGAAGTTCGGACGCGTGGGGGTTGGGATGCCCTCTCGGATTCTCGAGGCAGTGAAAGGCTCCTTAAAGACTAATGACCAACGAGCACTCAACAAGGCGAAGCATGTTGATCTTGCGGGAAAAGTTTTTATTTTTTCGGAAGAAGTGGATGGCCGTGTTTCTGTATGTGGAGGAGGAGATCGGTTTCGCGAAATGGATTCGGGAAGAGTTTCCTAATTCTATTAGAGTCCTTCTAGTTTCTCGTACGGAGCGTCTCCTCGCCTCTTTTTTGTACCTCTCTCCTTTTTGACATGCTCGATTCATACTACGGAGCCGGAGAGAGGTTTTTCCAACGTACGGCTAGACGGAAAACCCACTCTGTTTGGACTCCGAATTAAGTAATTCAATATCGAATACAAATCTGGTGCAGAGAAGGGTTTCTTACGGCGTTCTCAAATATCTCATCCAGTCGATTATATTTAGTTTCCCTGGCAATTCTCTTCGAGAGTCTTAGCGTTTTCCCAAAACAAACAGCTTCAGGAATGGCCCAGTTTTACTGCTTTTAGGAACAGAAAATCAAATAATTATTCTACACAATAGGGCTGAATTTTAGGTACCAACAGTGATTCTCACATTAACAAAATGCGAGAACAGGATTGGAAAATCGATGCTGAACTCATCAAATAATGACACTAAGGAAAAGAAAAACTTTGTAAGTTCCAGAACTTTGTTTAAATTCCGACCGGTTTCGACCAAGGCTGGTCATCATCAGGTCTTATCTTTAGATCTTTTCCTTAGTGTTATCATGGCGTTCCACCAAGTACAGCCTCTACATATTAATTTCATCAAATAATGAATTGAGTCTTAGTGATTCACTGCCCGCATAAATTACCTTCACAAATCCTGAATTTTAGCAAACACAATCAAATGTTTTAAAATACGTTTCAGGTGAACTTTAAAAGAAAAAACATCCATCGATTTAAAATTCGTATATTTATTTTCATAAGACCTAAATAAAAGAAACTCGAATATTGCTTGATTTCTGATTTTAATGGCGATGTTTTTAGAAAATGGCAACTTTTACGCTGAGTCCTAAACATTTCTTTGATGAGCAAACTCATCAATTAACCGGCTCACCAACCTTTAATATTTCAAAGTGTCAATTGAAAAAAGGAAAGTCATAGGGCGGCAGCCGAGGATAAAATGAACTTGTAGTAGCAATTCGTAACACCGTACGAATAACGAAAAGGATACCAAGGAGATACAAAGTCAAGGAGACATCACAAGTAGGAAAAGTTTTGGGGCATATAACAGACATCCAGAATATAAAGACACTGGTTCATCGTTCATTTCATACTCTGTTCTAAATTATTTCCACAATACTCTTCCGGAAATTGAAACATTACAAAAGTAGCAGAAGACTCCAACCCTCGCCGAAAGCAGGAGAAAAAATGGCATAAGCAACGTGACGCATGAAAAAAGAGCCACTAAAAGACTTGACGATCGTCCCCATTGGAGATCGAAAGAGTAACGCGGTTTATTGGACGGCTAGAATTTCATACGCCTCATAAAAATATAAGCGAGCGACGGAAGGGAAAGAAGTCTTGTGCTCTTCGAGAAAATGATTACCCTTCCCCTCGACGAGGGATTCGCAACGCACGTGTGCGCTACAGACCAGCTCCGGCAATTTCTCTTTTAGGTCCGGAACAGCCCACGCCTCTGAAACACTACTCATGTTCTTTCATAGCATCTATTCCTCTAAGGGCATCTAGTTTCCAAGAAGCAAGCGCCGAGATTAAATCTTTTGCGCGGCATTCCTTAACTTGAGAATTGTGAAAGTTGCTGTAAACGAGGATCTTTCCGAGTCTGAACAACCCAAAATTCTCAAAATCACATCATTAAAAATGACGTTTTTAAGCATTTGGAAGCACAAGGTGAACATAAGTTTAAAACAAGTGGAACTATTCAGCAAAATAATTGAAATTCCAACAAAAATACAGAAGAATGAGGAAGAAAAATACATATTACGAATGAAAATACTTTACGGTGCAATTAAAAACTTCAATGAAATACAATGTCCGCGAAAATTTATTCTTATACTGTGAAAGACAGCAAAAGTATGTAGAATACTAAATTATCCCCTCTAACGACATAATGGAAGATATGCCTTGGTTCTCACTAATAGCACATTACTGAATGTAAACTACTTGAATTTAGCCAGGGAATAAAATCAGAAACTTTCTATTAGAATACGGTGAACATTACATGAAACATTTCCAAACTACTACTTTCTTTAGAAATGTTTCCGGAGGAAGCTCGTACGATAACAGGCAATAATTACGATAAATTAACAGTGGGATGTATTTAGATATCTTCTAGGGAACTCTTCATGGACATAAATTACATTATATCAATTACATTGATCTAAATAATGAGTGACGAGCAATATGGAATGAATAATAAAATTCTTTACGCTAATAATAAATTCAAGAGATGCCATTTTAAAACAGTACCTTCAGATATTTACAAAGTGATATCAACGATAAACTTCCGTCAACTTAGAAGTAAGTAATTTTTAACGACATTTTTATCAAATTGTTATTAGCATGAGTTTATTAGTTGTTATAAAACAAAAGTACGTCGGACGAAAGGAACTGTGCATAAGCTCTCAGTTTGAGGAAAGTGCAAACAGAGCATAAAGCACTTCAGACCGAACAGCAAGCAAACTCGCTTAATTGCCTTATAACACCGCATATCCCCCTGGAAATATAACCCTCTCTGCACTCTCCGCAACCGTTCCAACACCATTTCCTTGCGCGGAGGAAGAACAAACCCTACTTCGGACGAAGGGAGAGAGAATATCACGAGGTGAAAGGCTAAGTGCAATCGAGACACGGGCTTAAAGTACAGGATTAGCGTAGTACGTGTCCGTGTTGCACGAATCCCGAGGCCAGTGCGGGCACATCGCATGTGGGATGCAGCAATGGAACGCTCCGGACTCGGGGTGTAGCGCAAATTCAGAGCGGGCATACATTTCGGGTTGGTGCAATGAGTAATGCGGACTGGAGGGATCTTTCGGGAGGAAGGCAAGTGCCTCCCGCGACATAAAGAATAACGGCTGGGTGGAGTGAGGGGAAAGTGAAAATGGGGGCTGTAAAGGGACTTGGACGCCGTGGGCACCAGAGGAACACTGGAAGGGAGGGAGGCAGTGAAAGTCGCTGAGGTAATGGAGAGAGGGCGAATGTTCCGGGCGTTGGCGGGCGGACTGCGGGGAAAGGGGTAACACTTCCTAGGATCCACGGGGAGGAAAGTTGGGTTCGAATCTCCCTTCCCTTCCGACCCCTATGCGGAACACGGGCCACGGGTGTAGCGCCATGGACACGAAGCGCTCATGCGTGCTCTTGATACGATAAATTACAGCGAGGAACGCGCACCTAAGGGCGAAAAAATCGTTTGATAATGGGCGATGATTTATGCACCCTGAGGCCGAACTCGGAGCGAACCTATTCGAAGCCGCGTGAATATCGTTACTCGGCTCGAGCGTTTTCAATCATAAATACTTCGGTCGCGGAATGCGCGACGTCAAAAATCGCGGGATTTATGACGCGGAGCAGCGATGTCCGCGGCGAAAAAATGCGCCGAAACCGAACGGGTTTTTAAAGCTACGCATCTGTAATGCTATAAATTAATCACTCGAGATGAAAGAATTCGTCAGCTACGGATACTGCTGGCGATTCCGCAATGCTCCACATTGCGATCAACTCGAAAATTGTCCAGCGACTCATATTTCATCGGGGTGGAAATCGGAGGTATTGTGAGATATCTTGAGATATCTAAACAGGCCTAAATGTATCCTAATTTTGCGTGCGTTTATAACTTCGATGCATAAAAACATATGTCCGGCCGTTGATGTAAATTTATCACTTGGAGCGGAAACTGGACGACTCACATTCCCGAATTTCGAAATGAATCGAGTGGAATCATACGCCGTGAGAGAGCAAATGTCTTTATTTCTATGCCGCGCAGAATGCTCTATATACTAGATAGCTCCATTCAGAAATTCTTCCGTAGGGTAGTTTTTAACGCCAACTTCACGTACTTTTGACTACAAAGAAGAGATTTTAGTATTCATTCTTATATGAAATTAGAAATATTTTTGAAAATTTCACATTTATATCGAGACATTGTAAATTAAAAGACTAGGGATACGAGCAAAAAGTTAACGAGAAGAGATAAAAAAGTTGCCGCTAGTTCAAAATGAAACTGTAAATGTTAGCTAGTATTTCACTTCCTAATTTATTACAGCGCAAAACATTTTATGCCAATTTGATACTATACAATATTCATGCATTAGAATAATAACAAAACGTCTTCATTGAAGGGCGAGTTTGAGATTTCTAAGCCCCCCTTACATCTAACCCTTTGTCATTGAATATTTTAACAGAAGCTTTTGGGAGATACAAAAAGAAAAATCAATATAAGAAAGGAAAAATTATGTGGGCTTAAAAAAAGCTTAAGTCTGAACTTAGGAAAAAAATAAAGCCCGGCAAGAAAACGGCCACGAGAAGGGGTGCGTATGAAACCTGCGAAAATCTAATGAAAGACTTTAAAATTTGACGAGAAGACAGAAATAGAAAACTAGCAACAAACGTGAAGTAAACAATAAATGCACATACATACAGAAAATATGAGATATTGAATTTATATTATACGAAACTAAAACCATAACAGAAATGGTATGTAGATTAATAATGATAATAAAGCAACAAGAAATTAGAAGCTATGTAATATAGAAGAATAGAGAAATACTGCAAAAGTAAGGGAGTGATGCGAAAAAAATGCTGGAAAACCACTATACAGAATAAGAGAAGATATGAAAAAGTTCTCTCTGTCAGTGGCTAGCAAATAAGTCGATATGTAAATTCCCAGCAATATTTGACCAAAAAATATTAAAATTCAAAAACATGTGACCCTACCAGGGTAAAAATTTAAGTTCTCCTGCAATATCGGATAGAGTTTTTTGACTGATGGACGTAAACTCTTACTTTTTTAAAAATATACTAACAAAACTAGTTTGTAGATTTATGACACACAAACCACATGGTAAATTTTAGTATCCACATTCAATCCGATAAAAATTTGGCTTTAATTTCTTTACCCCAACAAAGTACTACGTAAAATTCTAAGGAAAAACATTTTGTTCTGGCTCGATATCTTGTTTGGCTAAAGCATCCGTCCGGAATGTGGAAGACTCCACGTCCCTGTCCTATCAGACTTTTCTCATGTCCGTATTTTTTGGGATTTTTACTAGGTGCACGCCTTTACGAGCAAAGTTACCTATACCCTTTTCCTTGTGAAAGTACTACGTGATTAGTACCATCTTCAATCAGCCAAATTGTGAATTCTCCACGTTTACCTCCTTAATCTATCCGATACGTTAAAAAAATTTCCCTTTTATGTGTTTCAGATGCGGAGAAAGGGCACCGTTGAGTTACCTCCGACGAAATACTACCTTAAGAGCCTTCGAAGTAATACAAAGGGGGTCGCAAAAACTCCGAGCCCGGGCTTGACCACCGTAAAACAAAACGTGGGGAAGAGGAGGCGCTCTGGGGAAGGAAGGATTTCTTGGGAGGCAGAAAGGGTCCGCACCGCAAGGAGAAAGCCCCGAACTTCTTCCTCTCTCACGAATCCCGCCGCACGAACGCCCTTTCCCCCGGAAAACCCTCGGAAAACCCCATTAGCCGCAATCAAACCTTTACGAGTGGCGAGGGTTTACGCTAGGCAGTGCGATGACGACTAGCGGTCCCACTGTTTTTAACGAGGACGAGATCACCCCTGAGAGGTCACCTGCTCCTTCCTTCCTAAACCCTAGAGGGAAAAGAGAGAGATGGAGAGTGGAATGAAACCGCAGCCCTTTTCTCGGGCACGACCCTAAAAGGAGTGGAGTGTAAGGAAGAGATGCCGATGGTGGGAGGTCGAGCGTGGTGCCCTCACTGGCCACGGGGTGAAACCCACGGCACGTACACTCCGAGGGCAAGGAAAGTGGTACTTTGCTGAGATGGATAGGGAGCACGGTTGCCAACCTCGGGAAACGATTTACTTTCCGGAATCTCAAACATCGCCCCGGGCTTAACTTCTTTATGGGTCCATCCTCGGAAGCAATACTCCTCTCATATTCATCGACGAGGAAATACAGTTCTTCCTTTAACGGCGTTCATCAGCCGAATAAGCGTAGCCTGACCATGTTGGAAAGTAGCGTTTCGTCACTCATCACCAATTTGCCTATCATCATATCCGTGATAAGCAAAAATGCTTCACCTTCCGTCGAGCGTGTGCTGGCTTTACTAACTTTGAGCAGGTAAACTTTGGTACATATCGAATAGTGAACAAATCGGCTACCAATTCCAATCCACGTTCTCCTAATAACAAATACTTTCAATTTAAAGTGTTGCCGTCAAGGCTGATTAAAAATACAGCTAACATAAATAGGAATAGGATTGTTTGAAATTTAGTGACTATCCGGAAGAAGTAAGGCCCTCCCAGGTGAATTAATGATTGATACGTTACCCACATCATTAAATTCAGTTGATTTTTTTAAATTAGAAGAGAATTCGATATTTATAAAACCTGATAAGGTAACTTAAGCCAAAAGAGAAATCTAGTACAAAGTAAAGATAAGTACAAAGAAGGCAGTAATTTATAACAACAGAAAATGTCTGAGAACCTTAACTTTCTTTCGAAGACTTTTTCAGTGATTTTTCAAATACGGCGTTAAAATATTCGAATGGGTAAAACTATTCCATTATTAGCAAAAAAAATATATTATTGTGCGATTAGGGAACAAAAGAAGTTTTGTACGAAATCATTCATAGAGTTCATAGCCGACTTTAAATAGTAGTACGTAGTGGTTACTTCTCAGGCGATAACATACCACATAGATATTCCAATTTACTCAGGCATATGATTTTGAATGATACCCTATTATATTGCAATAGCATATTTGCAATTTTGGCAGATGTCATATCTTAATTGTATGCTACGACGTTTCCTGACTTCTGCTAATATTCCACAAATTTAACGTTCTAAGAGGTTTCAGAGAGAGAATGAAAGGGAATGGAAAGCTTTACTAAAAAAATCACAATATTTTTCAATAGCGTGGGAATGTTTTCCACAAGCCTTAATGATTCTCATATTGACGGAGTTTATCAAGTTTTTTAACCGTCCAATAGTATTTAATGCAACCACAGTACATCATACTACTATTTAAAAATGTTAAAATAGAAGATCTAGCCTTAAAATCTGCCAGTTGAGAAATTTGAGAAAGACCATCAAGCCGAGAATTACTACAGCTCTAACAGGAGTTAACTAACCTCATACATAAAGAGGGACGCAATATTGGTATTTTTATAGAAAGTTGGTACTACCAAACGAATAGGGGATACGGATATCTAGATGGAGCACCGGAAGTATATCCTCGGAGTAGACGAGAGAAATAGGTGATTGGTTTCAAGAAGCGAAGCAATGGGATCGGATCCAATCCCCGTGAAAGCGAACCAAGAAGTTCTCCAATAAATGAGGTAGGAAAGGGTTTTGACGGCCGAGAAGGGCCAAAAAGGAGTAAGGAATGGAGTGCATGTTTTTCACCTCGTATTTTCCGCCTCGGATATGGAATAGGGAAGTCATACACCTCATTAGGACTAAATTCGAATGCTCTTCGGCTGGTGGAAAGATAATTCGCAAGGAATCACGACGCTCTCTTGGGAGAGCAATCCTATTTCCTGTTCAAAACATGGAATTGATTGTTGGAGAAACAGAGAAGGTTGATAAATTAATGATAATAAGCTAAATTATTTTCAAATATGACGTTAAAAATTATATCCACCGCAAAAATATGAAACTTTAACATAAATAGTTACTAGCTAACTCATGGTTATTTCAGAAAACACAATAAATACAAAATACCCACTGAAAATGTTCAAAATTTAAAAATATGAAAGTCACCCATAAAAAATTCCAGGCACTTGAAGTTTTTGATTAAAAATTCGCTTTAATACTGTATTCGATATGTTTGGCCGTACAATGCGGAAACCGATGACCATATCCAAATTACAAATATTTCACACTTTCCACGTAATACTCATATAAACATCCAGGCCTGACTTCCATGACGGTCATCAGATGTAGAGTTTACGGAAAAAAGATTACGAAAATAAGAGTATTTATTAACTTAAAGAGTGTATTGGGTGATCTAAAAGGGGAGGGGTTGCTAAAGAGAAAATAATTTGAGCGTTTGTATAAAAAAAAATACGTTCAATTACACCGTTGTCTGATCTATGTATCAAAATCTGATGGTTTAATTTTGATAAACTTTGGCAGAATGGTCTATGAAACTCGGGGAATAAATATTTCCAATATTAACTAAAGAAGTCAGGGAAGAAAGGGATACACTCATTTACATATGTAGAAAATATCTCTTTCTTATAAAATCGATAGAAATATTCAATAGTTTGATTTCTATTTACAGAGTTCTCACTTAAATGCACAGTGCCTTCGCATCTTTGAATTGAAAGCGGCAATTTCCTAGGCGTTGCCATAAGCGGTGAGACTGTGAATAGGGCAACTTAACGTGGAAATCGACGCCAATTTTCCAAATTCTTCCGTGGCTCGAACTCGCGGCTTCACTAATGGAAGGTGGAGAAGCTTCCTTAACTGGCAAAGTTAAGGGCTTGCACATTTCCGTAATATACTCATCATACAATACCTAATGCGCCTCGTGAATATGCAACCGGAAAAGACATATAAGCAAAGCGGAGTGCCTAAGTCGAGGCGCACCGAGGCCCTTATGGTTATGCATCGCGGTGCGATCGATTTTTACATAATTAGAAATCCATTATAACGAAGTTACAGCGACTTGTATATATGCATATACAAGAGGAAAACCGCTCAAAAAGCAATCAAGCCAACCTATTACGTATCCAGGAATTCCATCGAAGTTAACGACGTCCACCTGACGCAGTTCATTTTTCGCCGCAGAAGCGGAGGGTAATTTAAGGACGAAGGAAATTGTAGGCTTCTGTAAGCTAATTTTATGCACGAGACAAAAATCTAGTATTTTTCTGCGGTTAAATATTGCGTTTCACTTTAAAAGGCTCATTCTTCCGATATGAATGATACAGGAAATATTAGTCATTTCGTTTATCCGATAAAATAAAAAGAATTTATCAAACACCGAAATTCGATGTTGTTTTGTCAGTGATCATAACGTGCCTGCGGCGTGACGTTACAGTTATGCATTATATATACATTTATTAGAACATTATTTGATTAAAATACAGATGTGAATATTGAACCATGCATTCTATAATATAAGTTAGAAACACATTAAGACCAAGGCTTTTTAAGTCGGGGTTGGTACGCCAAAGCGAACTTCAATTTCAGAGTCTTAGTTACACTACAAAATTTATAACAATCACTCATTATTTTGCAAGTTAATACAGTAATCACTCAGTTGAGATACGAATTAGTAACTTAAAAGTCTGATAACTGACGGTGCATCACTAATGCAGTCAATTTGAAAACTACTGAGATGTGGCCGTAAATTAAGTGGTTTCAGTGAAAAGATATTCTTATATTGAATTTCTCGTTAGCGAATAAAAATTAAAGCCTGGTTGATTAAAGTCAACAACTATCCATTTCTTACATTTTCTCATTCCTATAGTAGGTTACGTTAGGATGGCTGATTTTGTTTAAAATAATTGCTTTGGAATATAAAAAAAGAGAAATATTACGCCACATCGAGTTTCTGGACTTGTACTAAATATGTTTACGACATTACCGAGGATTTGGCCTTTCCTAATCGTTCTTCTAGCTCCTTTGAATAACAGCTGATAAAGATATCAATCTAATCTCGAAGTTTTACCGGTAATTTATACGAAATCTGCTCAACTTTTACGAAATCACCTTGACTTTGAAGCGTAAACTATTGTGTAATACCAAGTGGAAAATCAACAACTAACATTTAAGATATCACACGATATACGTGAGAGCATACCTCTATGTCACGTTCAAATTACACTCGACCTGGAATACATTTCAGAAAACTTTTTGCCATTCTTCGCGGGAAAATAGATGACGTCATTACCCCTTCTTCAGATTTCACACCAAGATGAATCAGTTCGACCGGGAGAAAGTGCGCGGAAAGAAAAGTAGTGAGTTCCAGGGTTCTAAGACTGCCTAACTTTTCCATTACTGGTAGCTCGAGAAAAACATATCATTACCTAGGTCGAGACGGAACCAACGACCAGGCAAGGAGCCCACAATGGCCAGAGTGCCACCCCTAATAAATCACAACAACCCTCTTTCCCTACAACAGACGCACTCCACTGCGAACCCTAACGTCCCCTCATTCGGTATCGAAATCTGAGGGCAAAAAAGGGCGAAAGTTTCCAAGAGGGAGATGGAGAAGAAATGAAGGATATGAGGGCACAAGAAGTGGAGGAGGAAAAGGAAACCGAGAGGGCAGAACAACCGAAGAAAACAAGGGCATTACTGAAGTCTAAAGACCGTAAACGAAGTTCGATGAGAAAATTACGAAGGAGGCAGAAACGGTAAGAGAGCGATGAGATACACTCAATTTTTATATATTGCTACTTTCTTCGGTGTGTCCCATTTATAATCACTATCATTAAATAAAATTAAACATAAAAGTGCTGAATAAGGTATATAGTGGGGACGAAAATTTTTTTGCGAATACAGAGTGAATGATACTACGTAGAGATAGGAAGTCGATAATAAGGTTATGAGAAAATTGTGGATCCCAGAAAACTTTAATGACAACATCATGATTAGACAATAATGGAAAATCGACGAAGAAAATGAAAAAAAAATCGAAAGTAAAGAAATTGATTGAATCCAATGAAGAATCTTACATTAGAGTAATTACAACGAACCATAATTAAGTAAAGATCGTGAATGCGGTGTAGATTGTATACAATCTGAAATTGTAACAATAAAAACGAAGAAGAGTTGAAGGTTATAGAAGAGGTGAAGATTTTGGGTGAAGAAGTTAAAAGGGAGAGAAAGTGTGGATACTGAGGAGGACGATTGCTAAGGAAAGAAATTTAAAGGAAAAAGCGGGGAAATACTGAGGGGCTGACGAAGAAAACCGAAATAGGTGTTTGAAGTCACGAAGTGAAGGAAAGAGACTTATGCTAGAATTTAGAAGAAAGTACACCTTAGGAGATGTAGAAGAACCATGTATGCAATAAAACATTTATCATGTGTATTTCCTAATTAAGTAAGCATGGTATGTAAGATTGAGAGGAGCTAATTTATTCTTCGAACACTCTCGTATTACAAAAAAGATAAAATCATCATAATACGCCATGTTGTCTTCGTTATATACCAGAACATATCCGGTGGGAGTTAAATGTTGCCTCTGGGATTGAAATTAGGACACGGTAAATTTTATTCATATAGTATTCTCACGTGTAAACTGTTAAATGCAATCCAAAGACAAACTTCTGCAGCAAGCATCGTTACCTCTGAAGTCCGCGCCCGCAGCGTCGCGCAGTGGTTTTAGAAAAGCAGCGCATGACCCTTCAGTACCCGCAACAGAACACTCATCCTGAATCACTAAATAAAAGAACGCAAAAGGTCTCATTGTTCCTCCGTTAGCATACAAAGCGTATTATTTCCCTACTATACCTGCAACTTAAGCCCTCCAAAAACATGTCAGTAGAGTGTCAAACTCCTAAGTATCTCAACCCAATTAATAACGATTAAAACTTACATAGCATTCACTTAATAACTAAGCAAGAGGTGATTTCAGATCCGTACTTCCTTAATTTTTCACTAATAAGAAAAATAATAATAATAATACGAAATATATCCTCAATTAACTGCGCTATTATTAGGTGGTCACCTTATGATATATCGAAATTCAAGTGCTTTAGTTTTCTGGAAATCGCAAAGGAAATATTCAAACCTAAATTGTTTATAATCTTAAAAGTAAAGCAAAAATGAAAGTGATATGAATACATTGTGAAAAGAAAGTCATACTAGTACGATAACATTTCTCTAGTATTAATCCTTCAGGATAATAAATTACGGAGATTAGTTGAAAGAAAAGGCTGATACGGAATGGAATAGAATCTACGCATTTCATAACGATGTAACTGATCCACTAAAATAGAAAATACAGGCGTGAAAAATATAGCATTTGAGTGCACTAATTACTACACAATTGCCGAATTATCTGCGATATACGGCAATGTTATTTGGATTAAGGAGTAAATACAAAGCATTTGTATAAGAGCCTAAATGTATATAACAAAAACATGGTCGACTCTACACATAGTGTTAATATAAATGGAAGGAGAAAATGTCGTAGTAGGACAAGGAAGCAAGGTTTATTTAAAGAAAGCACGGGCTTAGTATTTCAAAGCTACGTTCCGCAGACGTAATCAAACAAACCTTACAAAACGAGACGCAAAGAGGAAGAATGGCAACATGTATAAGGGTATAAAAAAGTCTTGACAGGTGAAAAAGGATCCCGAGGAGGTAGGGGAGGCGTAATAGAAAGAAGGGGACAGACTTAAGGGAGACAATGGAAAGTTGAAGATCTTGAGGGAAGATAGCAAACCAGGGCCGTCTCCTCGAAAAAAATATCATAGACCGAGATATTTTGGGATATACGTTTCGCGGTGGTTATAGAGGGGGAAAGCTGCGACGAAATCCACCGAAAAGAAAATGAAAAGGAAGAGTGGAGTTGGACTGTAATCGAAGTATTAAATAAATCCGAGATTTGGGACGGAATTCACAAAGGAAAACCACTCGGAGAGGCAGTAGGCGGAGGATAAGTGTACGAACCGCCAAAAGGAAAAGAGAATACCGAAAAAGCTCGGTGATGGAAAAGAAAGAGGTGGTGTGTCGAGGAAATAAAATATGTTACCGGAAAGAAAAACGGCAGGAATGGAATCGCACAAAAAATTTCGAATTTATGCTCCGAATTGCGGTTCGTAACTCGAAAAGTTCGCAGGTCGAAATCCGATTTCTCGTGTTATCCTCACGAAAATTATAATCCGTGACCGGGCCCAGAAATAGTGAGCGTATATCAATAAAAGTGGGTAGAAATCAAGAAATATCGTATTCATTTAATAAAGCACCTAAGTAGTAGAAAAGACAACTGGAAACTCTGGGGAGAATTGCTCAGTATATTACTGAAAGTTAGCAGCATTCCAGCCTTAATCCACGCGGAAGCAATTTAGAATATGAGAAAAGAAGGTAGCGAAAAGGGATTAAGACGGAGACAATTGCATGAGACATAAAAGCAGAAAGAACATTTCACGATGGGAGAAATAATACGAAACAAAAGGCTATCAGCCCAAAATGGGAGAAACGGGAGAACGGGAAAGAAACTTCGATTCGGAGGTAAATGGCATGAGGTGGATCTGCAAACGAAAGACGAGGGAGGAGTGGGAGGGTCGGACGAAAAAAAGCAGGGAGTTAGTCAGGGAGAAAGAGAGAAAGAAGTAGGAAGTAGTCGAGGAAGAAATGCGGGCTTAAGAGGGAGATTGATATGGGTCTTAAGGCCTTTCTCCCACAGAGAAGACTCCCTAGGGTACATTTTGAAGTCGGGGAGGGACAGTTTTGGTTCCGAGGGAATTCTTCCAAAAACGGCGAGTGTTTTCCTGCCGGGGACACCTCTTAAAGAGGGCGTGTGTGGGGAGAGGGATACGGTAGGGGTTATGGGGTAAAAAGAGGGGTTAAGATTGAATGGCTGGGAGAGGCACGCTGGCAGGATTCCGGATCCTTAATCTCGAAGCGTGCCCACTCAGTCGCAGAGGGTCAGCGATTAGCCAGCCACTCGTGGGGTCCCCAGGGGTGAAGAATGCCATGAGCCAGGACCAGATATGAGACGTCAAGAAGAAATTCTGAAGATGTTCGATACTGCTAATAGCACCGCAGACTTTGGCAGGATGTGATACTGAAATCGAAAATCGATTATTTACCCCTATTAGTGTGAGGATGGGATGATATTTTCGCCAAAATGGAAACAGAAAAGATGTCACTTTATCATCTCTATATAAGACATTTTCAGAAACAAAAATGGATTTCATACAAGTTTGTTCACCTTTGCAAGCTATCAAAGTCATGGAATAACAAAACAACGATATCTCTTCTGAACATACGTGATAAAGCTTCCAAGCTTCCCTTTGACACATATGGGTCGCAATGAGCCCTGACGTGGACACAGACGATTTTTAATTTAACTGAGAAAGCGTCGACACACAGAAGAATATCATACCATATCATCATGAAAGGATCCTTCCTTCCATCCTTATCATTATAATATAAATGAACGATACTACATAACAGGTAGAAATTGGCAAGGAATTTGGTACAAGACTCATTACGTTATTTAGGGAGGTAACATAGGTACTTCAAAATCCAGTAAAACGAAGAACAGTGACTCCTACTCCTTTTTCCAAAACTATGGTACAACGTCGATAAATCAACAACCTACGATAACATAATAAGAATGTCTGCAAGAAAACAAGGTTTGATAAAACCTACAAGCATAAATATATAGCATTAAAATCTGTCCTTACAGAGAGGAAATTATAACAAATGCAATTACGAAAAAAATGACTTAACAGAATACACCACCAGAGCTATCAACAATTGGAGGCATAATATTAGCGGTTGTAATAACTTCACTAACCTGAAATATCCAAGGAATTAAATTCTTTACTAAACTGATTTAAACAACAAGGTTTGATAAAACCTACAAGCATAAATATATAGCATTAAAATCTGTCCTTACAGAGAGGAAATTATAACAAATGCAAACGAAAAAAATGACTTAACAGAATACACCACCAGAGCTATCAACAATTGGAGGCATAATATTAGCGGTTGTAATAACTTCACTAACCTGAAATATTCAAGGAATTACATTCTTTACTAAACTGATTTAAATAACAATGGAATTAAAACATTAAAATAAATAAATTAATCCTTCTGTTCATTTACTCTTATCCTTACTATCTTGTATAGTAAAAGGATGACTAATTAAACTTACAGGTGCTATGCGTCCGTTTCTGGAACGAAAAAAGCCACTACGAGACCATTAGAGGCAATAAAAATGGGGATTTTTCCTAAAAATTATTTAACTACATGAATAACCTCGCGGCATTTTTGTCTGATATGTGTTCAGGAAACTTGTAAGTATGATTCCATGATGATTCAACCGCCAAGATATACATATAATCTTCAAAATAAAATAATATGGTTGGCCTATAAGATCAAATTATAGGAATTTCAAAGATACTAGGTGAAGCCCGAAGCTTTAAACGTTCAGTCCTAAATTTCAACAAGAGAAAATAAAGTCGTTCATTGAAAACCACGTAATCCTTCACCGAAAGACTTTCTTTTCACCTTTGAAGCATCAATCAACACTTCTGCTTGAACAATGCATCGTTCGTTACTGGATGTGCCGACTGCGTTGAAAGACTGACCTCATAACCCAGACGCCTTCACATGCCAACCCTCTATACGATAACACATACTCACGCAAACATCTCTACGCCTCTTACTACAGCTCTCTTCTCCATAGAAAAAAGCACGGAACATACCTCCCCCACACGGAACAATCTCAAAAATCGAAATGCCAACGCTTTCTCGAAAGCCGTTTCATCACACGAGCAACGTTGCTTCTGTTTCTGCAGATGAATAAAAAGCCGAGAATGAAAGCGCGGATCGGGATCCAGGGTTGCCAACACTCCAATATTAACTAAAATTTCAGCAGCTCTGAGGAATCATAACCGGAAATTATTCCGAGCTCCTGAATAGGTCACTTTTCTTTCATTACCGCCGACCATGACCCAAAAGAGGCGAATACGTATTTCTATAGAATAGAAACGAGGCATACAAACATTATGCTAGTTTCCTCTTCAAAAGCTTTCCTTTAATAAAGAGAGCATAGCCGTGCATTCGAAACGCCAAAGAGATTCTTTTTTCCATTCGTGACCTCATTTGCGGAAAAAGTGTAACGTATCAATTCTAACCTTTTGTTTCGTAAGGAAACGTTCATTCGATAAATGAGTGTGCTACTATTTCCCTGTTTTAAGGAGGACATTAACTTTGCTTGAGACATTATTTCTCCGTTTTAGCAATAAAGTTATTACTTTGAAAAGGATTGTATGCGTTTTTCAAACACAATGAATAAAAGCATCGCTTCGAAGATAAAAACTCCAAACTTTTCTAAAGTTATTAACCCTGCTTTTCTTTGAAGCAATTCAGGTTACAATATAACAAGTAAGCTCCTAATTGTAACCTTGTACAAGCAGGTATGATATTAATGGCTTTAAAGAAATTAAAAATAAGGCCGAGAGTTAGAATTAAAAAAATATGAAGTATTATTATCATTATTATAAAAGGTTCTTATTAAAATAAGAACCTTTTATTTATTACAAAAACTCAGAAATTTGGGAATAAGTTATCATCGAATTACCCGTCCTTTTAATCTTAAACAGTATCAGGTTTTTATAGGAAATCTTTTCAAAACCTGCACTCGCAGTAGCTGCGATCATCTACGATCCGAATTCAGATATATTCTCAGAAAGTAGATCTCTGATAAAAAAAACTGTATTCCAGCCTCATTCATAAAACTTTTCGAGAATTTTAAATTTAAAAATTGTTTTGATGGTTATGAATTCTTAACGAATGAGTCCTAACTGAATTTAATTTTATAGTTCAATGTATTTAAAAATCCAGCAGTCCTGTCGAATTTACCTTATATGCCTACAGTTATGTATTCCTTTCACAATCTTCTACAAGAGGGAACGTTGAAGTTATATTTTGTGCTTACGTTAGGTTTCGGTTAAAGTTAATACATCCATTCCCTTACCAAAGAAGGGATTTAGTGAAATACATAAAATGTTACTTTTATAATGTGAATGTTTACAATTTTAGTATATATAGTGCATATGATTATAATATTGTTATAATAATTTAGGTAATTGCATTGTAGACGATATACAGTTATAGTAACTGATTACATATCGATAAATTCCTTAAATGTTTGCTAGGAAATTCTGCTCATTTTTAACTCTATAACTATCCGTACAGATTTATGTCATAGAGTTAATGGTTATGCTTGACAGAAGAGGTAATAATTATTGTTTATTTGCATTTAGTGATCTGTAACTATTTTGGATACATTAAATGTGTATGTAAATATGTTTTAATGCTTTAGAGTTCATTAAGGGGTTAAGGCTGCCACCAGTCATTTGTCATACTACAGCAAATTTAAATAAAACCAAGCTCGCATTTTCAAATTTATTAATTTCGAATTCCTCTTTCTTAGGCTAATATGTACGCAAATTCGTGGAAAAAAACTACTGACTACATTTAGATGTATACGATTGAGAGAAGAAGTATAAGATACAAATGATTCTTCTTCATTTTTCTTTCCAAGAGATGTCCGTTTTCGAGAAACAATAAACGTAGAAAAAACTTCCATATCACCATCTGGCTATAACTGGCAACGTTCTTCCTTGAAGAGACGTCAAGGAACAAAGAACAACGATACCACAAATTGTCATTGACATTATAAGAAAATCAATATAGTTATTATTTTTCCTTAAAATCGAATTTAGGAAGAGCGATCTCCGAAACGGAATATCAACATCAAGAAAATACCTGTCCAAAAATGTAGGAATAACTAGGAAATGAGGAATTGCCTTAATACCTTCCCAATTTTAAATCGCCTATCCAAATGGAAACTTCAGGGGACGAACGCCACAAAAACAACCATGAAACGGAAACCCTCGTATTTCACCCCTCAAGTTGGCAACTCTAGCCACGTGAGATGCGCCGAGGACTCTCCGATAATACCTCCGTATCCGACGCATCGCACTCAGTCTTGGGTGCATCAGCGAAAGAGAGCCTGCGGAACATCGAAGATGGCTACACTTGACAGGGCTAGGGAACACCGGGACGTCCTGGGAACCGGCGCAGCGGGAGAGATTGATGGTGACGATTTGGCTTCGTCATTGTACGCCCCCATCCATCGCAAGGAAGCTCGCCCAAGGGGCTACCATGCGAGAGCGGGGGCGGAGGAAAGTGGAAATAGTATCTTGAAGGGGAGGAGCGGTGGAAACCTCCCAGATGGCGTTACCCCGGATGGTTGATCGAGCCAATCCGTTCAAAGTGGTTGCCAACACCTTTCCGAACAAGTTGCGGGAGGGTGGACGTACGCGGAGACAGGGAAGTTTTGGTTGGCTTGACACGCATCCAAATCCCGCCTGAATCGTGAATTACGCGTCTCATTACCGATAAACACGACGGACACGTAGGGCTTCGAATTTGTCATCGAGGACGTTGCTGCGGGCGAAGATGATCTGACGTCGGGGACGGACGAAGATGATCTGACGTCGGGGACGGACTCGACGGGAAACTTGATTGTTACGTCGCATATCCCTCGCGAGGGGCTATGTAGGTCAATCGGATGGTGTGTTATAATTCCATTCACTCGATTTTCATGAAGACTCTCTCCTCCCAATTCCACGGAATGAGCGCATTGCATGACTGCCGGCATCGGCCATTCGAGTTCCAATGGACTACTTATGTACATTTTCATCTACAGTTATAGCTGGAGTAGACCATTCCTTAAATAAAAATAGGAGAAATTTATTTCGGATTCAGAAGGGCAGTCTAACATAGATAAAATCCTAACGAGAATTCCGTCGTTTTCTAAGTATGTAACCTTCCCGTAACTCAAACCCATCCACAACCTAAGGATACATATATTCAATTTTTGGAATAGACGTATCCTTACATCACGCTAACGTCAGTTCCTTCTCTGATAATATTTGAGCAAATTTTTAAGCACGTATTTAAGCAACGAAAAATAGATGTAATAAAAAATAATGGAACGCTTTTAATATACTATTCAAAGGTAAACGTAGAAATATTTTAAGTCCTCCAAAGCATTTAAGGGCAGTTCTTTAACTATATCGTTTAAATAAAAAGAAGAGCTAACTAAGAGATTAATAAAACCTCATATTTTTACTCTGAACAAAGTCTCATTTAAATTAGTATAAAAAAGATAATAAAAAATAGCAGCAACGCATTCCTCTTCTAATTGATGAATACAAGAATGAAAGTGAGCTGAGGACGGAGTTTTTCGGTTAATTTTAGTTTCGCAAATTTGTACGTCAAATTATTGACAGTTTTAGAGAGACTCCTTTGGTTTATAAAAGTTTCCCAGGCTCTCCTCAGAAAGTTCATTCCTAAATGGATTGGAGACGTTTTATTTATTAATTTAAAATTCAAAACGTAGGAAAGAGGATAATGAGCTCTCAGCCATTTACTTTTTTGCGCGCCGGTAATGGATGAATCAGTAAGCATAGTGAGTACATAATTAATGATAGGACGGTGACTTAATTTTCATCGATTCCGATACCATTCCCGATTCTTGCTATAATTAAAGTCATTATTTTTAGTTACTGCTGGTTTGGGAGAATGGTAATTAATGAACAAAGGACATTTACCAATAAAAATATAATAAAATAGTTAACTCAAAAGCTTAAAGTGTAGGATATCATTTTTATTTTAAAAATTGAATAAAAGTTCAAAATATTTCTATATTAAAATCATCTTGCTATCATACGTAAGACCTATCATTGAACAAAAATGAGTTCTTTTTATTTTTATATAACATAATTTTAATTAGAATCGTTATTATAATGGGTAGTTAAGAGATTTACTGAAAAATTGCACTGGAACTGAAAGAAAGTAGAACTAAAGGACTTCATGTAGTTCGAGAATCAGGTAAAAATTCAAAGATTCCATATTTACAAAATTTTAAATACATTCACATTAAATACCTTATTTATGTATTGTCAAGATCTGTTGATATCAATTTTACAGATAGTGTTATTAATAATTATTTATCATTAATCATAGGAAATGGAGGGTTGAGATTCAAACAAAAAATTCCTAAGAATCGTGTCTAAACATTTTGCGATTTCGATGCCCATATCGATACCCGAAAAAGCTCTAATATTTCCGTATCCCAAGTCAGATTAATTGCCCACTACCTATTATTATTATTAAACGTATAAGAATTCTGCGGTAGATACTCTCTTCTCCAGATTAATGTTAGAGGACCGCCGACTGAAAGATCACAAAATCCTAGTTAAACCAATTTATTTAATGCATAAATTAGCATTAATTAAGTTCTCCAGGCAAGCTCACTCGAAGCAAGCGATTCATTCCAAGAAAAGCAATCTCTTCGTGACTATAGGATGCAATTTATTTACCGTTTCCTTCAATGCGAAACAAAGTGGTTCAAAGCAAAATACTGGAACGAAACCTCCGATAACATTTAAGACCTTCATTGTAGTTCAAGTTGGTACTGAAAAGGCCCCGTCGAGCGATATTAGCCCCTTAACCCTTAAACGTCAATTTTCGCCAATTTCGAGTTCCAAGATAAAACTTCGCGAAAGGCCAGAACACGTTCACAATCGCACTCGTGGAGAGACAAAGAGGAACCTCCTTTCCACGACGCGCTCAACAAAGAGAAAAAACCAAGGAAGCAAAAGAGGCACACGTCCGCACAATATTGACGTTACACATCAAAGAGACCTCTTTTTCGGCGGGGATGAGAAACTCGAGAGCTATGCTGCCGAAATAATGAGATGACGGAGTCACATTAGCTTCTGGGATGGAAAAGGGATCCCGGTTATATATAGAGGGGAAAAGGGAGAAAACCATTAAGAAACTCTATCGCTATATATAAGAAAGAGGAGAGCGAAGGGATAGTGGTTGGGCGTGTCCAGGTTCGAAGGGTAGCACAAGAGGATTGTAGACTTCCTCCCTTTAAGATATTGCGAAGGATGGCGGAGGGAAAAGGAGCATAAAGGAAGGAGCAAGAAGTGTATCGGGTAAAAGGCTTTTTAGGGTGGGACTCCGTACTAATGAAGTCGTCCTCTAATATTCTGTCCTCTCCAATCTTTTGGGAGCTATGAAAGACTGGCGACGCCCGGATTTGTACGCTCTTTGGCCTTCCTAAACGCTCGGGACAGATATGAAATAGTCAAATGTTTATGCTTTGATGCAATTGCTGAGCTTTGACTTTTGAGCAGCCTTCAAGAACTCCTTGAGGATTCCTTTAAGAAACTGACCTTGAATACCTAACCAATGAAATTACCATTCCTAACCCCTCCCCTCTCCTTACTCTCCCTTCCAAGTTAGCCCCTAAATAAGGTCCTGCATGTTACTTTGTAACCTCACCTGATGATGGCTGTTCGCCGAAACCGGTAGTGTCTTTAAATATATCTTGTGGATATCACCAAGTCTTTTTCTTTATTTCATGGAAATATTATATTATGTATTAGTAAAAGTTATGCTACTCTTTGCTAATATAAAAATTTATTTTCAGAAAATCCTCGACATATCGAAATGTCGCAATTTGACAAAATTGACAATTTGACGAAATGTCACAATTTGGCGTCCTACATGAATTATAATACATATCATATTAAGAAATAAATACCTTATGTAACCCTCCGTAATGTCATGGTTGAATAGTTTCTTACTCTGTTGGGTGTAATCGCCTCAAGAATAACTCTAACCAGTATGAGGAAAGATGTATGTACATGAAAGAGATTCCGAAGAAGTATTATTCACTTCTTTTTATTATTATTATTATTATAAAGTATACGTTACAAATGAACGATTGTCTGGTGGCACATACATAAAAAAGAAGAACAAACATCTACACACATCCAATGCATACACAAAAGTCCACAGCACCGATTATGTCCAACAATACTTCACAACTTACAATACCGAAGTTACAATAAAGAAGTTCAACTATTTAACTAGTCCAATGGTATCACATTATCATTTCATACTTCGAAATCTTCAAATCAACTTACTTCTCCAGGTTGGCGAATGTCTGGCTACATCCAATTAATATAAAGACACAGAGGATCAAATTAATTCAGTCGTGAGACAACTTCTAGCGATCAATAAGTCGTAAAGGCCGTTTTGTCTTAAGTTCAAAAGATTCCTTTTTTTCCTGAGATCTTTCCAAAGTGCATTGGTTATCTCTGAGGGTGTTCGCTATCGGAAACTAAGTCGCAAAAGCAAGCGTAGCCCTAACTTATGTGATCGAAATGACTTTCCATGATACACTCGAAACCTTCAAGAATACTGACGATTAGTAGAGTTGATATTGCTTCTAAAATACGCCGACATTTACATCCATGATCATTAAATACGTTAATACGCCACAATGTTTCCCAGTCTACATAAATTAGGAGAAAATTTCATTTTAGAACAGTTAAGAAGTTTACTACCCTTAAAATTTTAGTGATAAAACACAGGGAATGGATGATAATGAAATGGAAGATCAAAAACAGAAAAGACGAAAGATATTGAAGCCGCCGTAGACCAAACTATCTCTGAACGAAAACTTAGAACGAGGAAAAAGAATTCCAAAAACTTTAAAGGATAAAGAGGCTAACTTCTACGACCTGGTGCGAATACAAAACTACTTAAAAATTGGAAGCGCTATTAATGTTCTAGAAATCCTCTGCATGAGAGTTTTACATGGGTCTCATATTAACAGTCTTAATTTAAGGCATTAGCTTACAAAGAAATTCTCGTTAAATCTAAACCAATGCATAACCGGAACCCTCCAATTTCCATTTAAAATGTGAAATAAATAACACGAAAAATTAGAGTTACGTCTAGTCGCAGAATATCACCTAACATCTGTGAACAGACAATCTCCAACAGTAAACTTTTCTTGATTAGAACAGCCAGTAGCCTGAACAGGGAGAACAGTACGGACGTAAAAATCAAATTGTAGTAACGATCCGGAGAGAGAAATGCAACCCGTATCAAACTAGCTTTTTGAAGCATCCTCGGCTAATGAGACCTTTATTCGATACACTCGCGCACTGCTCTTTCCGTGGGCCAATTACTACAATCCACACTTTAATTTCCGGCGATGCAGGTTTCATTTAATTTCTCTCCCTTCTGGAAAATGAACGTCATCCGATTGAAAAAAAAACTCCCCTAAGCTCTAATTAACCCCAATTACTGGACGAAAAAACGACGCCTTTCTTAACCAAATTTACTCGTTTCCTTTCTCCTTCGCGCTCCGCGGAAGATAAGAACTCAAAAGCTTTTCCTTGTGGAGTGGATTAATTATTAAAATATCTCATCTCCTAATGCGATTGTAAAACGCCCGCTATACGTCAACGGCGACACAAGAGAAGGCGCGTAATTGCAATTTCATCGCGAAACCAAGGACATTTCGGACAGTCCTCATTTCGAGGCAATCATCTAATTGACTCGAAACCCTATACGGAACCGCCCACACCCTCAGAAAATCCACCCTCTTTGTATCATTTCACCCCCACAATTCCTTCCTCCGACCATTCCATTTATATCTCCTCCGCCACCTCCTAAAATTTTTCCTCGCGATTTATAACTCTCATAATCTCCACGGCGTATTTCCATTCTCGATTCAACAAAGGGAACGCACGATGTCTGAAGCAATATTACATTTCGTTCCGGTGATGTATTCCATCAAAAGAGACGAAAACGAGTGAGAATGGCCACGGAGAAGATATTGCAATCAAAATAAGAAACCAACCACGAGGTGGAATTTAATTTGAGATTTCTTAACGAGTATGATGCCGGGGAAATGCCCGTACCATATAACGAAGCAGCTGATAGGTATACCCGCCGTTAACCGGGAGAGAATCATTTCTAAACGGAAATATTCTCTAAATGATACAATAGTGACCCATTAATGTCACGATTTTAATTTTCCTTTAATTTTTGAAGGTAATTCTATGCTCTGCTATTGGAAAATAAGCGAAATTGTCCAGAGAATAAAATTAATGACAAAAAGTAACTCATTCATTACAGCTGATTCTTCACGAGTCTCAAGATTGCCCAAGTTATCTTGTTGGAAGATATAATAAGTTAAAATACAGAGGTACGTATAATATTAAATAATGGCAATGGTCGCTAAGGGAAAGGCGCTAGAACATAGAAATAATTAACGAAATTTCGGAAGATTCCACCTAATTAATCATGATGAGATTCCGTAGTTATTGTTTCACGACATAAATAAGAATATTCAATGAATTGTTCTACTAATGATGAGGATATCTATATTCAACGCACATTATATCTAATTATATACTGCTATATAAATACATTTTTCATGGGATGAACACAGAATTTATGTGCATTATAAATGACTTCGTTTCGAACATAAGACAATTTATAATATGAAAAGTATTGTTGAAAGGGCATCATATTATGCGCAAAAAGCTTTGAGGCCTCTTACTTTCAAATTTAATTCAAACATACATCTATTATACATATACGCTTCTCCGGATATAGTATATGCTCCTCGAAACCGGAGGAACGCTCTCAGGACTAGCGAGATTCTAGTTCATTAAATGAAGTTATTAAAGCTTTCTCAACAACACATGAATGATTGCGATAGTTAAGAGAGACTTATTCCTTAAAATTATACTTCCCGTCAATTTTCGATTAAGATCTCCTTTTACCCCTATCGACATCAGAGCTAGAAATCGCTATTGAATGCCAGGCGCATTAATTCAGAATGGGATTCCGGGGAATAATACTGAAGAGGGGATTTCTGGAATTTTCTTTGAGGTTTGTGATTGATGAGGCAAGTTGTTGCTGAAAGCAAAATGCGAGCTCAAATTAACGATTCTCTCAGAAATATACACGCGAACGATCTTATGAGTGATCAACGCCTGATTTCAAAATCAACACCGATGATTTCCGTTGACTCATTATTGACGTCAAGAACTTCGGATATCTACGCAGCTGCGGGTCTCTTACTCTAACTTCATCCCTTTTCACCAATGGTGAAGAATAGTCTGTGCTACCTAGGCCTTGCCTTGAGTATGCATGTGACACTGATGGCAAGCGTTGTAATCGAGGGAATAGTTGCCAGTTATAGTCGTTTCGATAATATTTTTCTTTCGACGAACTAAACTAATTGATCAGAGAAATAGAGTCCAACTGAACGTATTCCCTGCTACAAGTTGTTTACAGATTGGGTTTCCAGAGAAAAATGTTCAGGCTCAGGCATTAGGGACATTGAAACACTTCCAATCAGATCCTCACTTTAGTTTCTTTGTTAACGCTAACATAACATGGGTTATTCATGCATTTATTGTTAGAAATATTTGAATATTTAATGAATGTTTTCGCGCCAAGACCGGCGACTGTCTGGTTTAGTTACACTGTAGTTACTTTCCATACGCTGTTTGATGAAGTCAGTTACACTTCACACGCCATACGCAAAATGTTCGTCGTACATAGAAATACAAAGAAATTCATTATATAGTATGATTATATTTAGCCTAAAATCCCTCCTTTATGTGGTAAAATGAATAACACTGGCGCTACTATCACGTTTATCAATGAACGCACTGTACAATGATAAAAAATACCTCAGTTATTCTATGTAAACAAAAAATAATTCAAGACTTCCAAAATAATCGGGACATTTTGGTTTTTCCCCGAAAACGTTTTTCGGGACACCTTGCGAGGTGTTAAATCCAGGACGAATTCCGGAAAACCAAGAAGTACCCTAATTACAGGGTACATAGGTAGTTATAATTGAAGAAATCCTTTTCAATTACCAGAAAATACACTGATTTAAAGAACTGTAATTAGGAGTTAATAAAATAAAATGACAGAATACCATAATGCGTTATTTCAAGACTAAATGCACGTTACAGTTTGAAAATGGTGGCACTAAAATTTAACGGCAGCTTTCGGAAACGCAATCCCCGTTCCTCTACATATTGCGTAAGATTCTGAAGTGTGTCGGTCATTGATTTTCCGTCATCACTCAGAGCGACCGCAGAAATCACCTTCTGCATCTCTGACACTGTCGTGAATCATCCAATACGTTTGGAGTGCATAAACCGCTGAGTCTGCGAGACGCACATATCGAATGTATGCTTAAATGTGGCACTTAGCCAAAAAATAACGCTCTGGATGAGGACGTCATGTAAATTTAAATGGCAACACAACATTGATATATTTTTAAATATAAGAAATTATTTCGTAAAAACACTTTTGAACGGATATCAAATAGTGCATAGTCATTAAAAGCTGAATAAACTGAAAATATAGAGAGCAATCAATACTTTATCTATCACTCAGTAAAGGAGTACGGGAAAATGAGACGAGAAGCTTTACGAGGTAGTGATCACTAAAACAGATAGTTACTTCTGGTCGTTCCTTTTCGCATAGCATCAGAGAAGCTAACAAGGTAGATTACTTAAAGTGTTAATATAACCCTGCCTTACGATACTCGCGAGATGCAAATCTAAATCATAAGGAGCTTAGATATCGATAGTGCATATCTAAATTATGAGTAAAATTCAATGAACGCGCAATTCTGACAAAAACTTACACGATGATATTACCAATGAGATATTGCTGTAATTGTTACATGCGTCGATATTTCTGATTTCCACAAATTCGAGAATGGTGAAGCCAAAATATGTTATTACAAGGGTTATACGATGGTTAAAAATTGAAATATTGCATTAATTTTATAAAAAAAATTACACCAATAACATGTACTTAAATGAGGATATAACAGAATGAGGGAAGAAATATAATACTACCGTGGAAATACTATTCTATTTCAATTATTGGCACAGCGAGGGGGTTAGGGTCAATCCCCCCAAGAGGGTTAAATTCTTTAAGAAAGATATCACATCTAGTTCCTCAATCCCGGAAAGATCAATTACTTTGAAATATAACCGTACAAATCTCTTCGTTTTCTATTCAGTTAATTTTTTCCAGCAATTAAAAAAATCTCCTGTAAGATGCAGCGCGCATGATTATACATGCCCCTGTGAGGTAGGCAAATTATCGTTCTCTCATCTGACTCGGAGCTCCCAAACGTATATCTTGGCTGCGCCCCTGATTTCAATATTGAATGATAAGGACGTTGGGAATTGGTAGCCACAAGTTGAAAATAAGCGGAGTCACGCATTATTTACCATTCAAATCGCAGATTTAGCCAAAATAGAAGAAAGCAAGAGTTCCTTAAATTATCTGACATTTAATCACCGTAGACACTGAAATAGAAGAAGGAAACCTACAATGAGGCACACTTCCATCGAGGAGGAAGATCACGACCCAAGAGCGTTGCCGACATAAGGAAATAGAAGCAACGAAAAACACGAAACGCGTCCGTGTAATCAGATACGACGCGGGTACGGCGCTCTCTCCTAATTACATCTACTTCGATTAGCTCTTACGGCCCCAATTTTCGTTTTCGTGGGAATTTTTGCAAGCTTGCTTCGGAGAGGGAAATATCGAGAAAGGTCCGAATGAAGGAGGCAAACAAAACGACCTTTAATGGCAATAGGATTCAAGGGTTGTTTTCCGACATATTTTTATCTCGGATTCGAATCGCTGTGATCGCACGGCCGAAAATGTCCACCTTTTCGACGAGAATTAATACTATCCGTTCTTAAAAATATCTCCGGACGCGAGAAGAAGTTCGACGAAACTTCAAACTATTTAAACTCGCGAGAATAACTGCGTCACTCGCTACATCTCTCAATGCTGAAAATCAGCGCAAAGTGAGAGAGGAGCGCAAGAAAAAGATCCAAAACTGTGCGAGCAGACGTAGATCCCATTCAAAAGAGCACAGAGTCCCTCGTTAACGACAGTTGAGAAGAATTTTTCCGTAATATTTGGCAGAACATGACGTAAGAAAAATACTTGGAAGAGAAGAGTGGGGAAAAAATGGGTCCAGACTAAGAATATGGATGCGGGGAGCTAAGATGGAGCCGCAGCTGGAACGAATATAATGCCCTATTAAAAGTTTCTAACGCCCTTTGCCTTTGAGTGAGCACCCCACTCGTCCTATTAACGAATTGTAGTGAGGGCTTAGTAGGAGATCGCCGAATTCAAAGAGATGGAGATGGGGGAGTGGGGCCGAAAGAAAAGCTATGCTAAATGGATCGGTTGGTGGAAAATGAGATGTTAATAGAACGGAGGGCGAAAAAGGGCTCGAAAAGAGGTCTAAACTTTTATCGTGCATATACCGAATGCAAAAAATCTTAGACAGCCGTTCCCCTAATTGATGAATATGACCCGTACTTTTTCCCAGATTTAAAATTGAATTGGTTCGAAAATGCCTCTATTTCGAAAAATTTTAACCGATGGAATAAAAGATATCGAGGTATTGAGCTCGTCTAGGAATTAAATGATAACTTTACACCCCTTCTGATATAATTAACCTCACTTAACTTACATTACAAATGTTTCTTCGCATATTTTATCTATTACTATCGGTAGGTTTGCGCAGATTTTTCACATCACACTTTCTAGTGGGTGTTTCCTGCAGTAGATGATTTTTTCCCAAAGAATCTGTTAGGTTTTTTTATTTCCAAGTTTCTTATCATTTATTTTTAACTTCTTATTAATAAAAGAATAGAATTTTGACGATGGGTTAGATAGAAGAGAAGACTTTTAGTCTAAATCTCGCCTAAATAAAGAAGATTTATTATCATTACTTAACTTTGTTACGCACCATCAGGAATAAAATGAACGCTTGCGTCTAAAAATATTTTTATAGTATCACAAAAACGGAGATATTTCTAAATTTTACTGCAGTAAATATAACCGCATAAACAAAAATAAATATCAGAGAACATTAAAACGAAAATGTTCCTTCCCTTTTTGCGTAACTTTCTCCTGATCCAAAAAATTTCTGACGACGTGTTTAACCCACAGGTAAATCAACATTGTAGAAGAAATAAGAAAAATGTTAATGGGCGATAGTTTAAAGTTTTCTTGGCCTACAGCTTATTTACCTAGGGAAAAGAGTCTTCAAATCGAATATAATTTAATAATCATGATTGGCGGGGTGGTTTAAAAAGACCGGCGAGTTATACTCTATTCCACGGTCATTACGTTAAAAACACTGGTAAACAATAATATACGTGTAAACTTGTCATCCTTAACACTATCTCCATGAAATAATTTTGAATCCGGCATAAAAATCGTTTTCTGGTCATTTAATTTTCGAGGAATAAAAAAAACGGCCTTTGACTTTTACCACTTGGAATTCGTCTAGGGGTACAAAAGGCGATCGATTAGATAGCTGTATATTTTCGCTGGAATAAGCGATAACAAAGACTTAACCGAAAGGTCTTCTTGCGTGTCTAATACGTAATTTTGCGGATACATGGAACGTATTGCGCATGTAATATATTCACGTGCACATGTGTATACAAATATTTACAGTAACCTCCACATTTTAATAATTAGATGATAAAAAAATAATCTCCACAGATCTCTTCCGTGTAATTTCACCGATTCGCAAAACAGATTATATGTATAAACATGCACTCGTACCGAGGTGTACAAACAAAGCACCCATTCGCAGAAACCACCCCCGTTCGGTGCTTGGACGCCTACTTCGAAACTATTGGACTAGGAGAAGTTCAATCCTCAACGGCTTCGATGGAAGGGATTTATATTTGCATAGAGCGGCCGCATGGTCAGTGAGGCAGCCTTCAGCTGAAGAGCGGAAAGAGAGCTAGGCGCGAGCGGAGGGATGTGTGCGGAAGAAAATGGCAGAGTTTTGACCTTACGGGGATATTATCAAGAGGAAGAGCCGCAGGCGTAGAAGTCATGTCCCACGTCGCTTTTATTCCTCGAAACTCTGCAACTTCCCCGCCCGGCACCAAGCCCCCCGAGTGAGCCAGACGATGAGGAAGGAGAGCAGGGATACGAAAGGGGTTTGAGGGTATCTACCCATTCCCCTGGCTACCATCCAGGCATCCAAATTAAATATACACACGGGGCTGGGATGGAGAGGGACACGAGTCGGAAGAGAGGAGGCAGCACGGTTTGAGACGCAGGATGTGGAGGAAGAAAGCGCAGAGAGGGAAAGGAAATGGGAAAAATAGAGGGAAATTAACGAATAAAATGAAAATTACGGGCTGAAAAATCGAGGTGTGAAACTAACGAAAAATACCCGGCAGGATTGGGCGAAAAAGTGTGAAATGTTACATATACGTTGAGATAAGTCACGTAAATCGTGCAAAAGTGTATGGAAAACACAGAGGTACACAGGTGAAACAGAGTACAGCTAAATGTAATCTGTCACGGTAAAATTCAATGACGAAGTTGTTCACAGAATCCAGAAAAATTTCAAAATGGTGGAAGAAATTTTTACCTCAAATGGCCATTCTGAACCACAATTAGCGATAAAAGCAATATTTTATTTCGAACCATAAGAAATGAGCTGTTGTGATGATTTTATCCATTTTATTGGTTCTCTTTGGTTAAAAATTGTGTTTCATGTGAAAATATTTACAATAATACTAATTATTATTGCTCTGGATGATCTTAATTCAAAGAATAGGTACAAACAGAGCTGAGCCTAGCCTATCTGGCGCCCGGGTGCGAACGTAATTTGCTGCCCCTTAAAATTAAATGCTAAAACCGTACATACACTGATTTGCGGGTAAAAATCATTTTGTAAGACAGAAAACAATTGTTTTAAGACTTCGTTCCCACGCTTACATTGGTCACAAATAATAAGTAGCAATTGACAATGCATACTCCGTATCCCGACAGTGAATTTTTTTTATGAGTTCACATTACTTTTGATTATTTTAGCAGCAACAGTTACCGTAAGTATTAATAAAACACGTAAAGCTATTTTCAAATTAGAAAATACTCAGATTAAATCTCTGGAAATATATATTTATAAACCTGAAGTTGATTTATTCTTAGTATGTACCAGAAAATCTTTTATCGGTTCCAATTCTTCCGTTAAATCCACGGCAGAAATATTTCTTTTTCGTCTTGAGTTATTCGTCATTATTTCCCCTTAACGTTTGCCAATATTTAACTTCATACTGTAATCTTTCCTAGATAATTCCTGTGAACCACACAGAAAACAACAAATAATCTTGTTGTAATAATAGTAATGGTTGGCTACGCTTCTATTGCCGCCCTTAAAATGCCACCGCCTGGGTGCGATACACCCCTTGCACCCGTAGGGCGGCGCGGCTCTGTGTACAAACATGATTGACAATGTTAAAAGAGTTAACTTCCGGCATTTTGCTCATACATATATAGATAATATCAAATTATTTTAGTGATAGCCTGCGAGTTAAAGTTTTTTTGTAAATAACAATAAATAAGTATGAAAATGTTTTCTGTGATTTATTCCTATAAATGCTTTGAAAGAACTATACGATAATAATTAAACGAATAATTTATACATAATAAAAATTGCTGTTTATACCCTTTGAAATTTTCACTCCATAATAAAAGTTCAAGCGCAGAAGTAACAGATGATAGTTTGAACGATATACGATAATTTTGCTGTTCGACAAATTATAAATAAGTCGCAAATTTACGGGATATAAATAAAGATTGACGGAAACAGCTTCGACGCAATTATACCACATATTCACAAACTGTGTTTTATGTATGTACAAGACAACTATGCACATGACCTTCTGACAGCAAAAAAAAATACGAAATTCCTTATACCATGCATTGTAAATTCAGCAATATAATAAAAATTATCCCAAGTTAATCTTCTTTATATTCATCGATATAAAATGTTTGACAAATCGAAGACTAACCTGCCTCCTTTGTCTGATCGAATAGTCCCTCGGTATAATCTTTCTTAAAGAAAATAATATTCCGTTAACGGATGATTCGTCAACTAAGGAATAGATGAGAAAAAATATCACCAAAGAAGTTCATCTCATAGTTCTCAGATGAAGAGAAACGCATATTAGAAGTAGCGAATAGGTTAAAGAAAGAAAGATGAAGGGGAAAAGAAGACGAGAGCGATTGTGGTAAAGATGAGGGAGAAGGTTGACGAGGGAAAAATGAATGGAGATAAGAGCTCAGAAAGTACACAAGCGAGTGTCTGCCAGCCGGATATCAACCACGCTCGGATGTAATCCGGCTGAGAGAGACGTGGAATTGGCAAAAAAACGAGAGGCGAGAGAAAAGAGATATAAATAATGACGTGAAGACGTGTATGAATGTCGTAAAAACCGAAGATGTGATGAATACCTTTTCCTTCGACGGAGAATAAAAACTACGGAACACTCGCGCTCTCCATCACCGTGGGCTTGCGTTCTTTATTTATGAAATCGTGAGATCGAATCCGACTGAAAATGAGGGGGACTTTTTTGATATTTGTTCGCGCTCGTCTCGCCCGCGAGTTATCCATCACCATCAGTGAAGACGACGTGAAATACGTACGCTGTGAGGAAGTGACAAGCACTGGACGCTTACTCTCCCTGCTTTTAAACCTGCCGTTTCCGTGTGACCGAAATTCCTTATTGTTTCAAAAGGTATATTATGTGGTTTGGTTTCATAATACTGCAAAACATAGTTGAATAACACTACGAACTGGAATTTGGAGCACGACCAATCCTCGACGCTTTATATCTAATCAGTTTATAATTTATAACCCTACTGATTCTTAGCATTCCCTTAACAGTGTGAGATAGACGCGGCACGGTAGTTCAGTGGTTAGAATACCTGCCCGGAAAGTGGGAGACCTGGGTTCGAGTCCCAGTCGTGTCGCTATTTTTCACACTTGTTATTCCTTTGGGATTTTCCGTAGGTTTT